>JAZKJV010007509.1:0-335591 GCA_037367405.1 Ottelia alismoides | reverse complement strand
TGGTGCAAGACAATGGCGTGAGTCCTTTCATGTTAAGATTTTGGAGGAAGGGGATGCAAACTTATATAGACAGGGTATTAAACCGGTGATCCAAGATTGTTGCTCTCATTATGTGTTTATTAGGAGATCCTATGTCCCTCTTTTTTATTTAAAATGAAAAAAAAGGAATTCACAATAAAGGTGTGCGTCCAAAAACTTTATATTAACAAGATTGCAAGCACGGAGCTACACAACTATGTAGCCGGATGAGGATACAAGGACCATGATTCCGAATGAAAACTAGTATGATCAACCATATTCTCTGTATAAAATCTTTCCAGATTGAAAGCCACACCATTTCTAGCGAACCAAATATCCCACACCAGAGCAAGAGCCAGAGTTTTGTCCCTTTCTAATCCCCTCAAGTCCAAGCAAATAGAGGTTTAGAAATCAAAGGTACCACTAGTAATAACCTCTACCATATCAACACAATCACAAACCTCCTTATCCTTGTTGCACCTAAAGAAAAGGTGATCCACATCTTCAATCTATGTCGAACTAAAATCACAGTAAGCGGTAGCGCCTTGGAAGAGTCTGGCACAGCGTGCATAGGTCAACACTCTCCCACGTCTCAAGAGCCAAGTGAACAACTTGACATGGATTGGGACCTTCTGTCCCCATTACATCCCTCTCATGTAGGAGAGGGAGAGTAGGATATTTTGGAAGAAAGATTAACTAAATACCCCAAAGGTGAGAGTCTAGGGTTTTGGAGAAGATTACATAATACACATCAAAGCTTATTGCTTGGAGGTCAGATCGTTTCTCTCTTGTTTCCGATGTGAAGGGTAGACATTCTCTCTCCGTCCTGCTCTCCAGGAAAGAGGACTCTCGGTCTTTCGCTGTTTCTTACGCGTACGGCCCTTGTGATGCTGCTGGCAGATTGGATCTTTGGGAGGAGCTTCGTGGCCTCTCGTCGATATACTTGGATGTTCCTTGGCTAATTGGGGGTGACTTTAATGTCACTTTGCATTCCTCGGATCGGCCTCGGTCCAGAGGAGGCTCTGACCCGGGCTCGGCGGATTTTGCGGCCTTCGTGAATGATCTGGCCTTGCAGGACTTAGCGGCTTCGGACATTAGGTTCACCTGGAGGAGCTCTTCTTCGAAATCTTGCATTGACAGGTTTCTTGCATCGATGGCTTTTATGGAGCTTTTCCCTTTGGCGATGGTCACCTCTCGTCCTCGAGCTTTCTCTGATCACTCTCCTATCATGTGGGCTTCTGATTTGTCGCCTTCGGTGGGCGGGTTCTTTAAATACGAAAGATGCTGGCTGTTGGAGGACGATTTCCGTGAGGTCGTGTCCTCCTCTTGGGTGAGTCCGTGCGAGGGGCGGTCTGCGGTGGTGAGATTTCGGTCGAAGCTTGAGCGTCTGAGGGGCGCTCTCTCCGTTTCAAGAAGAATTCAAGGGATGCTCGGGTGTCGGCGATGAGGGATGCTGAGGCTGTTGTGGCCGATCTGGACTCCTTGGAAGGCTTGAGGGAGCTCGCTGCGGAGGAGCTTTCTTCAAGGCGGGCGGCGTTGGCGGTGGTTGAGAGGGAGGAAAAAAAAAGGGTTCTGGAGTGGCGCCAGCGGGCGAAGCTGAGATGGCTCAAGGAAGGTGATGTCAATTCTGCCTTTTTCCACAGGGTTGCTTCCAACAGGAAAAGAACTGGCCTCATTCTTTCTATGTCGGTCGGGGGTCGCGAGGTGGTGGGTGAAGAGGCGATTGGGAAGGCGGTGACCGACTACTTCAAAGATTTCTCTTCGAATGTTTCGCCTCGGCGTTGGTGCTGGTTGGGGGAGGATGTCCCGAGGCTCTCATCTGCTCGCTCTGAGGAGCTGACCAAGTCGTTTTCTTTTGCCGAGGTTAAGGGGGCGGTCTGGGATCTTAATGCGGACGCTTCCCCCGGCCCCGACGGCTTCCCGATCGCTTTCTACAAAGACTTCTGGGAGGTGGTGGGGGCTGATGTGTGTGAGGTGGTGGCGGAATTCTGCGATGGGAACGCGGGCTTCGATGGGATCAATAGGGCTCTTATTGTTCTTATCCCAAAATCGCCCTCGCCCCATTTCATCGAGCAATTTCGCCCGATTGCTATTTCGAATGCCCTGTATCTGATTGTTGCGAAGGTGCTGGCACGGAGGCTTGCAACGGTGCTGGATGAACTCATTCATCCTACGCAGGTGGCGTTCATTCGTGGTCGCCAGATCGCTGATGTCACGGCGCTTGCGTCCGAGATGGTTGCCAGCTGGATGAGACATGGGAAGCGGGGAGTTCTTTGGAAGGTGGACTTCGCAAAGGCTTATGATTCTCTGGACTGGAGGTTCCTCTGGTCCGTGTTGCGGGCGCGGGGCTTCCCAAATGTGTGGATCTCTTGGATGCGCCGGTGTGTCACTACGGCTTCCTTCTCACTGCTTCTCAATGGCCGCCTTGTTGGGAGCCGTTTTCAGCCTAGGAGGGGTGTTAGACAGGGATGCCCTTTGGCTCCCATGCTCTTTGTTCTTGCTGCTGATGTGCTTCCTCGGATGGCTGATAGGGTCATTTCGCGTGGCCTTTCATCGGGTTTCCAATGCGGCGACCGCAATATCCCAACGCTCCAATTTGCGGATGACTCCTTAGCTTTCGTCGAGGGGGGTCTGGATGAGATCAGAGGGATGGCTGTGACTATGTCCATCTTTTCTGAACTCTCGGGGCTCCGGATTAATCAATCTAAATCAAAAGTGGTCCCTCTCGGATGGGATGATCGGGCGGCGGCGGAGTGCGGCTTGCTTCTGGGGTGCCCCACAGTTTCTCTCCCTATCGACTATTTGGGCATGCCGCTGGGTGTGACAAAATCTAAATTGATTCATTGGAAAGGGGTGTTGGACAAAGCGGAGCGAAGGCTCGCTGGCTGGAGCGCGGCTTTGTTGTCCCGTGGGGGCCGTCTTGTACTCATCCGGTCGGTTCTTGCTTCTATTCCCATCTACTTTCTTTCCAACTGGGCTTTGCCGGTGGGGATTAGAAGGCGGTTGGAAGGCCTTATGCGGAGTTTTCTCTGGGGCAAGAGGGGCTATCGGTCGCGGGGCCTGCATCTTGTGGCTTGGGAGGAGGTGACGAAAAGGAAGTGCGAGGGGGGGCTCGGCATTCGTAGACTGGATCTTGTCAACGACGCGCTAATGCTGAAATGGGTTAACAAGCTTTGGGGTAACGATGGTGGCTTCTTTACCGCCGTTCTGCGGAATATTCTTTCGATAGGGGTGGACATGAGACAGGTGGCTTTCTCTATGCGGTATGGAACCCCTTTTTGGAAGGGGATTGCTTCGGCGACTAGACGTTTCTCTCATCTGTTCAGGCCGGCCTTGGGCGATGGCACCTCCCTCTTGTTTTGGAGCGACCCTTGGGCGGGAGATGACTCTCTTGCGAGCTCTTTTCCTCGGCTGTATGCTCTTGCTCTTAATCCTGTTGCGTCGGTGGCCTCGATTTGGGGCGGGGACGACTGGTTCCCTTCCTTTGCGGGATGTCTCTCTGATGAGCGCTTCGAAGATCTTATCAACCTTCTGTGGCGGCTGCGGGAGGCGCCGAGGCCCTCCTCGGGTAGGGACCACTGGCTATGGCGCGATGGCGCCTTCTCTTCGAGGCGGGCTTTCAAGGTTCTCTCACTTCATTCCAATCCTGGAAGGGATCCCCTGTGCTCTGATCTTGGTTGGCTGTGGCGCATTAGGCTTCCGGAGAAGGTGGCCTTCTTCTTTTGGCTTCTGCGACGTGGGAGGATTCTCACACGGGATAGGTGTGACAAACTGCTCGCACATGTGGACTCCGTGGACTGTGTCCTATGCGATGGCGCTAGGGAGACCTTTCAGCACCTCTTCTTCGATTGTGCGACTTCTGCCTCCGTCTGGGAGGACCTCGATGTCGCTTGGGTTAACGTTTCCTCGGCGGACTCGTTTTGGGATTCTGTGCGTTCAAATGCTGATCATCCAAGGAGGGAGCTTCTTCGCCCTTTCGCTTTCATTTGGGCGCTTTGGATTGCCAGGAACGCAAAGATTTTCAAGGGGCAAAGATTCTACAAGGAGAATGTCTTACATCATGTGGGCATGCTTTTGAGTGACTGGCTCCTGCTGTAGTGCTGTGAGCGTGAGTTGCGTGTTTTTGGTGTTCTGGGGTTGGGATCCTCTCGATCCTTGCTAGCTGTATTTCCTCTCTCCCTCTCTATCCTCTCTACTTTTGTTTAATAAAATTTTGGGGCGAACACCTGATGGTGCTTCCCCCGAAGAGCCTTGTTGTCAAAAATAATACACATCAAAGAAAAAGAAAAGTAAACAAACAAAAAGACATATATCTTTTCACGCGACGTCGATATTTCCTTTATACAGTCAACATATGCATAAATGGTTGTAGCTTCTGGAGCCGTATCAGATCGGTGGGAGGGGATGGCCGTGCGGATGCTTCCTATCCTTTTGCCACCTTGTGGACTATCTGGTGTGGTAGAAATGCCACTATCTTTTGTGGTCATGTGTTTTACTCTGAGAATGTTCTTGAACATTGTAAAGCTTTGTGTGTCGCTTGGGGTCAGGCATTGTAATGATTCGTAAAAACCTTTATATATATATATATATATAATATATCATAGCGATAGATCCTAGCTTGGGGTCCCACCTATCTTTCATCAGAAAAAAAATATGCATAAACGGCAGTATAATCACTGAAAGGATGTACTTATCATGCACTTGTGGCGTATGATGACATGGCATCGCAGTCATCAGTCATGTCACCTTAAAAACCATGCGATATACGACCTATGATTTTGCGCATGTCTATCGTAAAACTCATGGTTTTGCTAATGATGCTTATTAAAGCAGTAATCATAATCAATTAACGATATTTGAGATAAAATTATCCATGTGATTAGGCATATACTAATCATGTTTAGGTTCCCTAATTATGATTAGTGTTCTTAACCCGCATTAAGCTCCTTAGTTTCGATTGATCATTCTTAATGGCATAGGTTAAGGGTTAATAACGAGTTAACCATTGCAATCTTCCTTCAGAAATTCATAATAACTCGTAACGACCCCCAATTGACATGAAAGGAGTTCCGTAAAATCTATCTCCTCAAGTCGGATACGATGATAAATTGTAGAGTTTAGGACCTTATAGGGAGCTACTTTATTGCATGTCAAAAAGCATAGTTGTACTCAATGCCAGACTAAAGCCTTTGGCATATAGATTCAAGTAGTGTATGGCAGCAACAACTCAAAAAATGTGTTTTTTCTTCTTGTAGTCCCATTTGCAGTTGATAGCTTTCTACCCGTATGGTACTGGATCGAGGACTAGTGTAAAACTCTTATGAAGGTACTCCATCTTTTCGTTCATGAATCATGATCACAAACTAGTATGCAAAATGATGCGAGGAAATAGCTTTTCAAATACTGATTGGCTCCCGTTGATCCCTAATTTTCTTTTCATAACAACTATGAATGTTTGAAAATGAAAGTTGTTATTTCATTTGTTGTAGCCAAATAATCCTTAAATAATTTATATTAGGAAACATGCATAGGTTTCTCTCTCCATGAGTGTCGTATTCATGTGCTATGCATCTCGATTTTAATGCGAAGTATATTGAACTTTTCGATGTCGTGAAATACGATGATATTTGCATAATTCATCGAATTCTGCAAAAATAATCAAAACCCTTGTATGTCTACATCATCTTGATATTTGTATCCTATCATTTCTCTAATAGTGACTTACACTCTTTAAGTGTCTAAACGACTTACGAACCTAGACCTTCCAAAAATGGTCATCAATAAAGGTATGGATCTCACACCGCCTTTAAATGGAATTCGAGATGGTCCCCTGAGATCATAGTGAATATGGTCCAATGTGCCCTTGGTCATATGGTCAGCAACATCCAAACTTTTCCATTTTAGGTTCAAGAATGCAATACTCACATATCTAACTTGCATATATCATCACCATCAAGTATTCCTCTTCTGAAGACAATACTCATGCATATCTCACTAAGACATGTCAATTTGAGACGCCATGATCAGGTGCAATCTATATCAAAAATGATAAGGTCACTTGTGATAGTATTTCCTCGCAAAAGATAGAGATTGTATGATCCCGTATCAAGCATAACAAGATGACCATCTTTAGTAAACATCAAGACATTGTCTTGCGGAGCATATTTGCACCCCCCTTTCTTCTAGAGCACCTGGGGTGATATCTGGAACATGACGGACAAATGTCAGAGTGACAACCATCTCATTCTTTATCGTTCTTAACTCTATGGTGCCCAAACTTAAAATTTTGGGCTGCAGTATTTTCCATGGAGGCAACTCCTCCATAAACTAATACGTATTAGGATAATCAACGTCTTTTAAGTATGTGACGTTGTAAAAGCAAATGGAGTCAAGATGCCAATCATTCTTTGATTTGTTTGGGATAGTGGCCGTCAGTACATAGTCCATATCTCAACATTCAATATCCATATAACCAGCCTCTTCTGTGAATTTGTCGGATTGATTTTTCTTCTCTTATAACGTGTTCTAAACTTCTCAACATTCATTCATATTTCTCTTTTTCTTGCAATAACGAAAAAAGTTAACCTATCCCTTTTCTTTGCATCGTGCAACTTCTCGTAATTGTTCCGCAAATTTACCCTTCATTCAACAAGTTGGCCTTTTTATTATTTATTGATTGGATTTTCAATTCATGATCCTTCAATTCCTAAAGTTCGTATATGCAGGAAGCAACAAAGTAGCAGTAGTAGTAGTAGTAGTGTGGTCTTCGTCGTCAACATCCCCCTCCATATTTCTAATTCGGAGATGATCAAACCAAAAACATATATGTGAGATTTAGTAGTTATATTGTAGGTAGCATGGATCATAAACAGACATTGCTTTAGGTGAAGATGATTGGTGAAAGTTGTCGTCGAGTATATTCTCTCCAACTTCAACCAAATGATTGTTGCAGTGTTCTCCATCATAACTTCACAGAACACCTAGTTGGACAGGTAAAATTATATACTTGTCCTAGCCTTCATGCTCATCTTTTCCTGAGGATCCTAATTCATATTCATAGGCATCTTAGCTAGATCCTTTGATGCCTTTAATATGTTTTGTTGAATAAGGAATGCCCCCATCTTAACGCAACCTTTCACGGACCAAAGTTAACTTTGCAATCAATTTTTTCAATCTCAAATATTGTAGCCATCATTAAGGGAAGATCTAATAAAGAACTAATCCAGTGCAAAAGGCCTCAATGAAAAAGCAAAAGCCGCTGAAAGCCTCCTTGAAGAACCCAATTCTCTGCTGTACCATTTTGTTGACAATCAATTCACACAAACAACAATCCACTAACCATTCGCACAACAGACAAAGATTTACATGGAAAGTCTTTCTACAGAGAAGAGTAAAGAACCATGGGCAAAAAGAGATCCACTATGGAAGAAAAGGGAGTACAAGGTATAATAAAATCCTAGGAGATGGTGTTTCCCCTGAATAATATGAAGTACAACTCACGCCTTATAAGTAGGGATGTAAACAGTTACGGATATATCCGTATCCGATCCGTCACCATATCCGTTTTATACAGATTTTGACATCTGTATCCGTATCCGTTTTAAAATGGATACGGATATGGATATCGTTTTGATATCTGCAAACATCCGTATCCATATCCGTATATCTGTTTTCGTATATAAAAATAGTCATAGATTTATTTTTAACCCTATACAATATAGCTTTATACCTTCTTTTACCATATTTGTATAATTTTATGATACAAATATATTTAGTAAATTTATACAATGTGTTTTCCATCCAATTCGTATATATTTAAGTCGATTCTATTGAGTATTTCTAACATTACTCGTATGTGATCAGTATCCGTTTTACATCAGTATCTGTTTTTTAAGGATATGGTAAGATAGTTTTAATATCCGTCAATATTCGTATCCGCATCCGTATTCATATTCAAAAACGGATAAGGATACGGTAATACATGTATCTGTATCTGTATCCATCCGTTTGCATCCCTACTTATAACGTATACACCTAAAAAAATTAATCGGATCCAGAAATATGCACCGACAATTAAATAACGTGTCGGATCAGCACTAGGTTGTGAGCGTTCAGTACATAATTCAATAATCTTCAAGATGCAACAACCTCTTAAATATTGAGATGTATTCTACACCAAAATACAATACCCTTGGGTATATACTAACAAGGCATGCCTTGTGGGTTTTGATCACTGTTGTAAAAGTCCCTCAACTGGCCCGACTAGAAGGTCCGACTGGTCTAGTCAATGGGGCGGTCGACCGAGTATTGACTAACTCCGACTAAGCCGACTAATCAGTCGATTTTTGCTTGTAGATACCATATTTTTCATTTTTTTGTACTTTTTTTAAAACCAAACTTATTCTAATACGCTTAATGTTTTTATTTAAATTCAATTCTTTTTTTCTTTCATTATGATAATATAAAAATGTACAAATCTATGTAAATATATAAGAATATACATATAAAAATGATTCATATATTTAAAATAATTAAAAATTTCAAAGTCGATTAAAGCTCGACTAAATCCGATTAGTTGCTCAACTGCTGATCAATCCTTAGTCAGTGACCCAACCGACCGAGTACCGACCACCGATTTTTGCAACCTTGGTTTTGATAATCCATATAGGGATTTTTTTATAATCTAAGCAAACTCTTCCGGACTATCTAACAATGGACAGGCTTACAGGTTACAGCTTACATCTTGTGACTGGAAGAGCCTCTTTGCTTTTCGTTATATTAAAAAATAAGGTTCGATGACCGTGGCAATGTGACTGCGAACTCTTTTAAATTCAGAGATAAATTAATGTTTAAATAAACAATAGCACTTCAACCAAAAGTAATGTTGACTTACTATTAAAACAAATCCCTCGGTATCGAGTCCTCAAAATGGGAGGCTTAGCATACAGGAGCTAGTGTCATAGCCCCATCAAAAGATCTCCCGTATCAAACCGTGTATCAAAGAGATGTATGATGCATTCTTTGTACAATCAAAAAAGGTTCTTCCTTAAGTATATGTTTCATTCAGTTTACACCGAAGTTTGGCAGAAAACCAAATGACGGTACCTTCTCAATCTAGGAGTACCAGGAATAGTCATTTAGCAAGTTCTTATGAGTTGATTATATCAATTTTTTTGAATAAAGAGTTGATTATATCAATATAATGCATCTTGATAAAGCATGCTATAGCCATATTCTATTGACAGCAAACGGACAAGTTCGGTTAATCCAGTAAGGTAAGCGCGATGAACTAAGCGAAGATGAGATTAAGAGACTAAATGCAGAGAAATAATTGCATGGTACATTGTTACTACAGAAGCACTATTTCATAATATTCTTTTCCATTCTCATCCTTACAATATACATAGCAAACTCAACAAGCATAGATTACTAATAAAGTCACCAAGTGATAGAACAGAAGCCTCCATCTGTCCTAACTTAAACCCTACAACCCATTAGTAAGAAACCCAATCCAAACACAGCACCCACGAAGGTATATTGGGTTTTTTTCGCAACCAACAAAAGAATAACAACACCAACATAGAAATTTATGGACATTGAGGTAAGAGGCTCACCTTTTGCTGCAAAATCTCAGGTGGGTCGAACAGTTCGGTCATGCCAACGGCACCCACATCCTCCTTGAAAGATAGCTTCTGAGCATAACCCAAAGACATGGTCTTTATTTGCTACTGCACCTCAGAGCTCCGATCTTTCTGCGATCAAGATGTCTGTATGCGCACCAAAGTGGAGCAGACCGATCCTTTCCCGTGTACCCACCTTGGAAAAACCATCGGGGCTTGCTGTCGTATCGGTGCTGGTTGAGGGAGGATCCCTTTTATAGAGGATTCGGGGACGGACCAATGCAGGGGGCCGTTCCGTTCGCGTTCGCGTTCGCGTTCGCATGAACTTGATGAGGGAAATTCGGATGCCTTGAAGACCTTTAAGCAAAACTAATTTGATTAGCCGACAGGAGATTTACTAAAGGGCTTTGAGATAGGAGGAATTAATAGGAAGAATAATTATCACACTTCATGAGAGGATAAATATTAGGATATGTTTCTAAATGGCATGCCATTATTAGGAGAGAAGTCCATATTTAGGAGGCTTGGTCTCACTTAGCCCTCGACAAATAAGGGGCTCATGAGCCCCTTCATATGAGCATTTGGTCGACTCCATACTCGAGAAGGATGCCTTTGAGAGTAAAATTAAGTCAAATATTCCTAACGGCTTGTAGGGATTGATCAATCTACCACATATAGGGGTGCACATGGATCGGATTTTGGCTTAATCCATGTCCAATCCACACATAACGGATTTTTCATTTTTTCAATCCAATCCAATCCATTAAACATGCAAATCCAATCCAATCCAATCCACCGGATTACGGATTGGATCGGATTGGTTAGGATTTTTAATGCTCACCTAATATATGATTAAATTTGTAGCATAGTCGACCTCGACGTTCGAATCCTGATTCTAAATTGAGATTATGGATAAATGTAAAGAAAAGAATAGTTAATTTTTGGAAAGCAATTTGACATTTTTTTAAAGCAAAAACGTATATGTTTATTATGGATTTATTATAAACAATCATTGTATACCTAAATAAAAATAGTATACTTGTGTTCTATAGAAATCATAGAAGAATCATGTCGACTTTGAATAAAACTGTAAGTTTGTATATATCAAATAGGACCTGCAACTAACCTGCAACTAACCTGCTTGGCTACGTGGTGCGGGGAAGGATGATCGTGCGCGAGGGAGGTTTGGGACAAGAATCGTGGGTGACTGCATGGTGGGGAGAGAGATGTATTTGAGGTTCCTGACTGCCCATACGCGATGGAGGTCTGGGAGAGCTGAAGACGAGGTATGGACGCATATGCACGAGGGAGGTCTAACTATACGTGTGTATAGTTGGAGACAAGAAGGGCATAGATGATGTTGACTCGACATCCGGTTGGGGACGAGATATGGCTACACGTGCGCAACAGAGGACTGGGATATCAAAGGACGAGGTCTAGCTGCACGTGTGCAAGGAAGATCTGGCTGCGCATGTGCACAACTAGGACAAGGACACCATCTGGCGGAGATGTGTGCACCTGAGGATGGAAATATGTGTGGCGCGGGTGAATGTTTTGTTTGGAATGGGTCCCGAGTGGGTTTAGGTTCAATCATTATTATTTTTAGAATGATGTTTTGTTTAGAAAATTGGAAGGGCCTGAAGGGCATTGCGGGTAGGTATTACTTTTTTTCTAAAACGACTAGTGGGGTGAGATAAGGGGCTTGCCGACAAGTTGTGTTGTAAAACTTGAATTGGAATAGGTTTAAGTTATAAAGAGAGTAGCTTGGATATTTACACATAGCTTTCAAATAAAATTTAATATATAATATACATTATGAGAACAAATAAATTAATATATATTATTTATTTATTAACGGATTAACGGATTGGATCGGATTGGATTTTGACAATAATCCGATCCAATCCATAGATGAACGGATTTGTAAAATTCTAATCCGATCCGATCCATTAAACTTATAAATCCAAACCGATCCAATCCAATGACAACGGATTGGATTGGATTACGGATTTTATCCGATCCATGTGCACCCCTAACCACATAGATGTTCTACTATTGTAAGCAAGTGGATGTTTAAGAGAAAACTCTAATCAGACAGAGACATTGAAATGTTCAAAACTTGTTATCAAATGTTTTAAGTAGGAGGAGAGTGTCATTTTAATACTTAGTTATATGTTACGCAAATGACTACGATTTAAATTCACACAACATCTATTTATAATCTTGCTATCCATCAACTGGATGTAAAGACTGCCTTCTAATATTACAATCTTGAGTAGGAGATTTATACAAATAAAGGTGAAGAAGGGTTAATAGCAATTGGAAATGAGAAGAAAGGTTGTAATCTTTTAAAATCAGTATATATTTTGAAAGAAGCTCCCATATAATACAAAATGAGAAGATCGACAAGCGTGTTCAATCTTACACCTTTATTGCTCATGAATTTGAAAAGGATACTCCATGGACAAGGGTGGTATGTCTATTGTCTTGTGTATGTCGATGACATCTTGTAGTTCGTAGTGAGCACAAGGAGTGTAAATGATATAAATGAGATCAAATCAATCCAAAGAAGTAGATTTTAGATGAAGGGTCTACTGGAAGAAAACTCACAAAAATATGGTTAAAAATCTGTGTGTACCCATGCATTTTTTAACCTCTTTTATAGATACATGATTGGAGTACATTTATCTCAATTGTATGGAATTTACATTTAATTTCCACTTCCTTTTGTTGAGATCCCTAGCCGGAACCCTAGAGGTATACTGATCATCTAATGTATGGGAGGAATTTCATTGTAATCCTAACCTTAAGTCTCCGTCTATATAAGGAGCCCTAGGGATCTCTTTTCAAGATGAAAAATTAGGTCAAGAATTCAAGACATTTCAATGCTCATAAGAACGGATTTCAACCAAGGAAAATTTAATTCACATATGTAATATGATGAATGAAAATGCATTAATTATCTTGACCATATTTATTTATTATATTAAATAAGGTTAATATATATATGCTCGAAATAATTAGTTCATGACTTCTTATAATTGTCCTGAGCAGTTAGATGCTCTTATTATGAGGTTTTTAAAGAAGTGTCGATAGAACACGGAGAATTGTATTGTCAATTTTATTGTGTATGTTTCATCTTGCATATCTCAGGCTCCAAATGTATAAATATTGCAAAAATATATCTAAAAATTTACCTTTTTGTGAAGTCCAGGAATCTGGCAAAATTATCAATGTTCAACATAAATGGATCAGTGTTATATATGTGTAGAATAAACATATAATGATAAAACTACTATATTATCGACCTAGAGGAAGAAATGTAATATGTTAAAAATCATGATTTAATCGCATTGGATGTTGTAACTAACTTCTTTTAGCAATCAAAGTGGAGACATATACCAAAGATTTGGAACATCAACAAAATTCGACCACAGTACTACGCTCAAACATCTTTGTACTAATCAACACCTGCATGTCAACAAAATCCCATAAAATATATAGGCAATGAGGTTGGAAACCTCCATAAAAAAATCACACCACAATTTGGGGTAGGAGAGACCAACATCAAAAAACTAAAAAACTAAAAGAAATCTCCACTAGACATCAAAAGTGGGGAGAGGGTGCAACACAACAGAAGAGTGTGGACTTAGTATTTAGCAAGGGCGGGGTGTAAGATCTCTTACAATAGGATCCCACTCTTCCAAGTTTTCTGATGAGGTCATGTGACCAAATTAGACAAATGATCACTCCGTCTTTAATACTCATCTGACCTTTCCAATGAGCCCAAGAATATTAAAATCAAGGTCCATATGCGAGTGTTGAGCGCAAAATATGAATGGATGGTTGCTATTGGATCCGGATCTGATTGAACTCGACCCTATATATAAGAGGGGGATCCAAGTGAGTTGGTTGCTCGGACCACAAAGCTTTGCCAAAGCTCCTCATCTTCGACGGAGCTCTACCACCAACCAATATGTCCGAGTAGGCCATTTCAAAGAGCTTGATGTGGGGATCATTGTAAGCTGTAGAAGTCTCGTTCTGGGCAAAAGTTCACTGGAGAACATTCCTGTATGTATGTTTTTACCCATCTTTTGATGTCAAATCCGCTCGTGTTTCGCATCATTGGTATTGGACAATCTGCTCTATGTGTGAACAGTGTCGTTTTTGTGTTTGAGAGAGTTTTGAGGTGAATATTGTAATTTATCACATTACCTTTTGTGATTTCCTGGTAATGTATCGTGTTCATGTGGAAAAGAAAAATATATTTGTGATGTAGGTAAAAATAGGAACACGTGGGTGTGTTGAAAATAACAGTCTGGATGATTTCGTAAAACGACGTCGAAGCTATTTTCGGCTCAATCCCAAGCATGATCGATCAATAGAATGTGCTAATTGATCTGCTTGATCGATCAGACCATGTTTGACCCTAAAATGATCAATTATAGTTCTAATGTTGATTGATCAGTATTGATCGATCAATGGTCGGTCATTTTGTGACTATGGACCCATACGAACCTTAAAGATGATGGAAATTGACTCCAAAAAGATCTATACTTACGTAGGACATTACGATCTATGATAAATGCATGGAATAGTTATAATGGGTTGATGAATGACTGAAAAAGGTCTAACATGAGCTAAATTGAATTGAATCTTGATGCGGTGAGCCTTGGTGAGTGAGAGCGTTTGAGCATCATTCAAACAGTCATGGGGGGATCCCATGTCTGAGATACATCTTGTTGTCAACAAAAGAATCTCACATTGTGTCCTTACTTATTATGTCACGGTAAATATCTTAAGTGGCACATGGGTAATGAAGTAGATGCTGCCAAAGGAGGGGCATGTACCCTCAAGTCCCAGGTAAAAACCTAGACGGACACCAACCTAACAATTGTGTTAGTTGGGAGACATGCTGCTTGGCACACCTTGAGGTGCTTATGTAACGGTGTTGCCTTGGTACTTAATGGGCCCTAGTCTTGTACTTAGTGTGCTGGCCAAGTAGTCGTTGTTGTTGATTCATGTTTTGCTTTTTCAATTAGGTTTAGCACTTTAGATGCTAACTAGTATATGCCTCATTAGTTAGTACTCTACGTGGGAGTTCTAAGAGGGGAGTTCCTGAAAATTGTGGTCATTGAAGGTGGACTGAAATGAACGGAATTCGCTTATGTATAAGGAGAAGTTTGGGTTAGTCCATGTATTTTCCTACTATGATCTTGATGATCAGTGCCCTAACTTGTGTACTACACCATCGTAGATTTTTATCAATGTGTAGTGGACTTGGGCGGTTCGTGACGGCTTCGCGGGTTGGTAATTGATGAGATAATCAGAATTTGGATATGGTGATTCAAGTTGAGTATTTGGGGTTAATCATGGAATTTTGCACATCGGTAAGTGACAGTAGATGTATTGGGGACTTGGTTAGGATATTTGTACACCGTATGCATGCCTACGAATGCATCCAATCATAGTGTGTGATCCTTTGTGGACCAAGATCACATGATATACACAAGGCTTGAGTAATCAACGTTAATGAAAATATCAGAATGTGGTTCGTTTTGTAGGACGAGATACACTGTGTTCCTTTTGCAAACATTTACTTAGTACCTTGACTAGTTGCAAATTTAGTGTCTTGCTGAGCCTTTGCTCGTAACGAACCCTTTACGAGGATCTACAAGGGCACCGAGTAACCACAATAGTGAGCAGATTGTCCTTGGAGGTTTCTTTCGTGCATCTACACACTTTTTGTGGTGTCGTATTGTAGTCACTTTTACTGCTTTTATTTCTAGCTTTGTAAGAGACATGCGATGTATATGTGTGTATGGACAATTTTAAGTGCATACATATATCATTTTTGTGGACATAAAGTATTGAATGAACATGCACTAACGAAAATTATGTGAATGAATGAATGAAATTTTAAGTTCCGATATTTTATGCTATTTTTCCTTGCACGTGCACATTTAGAATGGTGATAGAACTTGCGTGCGTGGAAATGGATTTGACGAATATCTGGGTCCTAGGTAGTGATTATCAACAATGGATACTACTTTCCATGAGATTTTAAACCATGAATCACATCTTTTTTGAGAGTCTTGCAAAGGAAATCAACCATTAAATTCTTCATAATCTGGGAAATGACCTTAGTGAGCCACTACAAGGTGGGAAGGCACATATAAGTCCTTATCTCTCTCATACCCTGCGAAAATATTTGTTACATCTTACTTCTATAACGATAGATTTAACGTTTTAAGCGTTGGCAGTGGCTTTTCATCAACGTAACTTTACAAGGACATTTACATAAATACGTATATTTCTATGTTTTTGTATAGCGATAAAATGGGGTTAATACCTAGGGTTGAATTGTTAGCCATTGAGCCCAAGGGAAGCTATTCCTACAATAATTGTTATTGTAATTATTGTCATATCAATATATTGATTTGTTTTCATTTCATGTTTGGGATTAAATGAATGAATGTACTATAAGGTCCCTTAGTACAATTAAGGTTAGGGATAATTACACCCATAACCCTGAGTAATCTTGCAATATCAATCATAACCCTGTATAATCGTGAATTACATGAGAAGCCCCGGATAGTCACTCCGTCTTACACTCATAACCCTCCGTTAGTTTTATATGTTAACTCAACTATATGGACGGCTTAATCTAACTAACATATGATCTAACAACTAGGATTAGATAAAATAAAGGATGAAAAGAAAAAAATAAATAAGCAGCGATTGGAGGCTGGCGGCGCGCGGGTTGCAGGATGGTGATCGCGGGAGGGGGGCTTCGGCGGCGCCCAGGCTGCAGGGCTTCCAGGCAACATGGGTGGAGGAAGACCGGGGGATTGGCTCCCAGGCGGGCAACAGGGTTGCGACAGGAGGGGCGAGCGGAGGGCAATGAGTGGAGAGTCACCGGGGGGTGGCTTTGGCTTCCGGGCAGGGGGGTTGCAAGCCGGAGGTCGGCGCAGGCAGGCCGGAGGGGAAGGTCGGCATGGGGGGGAGGGGAGCTCGGTGCGGGTGGGCTTCGATACAGGGGAATTGTGTGTGGGGGGTGGGGTGCTCGGGCTCGGCGAGGATGGGCTTGAGGACAGGGGAAGGTCGACGCGGGGTGGGGGGAGGGGAAAGCTCGACGCGAGTGAGCTTCTTGACAGGGGAAGGTCCGCGCGCGCAGGGGGGGTGGAAGCTCGACGCGGGTGGGTTCCTTTCGGCCGGGGGGGGGGGGGGGGGGGGGGTGAAGCTCGATGCGGATGGGCTTCAGGATAGGGAAAGGTCGGCGCGGGGTCCAGGGCGGTTCCACAGAGGTTGCGACAGGGGGATGGGTGGAGGGAGACTGGGCGGGAGCTTTGCCCTCCAGGCGATGGTGCTGGGCTTTGCCTTCCGGCTCCCAACCCTTTTGCGCTCTCTCTCTCTCTCATCACCCTTTCCTCCTCCGAGAACATAAAATCGCCACACTCTTTTTGGCTCTAGGGCTTCTCTTCTCCAATCGATCGACGAGCGCGGTGTGTTTCTTACTCCTCTCTGTAAATTTTATAATCAAATGGCAGTGTGATTCCGTTATTTCCTTTCATCTCATCTCAAAGTTTTTTTTAATGATTTGGATCTGAAGCAGGTCGGAGGAGAGGGATGGCGAGCAAGGTGGATCACGACTACGACTATTTGTTCAAGATTGCCTTCCGGTCAGGGGCGTTTGGGGGGGTTGCGACAGGAGGGGAGGGGTGGCGGGTTCCAGGTGATGGGGGGATGGGTGGAGGGCGACCGGCGAGTGGGCGGGGGGCTTCCGGATAGGGCGGTTGCAAGGGGAGGACGACGAAAGAGGTGACGAGGGAGGGCTACAGGCGATGGGAGAAGGGAGGGTATCATTTTGTAAATAAAAATTACTTTGAAGGGTAAAATTGTCCATATTTAACTTTTTCCATCTGAGTTAATGGAGATTTGAAATGGAACTTGACAGAGGGTTATATCATGTAAAGGTTAAGCATTACTCGGGGTTTCTCGTGTAATTCGCTATTATACAGGGTTATGATTGATATTGCAAGATTACTCAGGGTTATGGGTGTAATTATCCCTTAAGGTTATATAACATGACCATCTTCATGATCAAACATCTGTTGATTCAATGGTTGAATCCTAGAGGTTGGTGTTGGGATGATATCTAAAGAGTTAGATTGAGGACTCATGAAGCACTGTCAAATTATTGTCAAGAGATGATCTAGAGCATGAGAAGGAGATGGCAAATATTCTCTAAAAGTTGATATCTGACCGACCTCTTGATGCAGGTCCTATACATAGGAACAGAGATTCGGAGGTGTCAGATAAGTCAAGTCAAAGAGTTGACTTGACGATATCGAGATAACTAAGACCTATGTCGTAGGTTGTCATGATATAAGCAGACATCCTCTAACTGGAGACAAATGTGTTACTATATATCTGAGTATTAACATTTGACAAACCGATAGGTTGATGACCTATTCAAGGTCTATACACCGGCGAGCTTGTGTGCATATGAGGGCATATGAGTAATACAATCTCTCAAAGGGATCATATTGGTTCACTACTGAATCAGAAGACATGAGCTCACTCATAAGGTATTGGGATTGATCAAATTCCATGCATCGTTGTCTTGCTTTGGAAGCATGACAAGAATTTGTAGGTATGATATGTGCTTTTTGAAAGCATATGATCGATACCAACTACAAATGATCGAATGAGAAACTTAACGATAAAACCCTGAAGAAAACAGTCTAAAAGAGATCTAAAACTTCGATTTATTCTACGTCTTCTAGTATGCAATATATACAAATATTAGGAATACTCCAGGGTGGTGTGATCATAAATGATTGTGTAACCATAATGCTTCTATTCCGAGGGAATGACGAAACGGGTTTGGACTTTAATGACTCCTCTTAGTAGAGAGAGTAATCTAATCTTAGTCAAAATATTGTACATTGATCTGGATACGATTAAACTGCAATGAGAAGATTAGATTTATGATTTTAATTTAATCAAATATCTATGAGAGGTCTCCGAGATATGGATTTGAGATGTGATCTCAATATCCAAGTCACTATACATGGAACGTACGATTGCCATGTCCTTATCTCCAAGTATCCGCAGAGAAGCACATTATTCTTGAAAGAGTTCAAGAATAATTCCTTGTTGAATAGTGTATCTAAACATTGAAAAAGTGATGATTAAGTGTGATTTAATTGTCATGAATAATGTAAATATGATCCGTATTATCTAGATGCATGAGAATGATGATCCAAGCTAATTAGATATGACTTAATTGTCAAGGATATAAATAACGGATGTGAATTGTATTCACATTAGATAATAAATTGAAAAATATAATTTACATGTTATTTTGGATATATGAATATGATTCATATTTTTTCAATGGCATGATCGTGATATTCATAAATTAATTTGGAATTAATTTTGTGAATATATTTGCAATAAAATTTATTGCAAATATATAGAGGATATGTGAGATATAAGATCTCACATGAGTTAAGAGGATGAATCACCTTCCATATAAGGAGGGTGGATGGCAACCATTGATTTAATCAAGAGTGGCCCTCCCCCCTAAACTTCGACAGTGGAATCCTTCTTCATCGTCTTATCCAAATTGATTAAACTAAATTAAATTGATGATAATCCAATATATACTTAATTTAATGTAAAAATTGTTGTTGTATTTTTAAGCAACAAAGATCATGGTCATTGATTAAAAATACAAATCAATCTAACAATGATTTTGTGTTGCACATGGATTGTGATCCATGGACTCAAAATACTATAAAAAGGAGAGAGACAACCTTAGCTCTTCTATTATAGCATTTTGTAATCTGTCTCACCCTCACTCTCACGCCACATCTCTCTCTCAAGTATGGTCATCCACCCCTTGTACTAGAGAGAGACACCGTCATCGCTACGTCGTCGTGCCCCGCTTCCATCGCTAGTGGGTCTCCATCTTCTTCAGTGCTCATTTCTCTTGAAGAAGATGCTGGATTTCGTGTGATGAAATCAGGAGATACATTGCTTGGATCTTCATACTGGATTATGAGAAGCTCGTGTCTCATCAACGTGCTCGCAAGCGTCTCCTCTGTCGGGTCGAACTTGAGACACGTGGTCTCTTCATTTAGATACTTTGATCACAACCATGCTTCAAGAGGTAGTCCTATATCTTTGTGATCATGATAAAATGATTCGAGAAGTGTACTCGAATCATGTGGTTTCATCTCTTTAAATTTTTTGCGAGGGACTAGCATGACTAGTCGCTCCCGATCGCATTGGATGCGAGCATTACGCTTCCATGATATGCTTAAGGATTTTTCCATAGCCTTCAAGTGGTATTAGAGCCATGTCCATTTCTTGGATGTGATCAAAAATCATAGATGAACACGATTTTGAATATTCTGATGCACGAGGACTCATTGTTTTGCATGAGATGCAAGTTTCGAATTAGTTTTTTTATAAAATAAAAACCTCATATTTGCGCACTTTTTGGGCGTGTTTTTTATTATTAAAATATATTTAGAAAGTCTGAATATATCCCAAAAACAGTAGTCAATTGTTGTCACCAAAAGTGCATGAATAAAATTTGAAGAGTTCCCTCTACGAAAGTATTTTTACATGTATTCACGTATCTGTAAGAAAATAATCTTTTCTTAATGTTTTCATGTCATAAAACATGAAATAAACACTTAGATTAAGTAGAGAATAAAACCAGCAAACTGTTCGAATTTATTTTGTGAGATTCCGACTCCATTTACCCTAGATATTCCATATTTAATGGAGATGAGACAGATGATTAGATCATCAAATCTCATTGCTTAATATTATATAATTCAATGGAAATTATGAATTTGACTTGATTAATTATGATGCCTAATAATTATGAAAATAATTGACTAATTATCATTGGCCATTGAGTGTATGTTTCATGAAAACACTAGTTGATCCTACAATAGTTATGGGACAACTTTTACATGCAAAACATGATTTCTTCGTATGCTTACAAAATTAGAATATCAAAATATTTTAAGATGCCTATGATTTCTGAGTTGTTACTATACAATATAACGACAATCGTCAAAGTTGATCGAAAGAACTGCATGTACATTGACATTATTTTGTGTTGTTCTTAATCAGAATGGTGAAGATGCCTAGTCCGGGTATGCTGGCTTGGTTTACTAATTAGCGCCTTGCATGTCAAGAAAATACTCCCTCCCAACATAACTCGAGTGTATTGGTCGGATCCATTCTTGAGGAAAGAATAACATGAAGAAGTCTAGTTGTACATCTCACCAAATCTCATCTCACATGATCACTCCTCTATCAAGCAAACCCTAAATGTCTGTTGGTTAATTTAATTGGATTGATAATTGATTTAACTAAATTAATTGGATTAGAATAAATTAAATGTTATATTATGAATATGGTTGTAATTCCACTGAAAGACATATTTTTTGAATATGATTCATAATTATTAATTAAAATTTGAATGTGCCCGTCAAGGCGAAGGGTTCTATCGCTGTGGATTGTATGCATGAGACGTTTGTCTGAAGTGACAACTCATGCATACAAGCACACGTTGATCGGCTCTTTACTTCTTGATAGAGTAAGGTTGTATGTGTAGTGACCCCAATATCAGTTCCTCATATTATTGAGGCTATATTGGATTACACATAGCGAATTCTAATCATATTGACGGTTGATTCAATTAACGATAGGTCAACATTGCCTTAGGGTGGTGGGCTCAGGTGTTAAAGATCGAACTGGGAAATGCAAGTTGGACTTGCAAGGTGAAATGTGTTCTCGCTTCTTTTTATTCGAGTTATAGTTTCTCATATTATTGTGATGTAACAAATGTAAAATGAGATCAAAATTCTTGCTAGAGATATAGCTGTAAGTATATCTCTTGCTTTGAAATTGATTGAGAGAATGAACTTCATAGTTGAAAAGGCAAGACTAATTTGATTAAAAATCCTTAGTAAAAGAATTTAATATTGAATATATATAATTATTTATATGTTCTAATATAGTGCATTCTTAATTTCATATAATGAAATCCATGAACCTACTCAACAGGCTTTTGGAGGTCAAGCGATGACCGAGTCGGATTGGATCCATAACTTGTATCATGTTCTCTCAGTAGAGTGCATCACTTATGTGCCCTCCAAGGACAAGTACACAAATCTTGGTACACCCGAAGAAATAAAGTTCAATGAAAATACAAAGAAGATCATACATTGCATCGGTGTTATACTCTGGGATCGCTATCCAATGTGCTTCAGAAAGCAGCATGTGGATATTGATATTTGTCGGGATATAATGTTGAATATCGAAGAAATGTTCGGTGATGTCAACCGCACTCAACATTACAATGCTATGAAAGAGCTTATTTGTCGCAAGATGCAGGAAGGGTATCTCATTCGAGAACATGCAATTAAAATATTTAATAACCTGACTGATATGGAAACTCTCGAGGCTGGTATGGACGTAGAAATGCAATCTGACATCATTCTCTTGTATCTGCCAAGTCTTTCAATAACTAGTGGTATCGTACCACGTGAACAACTTGACATTGTCTAATGCTGAGTTAATGAATTCATCAAACTCTGCAGAAGACAAATGAAGAAAGAAAATCCCACTAGAAGTGCAATGGTTGCACAGGTAGAAGGGGCGTGCTGTCGGAATGAAGGGTCTCTGAAAGGTCCGGCTGACAAACCGCGAATTTACCCTTTTAATTATGTCGAATTAATGCATTGTAGCCGGATAAATTCAGGTTGATCAAAAACCACTTTTCTATTTAATGTCAAATTAAAGCAAGCAGTCAATTTTTTTTACCTGGGTAAGTCCAAGTTCAAACTCATAGAGGCAACTGTCTCCTTAGGTTGGTTAAAAGTCGATCAAGAAATTAGGATTTCAGAAGAGAAGAATATTTTTGGTATTTTTCTTTTTTTCTTTTACTTTTTATGGGTTTTTGATTAATAAGATGCAATTAATTACGAGAAGAAAACATGATGCATGGATTTTTAAAATTATTTTTAATGCAGGAAAATAATGATATGCTGCGAAATGACTCAAGAAAAAATTAGATGCAATATTTTTGTGATTTTTAGATGATGTAGCATGGAAATGTAAATGGGCGATAATGCAAAATGAGTGAATATGAAGCAAGTAGATCCAATAATCAAGTTGAGCAATTAAATTGAACACCTCTCCCTCTTCGCAAATGATTAGTAAATTATTTTCCAATTAAGCTCCTAAATAAATTCCCGCAACTCAAGGCACAAATTATTGAGCATGTGAATCAATTAATATCAATAGAATGCTCAGAATTATCATATAAACATCCTCAATTTATTCATATCAAATAATATCTCAAAACATGAATCTCAGTATTCAATATGATAAAGGATCAAATAAGGAGCAAAATGTCACCAATAACATCAAAATCCGATAATTAATGCTCAAGATATCAATATATGAAGTTCAGGGACTAAATTATAAATAAAGTAAATAGAATGTTTGCAATTTTACCCCATAGGAGGACTGTTCTATAATATCTTGAAGATGTGTGGGCTTCTTTGCATTTTTTTCAAGAGAGAGCATTCTATGCACGTGGTCACAGCTTGGCAGGGGCAGTGACGTACTTTCCAAGAATTTCAGGGGCTTGGGCGTAAATCTCCTCTAGGATACGTGTTCAGCATGTGCCTGATCTAAATATGGATCTCCTTGCAATTAGAAATATTCTCGGGGGTGTTTCTACAAATGTACCCAGGTCTCACATGCAATGCACGTGGTTCTTAAGCAACAGGGGCATTTCTACGAAGGGACGAAACTCCAGGGTCAGATATTGCAATTTGCTCCCTCCCCATGTGTGTGTCATGTGCTAGGGGGAAGGGACTTGTCTTATTGTGTTTCTTGCTTAGGCGGAGGTCTCCATGCGCGGAGGCACACGACAGTGGGGTGTACGGCTGCGGAGGTGCAGGCTCATGGTCGCGCAAGATGCGAGGCAGAGGGATGGTCTGCTCTGTGGAAGGGCGAAGGTTGGCGGGCGGAGATGCAGTGCCGTCTCGAGGCGATTCTCCCCGGTGGTAGCTGTGCGTAGGCGGTGCTGCGCAATGGCTGCTGCTCCAGGGGTGAAGTGGAGAAGAAGATCGCGTCTCTGGATGCTCCTAACAGGCGAGGAGGTGGGTTGTTGGCGAGCGAGGCGGCGCGTCGGCGTGGGGCCGCTAGCGGAGCTGCCAGGAGGGCAATGGAGTTCCAAGGCAGAGGCGGCTGCTCACGCCTGACCAGAGCGCTTCGACGAACTGGTAGTTGCGTGGCGAGGGAGAGACACCTGCGGGGGAGGGGGGAGGGGACGTAGCGGAGCAGTGGAGTCAGTGGCTCTCGCGGGGGCATCGGGGCCACACACGACCGTGAAGATGCTAGAGGTGAGCATGCGGGCGAAGTTGGTCACGAGTGTGGAACGACGGAGGCCGCTGTGGTGCGTGGGTGATATACGATAGGTGGAACATGGGAATGAGGAGAAAACAGGGGAGTGGGAGAAGAAGTGGTGAACGGAGGAAGAGAACGTGTGATGAAGGAAAAGAGGAAAGAGAAGGAGGACTAAAGAAGATACTGGGTAGAGTTCTCGCCTGGAAGGTGCTGAAGATAAGAGATTTTCAGTGCGTCGTCACCTCGATCTATTCCGGCAAGGATAAAACGAGAGGATCTCGTCGATGAAGAGGAGTGTCGTTGCTCAACGGTGAACCAACGTAGTTGTCACCTACGGCCAATCAGAGCTCTCTCTCTCTCCTCTCTTTGTGAAGATGGCGGATGTCGTGATGGGGATATGGAGGAAGGGGTTTTATAGGGCAGCAGCCGGCGAGGGGCTAAGGGGTAGGCGACCGTTGCGCGGCGGCCGCAAGGATAAGGGAGCGGCTCGTGGGTGGCCGTTAGGTCGACGACGAGATAAGGGTGTGGAGGTTGGGTGCAGAGAAGACGGATGAGGGGAAGAAAGGCATTGACCGGAAGGGGGAAAGGAGGCCTCACGTGCGTGGCACGTGAGGCGAATTTTATTATTTTTTTAATTAATTTTTTATTAATTATTTTTTAATTTTAATTTAAAACGACCTCGAATCGAAAAGTTTTTAACATGAAAATTGCTCGTCTCGATGAGATCTATAACTTTCATGAAGAGATCAAGAGCAAAAGAGGTCATTTTGTGCAAAATGATATTTTTGGGGTACTCTATGTACATAAAATACCTTGAATTTTGGGTTTTGTATTTTTTTGTAATTTTTAATGAAGAAAAAAATCAAGAAAAATAACAATAAAATCAAAGATAAATATTTACACAATAATATATTTTTTTTGGATTTTTAGGAAATAAGAAAATAGGGAGATAAAACAAAGAAGAAAAAGTGAGAAATTTGTACAGACTCGCAAAGGACATTCAGACTCGGTCAATTTCTTTGATGTCAGTCTCGATTTGAATTTGGATTTTTGTGGATTTTATTAACACTTTCATGAAATAATATAGATGAAAAAGAAATAAACGAAAAATAGTTAATTATGTATATAAAATATCAAGTCAAAACCGGTTAAAACAAAAAATGCGCAAAAGGGGCTCAAAACTAAACTTTCACATACGTGCTCCGATTTTTATGAAATTAGTCTTTCTTTGAAGGTCTTTGAATATGCATTACTTTAAAAGTGAGTAGACCTAAATCGGATACTAAAGTGGAGTTTTATCTCACGGGCCAATTATTTGAGCTAATATTTTTTTATTTTTCCTTTAATATTGTTAGTAATATGTACACAATGGAGGTAATTTGAGGTAAATTGGATTTAACATGAATTAGTTAAAAAATCATGAAGTTGGGTGCAAATGTGAAGATGATTATGAATGTTATTATGAGTGCTAAAATGCAAATATTAATTTTAAATGCATGAATGATAAAAATGCATAATAGATGATGAAATATAGCTAATTACTCAGGAACGAAGCTCTATTTTCATCTTTTAGTATGATGAATCGTGGATTCATCACCGACCCAGAAGAAAAAGAAGAAGAGACAATCTATTGGCTCATCTTCTAATGCTTCCACACTGATAACATCAAAGAAGAGCGTTGTATGTCATCACTACAAGAAGCTGGGGCATCGGAAGCGTAATTGCCCAAATTACCTTAAGATTGCATAGAAAGGTAAAGTCCCAGCATGTATGAAATCTACTTTCATCATTGAAACCAGTTTTCTCGTAGGACGAGAATGCAGTTGTATCATCGATTCTGGTGCTTCTGTTCGTGTATGCAATTTATTGCATCTGTTTCATGAAACTAGGAGTCTGGATGAATGAGAGTTAGTCATCTATATGAGATCTGATGCAACGGTTGTAGCAGTCATCGTCAGGACATGTTATTAACTTTATCTAGTGGAAGACTCCTTGTACTTAAGAGTGTCTTTATGTTCCGGATGTTAGAAGAAACCTTATATCTGGGTATCTAAGTTTCTTAGAAATGGATATTCGTTTTTATTCTGTAATATACTTATCATAAGTCATTGTGATAAATATATTGCAGATGGTGTTCTAACTTCTGGTGGACTCTATAAATTGTACATTGATGAATCTGCCATGAATGTTATTACCACTGATAAAAATCCTAAAAGAACCATAGAGGGTGGAAATCATTCTAACATGATTTGGCATCAAAGGCTTGGTCATTTATCTGTTGATAAAATTAATAGATTGATAAAGGATGGACCCTTAAATTTTCTACAGGTCCAAACTTTGCCTACCTGTGAACATTGTATTCTAGGTAAAATGACCATGACACATTTCCGTAACAAGGTTACAAGATGCGAGGTTAATCTTGACCTAATACATACTGATGTACATGGTCCCTTCAGTACCACGACCCAAAATGAATATCAATATTATTTGACGTTTATCGATGACCATTCACGATACATGTTTATTTTCCTACTACGTCACAAATCCGAAACCTTTGAAAAGTTCAAAGAGTTCATGACTTTGGTTGAGAATCAAATGGATCCGATCTGACCGAGGTGGTGAGTACCTCTTAGATGAATTTAAGGAATACCTAAAAGAGAAATGAATTATCTCCAATCTCACTCCTCGTGGAACTCCCCAACTTAATGTGTTGTTGAAAGACGCAACATGACCATCATGGACATTGTCCGTTCAATGATAAGTAAAGCTCATTTACCACTTAGTTTCTAGTGATATGCAGTAGAGACTGAAATTTACATCCTGAACAAGATTCCTAGTAAATCTGTATACAAAACTCCTCACGAGCTTTGGTATGGTACCAAATTCAGTGTTAGACACTTAAGGGTTCGTGGATGCAAGTAAGTTAGAATCTCACACTCGAGAGTGATGCTTCATTGGGTATGTAAAGGATGGTATTGGATATCAACTTTACGACCCGGAGACTCATAAGGTCGTCGTCTCTGGAGACGTAAAATTGTTGGAGGATGACTTCCTTGAGAGCCAAAATAAAAACGAAATAAAGGAACTCATTGAATCCCCCGAGGATACTGAGCTTCATGAACCAGAAACTGAAGATGTAATGAAGATGAAACACCCGTACCTCTTCGAAGGAGTTTGAAGGTGGTTGCACCAACAGAAAGGTATGGATTTCATATGTTGGGTAAAACTGACAATAATCCAGCTTCATCTGATGAAGCATTCGTGGATTATGACATGGATGGATGTATGCTATTAATGAAGTCAAAAATTGACTCCATGCATAAAAATGGTATATGGACCCTACATGATCCACCTAGAGGGATAAAACACATTGGGTGTAAATAGATCTTCAAGAGAAAGAGGGGACATGATGGGAAGGTACATACCTTCAAAGCAAGGCTCGTAGCCGAGGGCTACGTATATAAAGAAGACATTGACTACGATGAGGCATTCTCTCATGTGGCTACCCTTAAGTCCATCCGGGCATGTAGCTGCATATCTTGACTACGACATCTGGCAGATGGACATCAAGATGTCTTTCCTCAATGGATACTTCGAGGAGGATATCTATATGAAGCAATCCAGTGCTTCATAACCGAGGAAGGTAAAGTATGCAAGCTAAAGAAACCCATCTATGGTCTCAAGCAAGCTTCACGTAGCTGGATCATCAGATTTGACAAAACTATAAAGAGTTATGAATTTGTTCAGAATCCCGATGAATCATGTGTGTAAAAGAAGCTTAGTAGGAGCATCATTGTGTTTGTCGTGTTTTACGTAGATGGCATCCTTATCATTGAGAATGATACATGGATGATGACCAATGTTAAGATTTGGATGTCCCATACCTTCAAGATCAGAGATCTTGGAGAAGTCTCTTATATCTTGGGTCTGAAACTGTTCAGAAATAGAGAAATGAGGATTTCGGGATTATCACAACAAGGATACATTAAGAAGATATTGGAACGTTTTCATATGAAAAATTCCAAGAAAGGCTCCCTTCCCCTAAGATATGGTATCCACCTGTCTAAAGGGATGATTCCTCAAGGTGTTGATGATAAGAAAGTCATAGTTGGATGCCCCTAGGCATCGACAGTGGGAAGCCTATTGTACGTCATGATGTGCACAAGGCCAGATATCTACCATGCAGTGGGAGTGATAAGCTGATGAAACCCAGTTTCATGGTATTAATTCACAGATATTAATCTCCTTGCTTAAACTAATGCCAATAAAAACCAGATAAATCCTTGTAAATATGTGAGCTTTAGAATAAATAAAAAATAACAAAAAATAACAAAATTAAAATCGTAGTGTTTTTGTACCCTTAAAAATGCTGGCAAAAATATTTCTCCTCTTATCTGACCTCATTTCCGTTTTGGTCAACATGAAACTTATAGATCTCATCGAGATCTACAACTTTCATGTTTTGACTTTTTCCAAGTTCGGTCATTTTCTCCCTCTTTTGTGAGGTTCTATATCTAAATAACCTGATTGGGTCATGTGATGCTTTCTGGTTGCGCCACGTGGCCCGCTTCTTTGTGCGCCACCCGTCCTCATTTTTCCACCGTTAGATCGCCTTCTAACCCTTTGGTCATCACCGTCTACTCTCGCATCTTTTTTCTAGCCATCCGATCCATCTCCAGTTGTTATCTGGACCGTCCGCCTGCGCCTCTTCATCCTCTCACCACGTGTCCATCTCCATCGCTGCCCAATCTCTTCCATCAGCTTCAATCATCACCGTTGAGTATCGCATCGATTCCAGCCCTTCAATCACCCATCAAACTACATCTCAACCGTTCTCCTCCGCACGCCTCTTCCTTGCGCCACGCGTCACACCCTCAACCCTTGATGGCGGTCTGATCGATCTAATCCACACCACTCACTCGCGCCCATTTCTCAACCATTGGATCGTGAGATCCAACGGCTGAAGACCCGTCGTCTTATTCCAGCTACCCTCTCTCCCACGTTAGCTCACCTCGCGCATCCATCATCCCCTTTCTATTTCCACCATTGTCTTAACCATCCTCTCCACTCTCCTACCTCTCCAAGGCGTCGCCCGGTCTTCCTTCTTCCTCGCGGGCAACCACTCGCCCCACGACACCCTCCTATCTCTCTCCACATCTCTTTCTCAACCCACTACTTCCATCATCGGAACCACCACCTCGCATCGTCAAATAACCCACCTCTGCCGCCACAGCACTTCGTCCACCTATACATGGGTCACGGCTAAGCCTTCCTCCGTTCCTCGGTGATAGCGAGGATACGCCAAGGAGCGCGACGACCGCCATCGACCTTGGGCCATGGTAGGCTAGGTCCTTGGCACTTCACCGCCGACGAGCTGCCCCCAATGGCCGTGGGGGTCCAGCGAAGACGCGAGGTCCACTTAGGACCTCAAGCCCAGGCTCCTCGCTCCACCATTATTCCAGGTAAGCTCCTTGATTCTTCTTGTATTTTTCATCTTCGTTCTCTGATTAAATTAGGCGCTTCCTCGCAATTTCCTCCCCCATTCATCATCGCATCAGCTTCACCATACATTCACCTCCTTCACGCACCCCTATGATAACCTTTTCCCCCTTCTCCGCGACTGATCATGCTCGACCCACATTGTCTCCTACTTCACCAGAGATAGAGCTTTGTTCCCCACTCCTCCGCTCACCGGGGACCCACCTCACTCACATCACTCCACCCTACGCACGCTTAGGCTATTGGACTAACACCTGCAGGTACCTAAATGTTCATTGGCCAGAGCCTCATCGGAGCCAAACGCAAGAGCTTCACCTCCGACGACTAGACGTCGTTGGTCCCTTTCAGACAAGAAAGTGTTTTGCCCGGACTTCCAGCTTCATTGACGAACATCCATGATGCTCAATGGAGCTCCCTTGAGCCTGGGGAAGAGAGGTGGAGCGTCAGTAGCATCGCCGGAGCACAACCAACTCTGCCGCAGGAGGTGGCAGAGTCGATGAACTCAGAGTACAACTACCGTCTGATTGCCTAAATCAGACGGTCTCCATTGGGCCATGTCGATATCACCAATGCAGGAGCAACAACCGTCTGATTGGCAAGATCGGACGACCCTCAGATAGCCACGTTGCCTCCCTGCCTTCGTACATCCACCGTCCGATCTCAATGATTGGGCGGTCCCTACTCAGCTACATGTCAACTCTGGGAGGCAGCACCAGACCTCCAAGCTCGGAATCCCCGAGCCACATCCGAGCCTCCCGAGCCATGATCCCAAGCCGATCCATCAATCAAAGCTATTCCGAGCCTCCTCTGATCCTACATTGTTGACGAGCCTCGCCCCACATGCCTCGTCATGTGCGGGCGAGGTAATTTACCGAGAGCCCCCATGAATTTTTCAATTTGCAGATAGGTCCTGATAACATGTGACACCCATGCGCGCCTGGGACAAATTGCATCCGACCCCTCAGGGTTTTAACAATTAAAATTATACCCTCGCACGTGTGGGTAATTTACAGGGTATGCCTCATGGTTATGTTTAATTACATTTTAGTCCCTCCCAGGGACATGTTAGCCATATTTTCCCTATTTATTTCTATATTTTCTTTACATTTATGCCCTTGGATGTTTTTATTCGTATCTTGAGCATCCAAGCTCCTTTTTAATTGATTTCAATGTCTTTTGAAGCTAATTTAATCATCTTTCTAATGGCATAACTAGATTTCTAGTTTGACCCTTTAGAATTTAATGATTGATTTTATTAATGGAGTATCCATCTATGTGATAATTTCTCATGCCTTGAATTATGCTCCAATGAAATTTGCTTCAATTAATGGATCCTGAAGTTGTCTTAATTTTATTCCTCATTGATCTCAGATAGGAAGGGCATATTTGCATGTATCACCATTTGCATCTGCTTACATGCTAAAAAAAGCAAATAAAAAATGTATGTTGCATGTGTCTTCATGTCTCTTCGTGTGCGTATTGACTTATGAGTTTCTAATTTAACACTTAATCTAAGTAATAAGAGTCTAGATAAATGCTTATGAGGCTCGTGTCCCTGTGTTCGACCTTGGGCTTGCCCAAGTAAAATAAAAATCGAACGCTTTTGATTTAATCGATAATTATAATTAAGTGATATTTGACGCATCCAATTTAGCCCGACTGCAATGACAATCGAAATGTTAATTCTACACTATTAAACGGCCGAATTTGTGGTCCGTCAAATGGCACCGTTGTTGGAGACACGACTCATCTTTTGTTTATTTAGAATTTTAATATTTAATTGAGTACTAATTTCTAATTCATAGGTTATGATGTTATCTTGCATCATTTATCTTTCTTCGATTGATGTCTAACACACGTTTTTGTGGCAGGGCTCTTCGTGTTCAAGGAGGTGAAGAACAGGTGTTTCTCGTTGTGAGGAGCCACGGAAGTAAACTTTGGAGGAAAATCGAAGAGAGAAAAAAGAAAATGTGTGTCTTGCATTTCTTATTTTCCATGTAATAACTGTCTTTACAATGGTCTTCATTCTAAGACTCGTGTGTGTAAATTAACGAAGATATCCGTGGTTGTGTGGGGATCGCCCCACTTGAGTGTCGGCCTAGGATCAGACACACGACTCCTTGAGCTATTTTCATATTTTATTTTATGTGTTTGATCATAGGTAGGACACATAATAATTCAAGACGCACATAGACATCGCTTCACTTAGCCTAAATAAATTTTTTTCTTTCCCGCTAATAGAAGCATGTTAGGTACGATTTTTAATCGACTTGCATACATTCGATTTTGGTTTTAATTCAGTTCGATTGTTCGTGAATTTTGCTCAATGTACTGTAAGTTGTATTTTAGTATAGTTCATGATTTTATTGACTACATGGATTTTTCTCGACCATCCTTCCTGGCTTGATCACCTAAGTTAATGGAGATTGGGAATGAGCGGTAGACGGTTGATTGATTGATTTGTGTTCATTTAAACAGTGATAACCTTAAGCAAATAATTGGGACTTTTAAATGCAAGTTGACCTAAAATGGAGTAAAATCATGTTTTGGGAGAGCAACACTCTTGTTTACGTAGGATGGTTTTATTTGATATTTTTCTTGATCCTTGAGTAAATTAGAATGTTCTAATCACCAATAAAAATGACAAGATAATTGACCAACACTTGTTGGTTTCACGTGTGAGTTGGTGAATTTAAAGGGTATTGCATGCTTGATTGAGCCTTGCTTGCTCCGACACCCTCCTAGCGAACCTAAGTACTCCATTCATCTCTGAAGATTCACTCGCTCACGTGTACATTCATCCTAACCTATTCGTTTACCTCAAGTATCCCCAGCATCAATTATCCATCTCTGTACTCAGGATACTCTCAACCTATGTATGGGGGGACTTGAGTCTCCGTGATTTTCTCACTCATCTTTCCTTTCCTTGATACTTAGGTTATTTCTAACCTAACTATAGGGGGCATCCTCATCAGTTCATGTATATTCTTTTATACTTAAATGGAACTTTGGCTTTGTATTACTTAGTGCTATGAGGACATAGCAAAGTTTAAGTATAAGGGGGTATATCGTGTATACAGTGTATGTACTTTAGCTATATTTTGAAAAATTTTAAACTTTTTGGGCTAAAGTATATTCTTTAAACTAAGTGGACAAAAAATGCTTTTCAAAGCTTTGAGAAATTTTATATACTATGTTACAATATTTTTGAGAAAAATATTTTGAAAAATGATTTGAAAAATGGGTATTACTTCTTTTGAAAAATCGTTTGAAAATATTTGTAAAAATCTATATATATGTGACATAGTTTGAAAAATATTTTCAAAACATGATTTCAATAAAGGAAAATGAGTCTAACTTGTTTCTAACCTTAATCCAGTTTATCCATAAAAATGAGAAAAACCAAAAAAACCTTTGAAAGTCAAATTGACTACTAAGCGCAAATAAGTAGCCGCTTTTTCGGTTTTGAAAAAAAAACAAAACATGATGAAAGAGTTGGATTAAATCCCCTACACTTTCACTTCCACACATGATCACTGATGTTCGAGAACACTTGGTTTAAGAGGTCTTGAGATTTTAGGTTAACCATCCTTGACCATCAGGGCCTTCGACTTAAATATCCATATTTCCCTATTTAGCTAGATTTACGTGCTATATTGCATGCTTAGTCTCCAACCTTAAGAATATGATCAGTACTTCACATGCACGACTGCGTTCATGATGAGATGAGTTGGAATCTCACTTGATGGACTTGGTTGAGGGATTCAAGTTTGGACTTGATTTAATGATACTCGAGGATGGGATAAAATCGTTGAAGGCTTCATGAAACCTGAGTGTCAGCATTTTTAGACAGTACGAGAACTTGGTTCGTGTACTAATCTCTTGACATCTACCTAAGTTCCATGGTGTGAATAAAAGAAAAATATTGATCAGCGTGCGCCAACTCTTGGTAAAATCAATGGAGCTAGCCAAAATAAAGCAAAGAAATATCAATCTTGAAAGAAAAGCTCTCATTCCACAAAGTCAATCATCAAAAGGGCTTCCACCAAAGGCGAGCGCTCCCAATCATTTCAAAGTGTCCACTTGGACCACCGCTATTAGAACCAGAAGTTAGGCTAGCACCAAAAAGGGCTCTGCATCGTAAATGCTACAAGTCTGGGTGTAGAAGGTATAATAGATACTCAAAAAAAGGCACACCCTAGTGTATTCCCAGAAAAACAAGTGCAGACGACTCCAACTTCTCTTGACGAACACACTGATCAACACCAAAAATATGCGTTGAGTAATAAGGAACTTGAGAGGATCCTTGTTCCAATGAGAGGGAGAGAAGAAATGATACAATCCTAAACCCTCCATTAACTGGCCTGCCATCTACACTTTTAAGTCTGACAACTAAAGAGACGGTGGATTGAACACAATATTTGATTTATTCCCTAGAGTTGAGGATTGGGTCCATAGGAGAATTTCTTGGACTAGGACCTTAGGTGACGTTGTGACTCTACTCTCGTGATCGCGGTCAGCACTTAAATTCATACCCTTAAATTCATATCCTTAGTTTATATGTATCAAAGAGAGAGTTTGGAAAAATTAAAGAAATTGGATACCTCTTGATTAACGCTGGGTTGAGCTCTGAGATTTTGGATCTCTAAAATTGGGAGTTCTTGAATGGATCTGATCCTGTACACACATGCACAAGGGGGTTAATCCAGCTCATTCATTTTTGAGATGCTCGGGGACGAGCATAGTTTAAGTATAACGGGGTGATGAAACTCAGTTTCATGGTTTTAATTAACAGATATTAACCGCTTGCTTAAACTAATGCCAATAAAAACTAGTTAAATCCTTGCATATATCTGCGCCTTAGAATAAATTAAAAATAAAAAAATAACAAAATTAAAATCATAGTATTTTTATACCCTTAAAAATGCTTGCAAAAATATTTCTCCGCTTATTTTATCTTGTTTCTGTGTTTGGTCAACATGAAGCTTGTAGATCTCATCGAGATGTACAACTTTCATGTTTTGAGTTTTTCCAAATTCGGTCATTTCCTTCCTCTTTTGTGAGGTTTTATATCTGAATAACCTGATTGGGCCACGTGGTGCTTTCTGGTTGCGCCACGTGGCCTTTGTGCACCAACCGTCCTCGTTTTTCCGTCGTTAGATCGCCTTATAACCCTTTGATCAACACTGTCTACTCCTGCATCTTTTTCTAGCCATCTTATCCATCCTCAGATGTTATCTGGACCGTCCGCCCACGCTTCTTCATCCTCTCGGCACGTGTCCATCTCCATCGTCTCCCGATCTCTTCTATCAGCTTCAATCATCACTGTTGAGTATCGCATCGATTCCGGCCCTTCGATCGCCCATCAAACTACATCTTAGCCATTCTCCTCCGTGCGCCTCTTCCTTGCGCCACACGTCACACCCTCAGCCCTCAATGGCGGTCTGATCGATCTAATCCACACCAGTCACTCGCACACATTTCTCAACCGTTGGATCGTGAGATCCAACGGCTGAGGACCCGTCATCTTCCTCCCGCTACCCTCGCTCCTACATTCGCCCACCTCACGTACCCATCATCCCCTATCTATTTTTGCCGTCGTCTTAACCATCCTCTCCACGACGTCACCCGTCTTCCTTCTTCCTCGCGAGCAACCACTCGCCCCACGACACCCTCTATCTCGCTCCACATCTCTTGCTCAACCCACTACTTCCATCATCGAAATCACCACCTCATCTCTTCAAATAACCGATCTCCGCTGCCACAGCACTTCGTCCACCTGTACGTGGGTCACGACCCAGCCTTCCTCCATCCCTCAGTGACAACGGGGAGATGCCAAGGAGCGCGACGACCGTCGTCGACCCCTGGCCATGGTAGGCCAGATCCTTAGTGCTCCGCCGTCGACGAGCTGCCTCCGATGGCCGTGGGGGTCCAGCAAAGACCCGAGGTCCACATAGGACCTCAAGCCCAGGCTCCTCACTCCGCCATTATTCCAGGCAAGCTCCTTGAATCTTCTTGTATTTTTCGTCTTCGTTCTTTGATTAAATTAGGCGCTTCCTCGCAATTTCCTCCTTCATTCATCATCACAGTAGCTTCACCATACATCCACCTCCTTCGCGCACCCCTCCGATAACCTTCTCCCCCTTCTCCATGATCGATCATGTCCGACCCTCCTCGTCTCCTACTTCACCGGAGATAGAGCTCGATTCCCCACTCCTCCACTCGTCGGAGACCCACCTCACTCACATCACTCCACCCTACACATGCTTCGGCTACCGAACTAACACCGGCAGGTACCTAAATGTTCATTGGCCAGATCCTCACCGAAGCCAAACGTGTGAGCTTCGCCTCTGGTGACCAGACGTCGTTGGTCCTTTCCAGACCAAGCGGTGCTTCGTCCGGAGTTCCAACTTCATCGATGAACATCCATGATGCTCAATGGAGCTACGTTGAGCCTGGGGAAGAGAGGTGGAGCATCAGTAGCATCGTCGGAGCACAACCAACTCCGCCGCAGGAGGTGGCGGAGTTGATGAACTCGTAGTACAACTACAGTTTGATTGCCCAGATTGGATGGCCTCCCTTGGGCGACGTCGACATCACCGATGCAGGAGCAGCAACCGTCCGATTGCCAAGATCGGACGACCCTCAGATAGCCGTATCGCCTCCCTGCCTTCGTATAGCCACCGTCTGATCTCAATGATCGAGCGGTCCCTACTCAGCCACGTCTCATCCCTGGGAGGCAGCACCAGACCTCCAGGCTCGGAATCCCCAAGCCACATCTGAGCCTCCCGAGCCATGATTCGAAACTAAGCAGCAACTGAAGCTATTCCGAGCCTCCTTTGAGCCTACATTATTGCCGAGCCTCTCCCCACGTGTCCGGTCACGTACGGGCGGGGTAATTTGCAGAGAGCCCCCACGACTTCTTTAATTTGCAGAGAGCCTCTGAGCCTGATAGCACGTGACACCCACACGCGCTTGGGGTAAATTGCATCCGACCCCCTCAGGGTTTCAATAATTGCAATTATACCCATGCATGTGTGGGTAATTTACTGGAAGGCATCACAGTTATGTTTAATTACATTTTAGTCCCTCTTATGGACCTTTTTGCCATATTTTCTCTATTTATTTCTATGTTTTCTTTGCGTTTATGCCCTTAGATATTTTTATTCATATCTTGAGCATCCGAGCTCCTTTTTAATTGATTTCAGTGTCATTTTGAAGCTAATTTAATCATCTTTCTAATCACATAGCTGGATTTGTTTTGACCCTTTAAAGTTTGATGATTAATTGTATTAATGGAGTGTCCATCTATGTGATAATTTATCATGCCTTGAATTATGCTTCAATGAAATTTGCTTCAATTAATGGATCCTGAAGTTGTCTTAATTCTATTGCTCATTGATCTTAGATAGGAAGGGAATATTTGCATGTATCACCATTGCATCTGCTTGCATGTTAAAAAAAGCAAATAAAAAATGTCCGCTGCATGTGTCTGCATGTTTCTTCGTGTGCATATTGACCTATGAGTTTCTAATTTAACACTTAATCTAAGTAATAAGAGTCTAGATAAATGCTTAAGAGGCTCGTGTCTCTGAGTTCGACATTGGGCTTGCCCAAGTAAATGAAAAATCGACTGCTTTTGATTTAATGGGTAATTATAATTAAGCGGTCTTTGACGCATCGAATTTAGCCCGACTACAATGACATTCGAAGTGTTAATTTTACACTATTAAAGGGTCGAATTTGCGGTCCGTCATAAGATGTTACCAATCCTTCTATGGAGAAAAATACTGGAATGCAGTGAAGAACATATTCAAGTATCTAAGATAGACGCAAGATTACATCTTGGTCTTTGGAGATTGTGATCTTCAAGTCTTAGATACATAGATTCAGACTTTCAGTCTGATGTTGATGATCGCAAGTCAACATCAGAGTTTGTGATCCTGTTGAATGGATGTGCTGTGAGTTAGAGAAGTAGGACACTACAACCAATTTAACAATTGAAGCTGAATACATTGTCGCATCGGATACTGAAAAGGAGGCGGTGTGGTTACGCAAGTTCATCCTGGAACTTGGTGTAGTTTTCTTTCATACTCCCATCCTGCTACTCTACGATAACACGGGAGCCATAGCTCAGGTGAAGGAACTCAGATGGCATCAAAAGAGCAAGCACATGGAAAGGAAATACTACATCATTTGGGAGATTCAAAAGTGTGGTGACATCATCATCACCAAGGTGCCTCTACTGACAATGGTGTTGATCCCCTTACCAAACCTTTGACAAAAGGTTTTCGACCAACATGTAATGCGCACGTCTTTAAGGATTGTACATGAATAGTTCTAAGGGCTAGTGGGAGATTGTTAGCCATGTAAGCCTGAGGCGAACCATTCCTACAATAATAGTTATTGTAATTATTGTTATATCAATACAAGTTATTGATTTGTTTTCACTTCCTGTCTGAGATTAAATGAACAAATGCATGATAAATATGTGATTCATCACTCTAAAAGTAAAAAATAGAGCTTTGTTCCTGAGTAATTAGTTGCATATCTCCATTTATTTTACATTATTACCATTCATGCACTTAGAATTAATGTCTACATTTTAGCATGCATATTTGCATTAAATAAGAAGTCAGATTCACTTGTAAATATCACATACATATTTCCCATATTTCCCTTAATTTTATTTATTTTTCACTAACTCATAATTGAATAAAATCAAATCTATAGTGTATATATTGCCAACACCAATAAAGAAAAATTATCAAAAAATACTAACTCATAAAATTGACCAATAAAACCCAAAACCCTAGTTTGAGACAAATAACCTTAAAATGTGAATATCTCTCTCATACAGTCTCCTATGGACCCCTACTCATTTTAAATTAATATACGTTCAATTACCTTCAAAACAAGACTAAATTCAAGAGAATCAGAATTCGTATGTGAAACTTGGGTTTTGGGCCCCTCATTGTATATTTTACACATGTCCCCTTTTATTTAGTTAGTTTTATATCTTTATTTTTAATTATTAAAAATCTAAACAAATAGATTAAGTTGTAAATATTTATCTTATGTATTCTTTGATTTTATTTTGTATTTCATCTTATTTTAAAATGATAAAAATATATAAAAGACCAAAAATGTGGTATTTTATACCTATAAGATACCACCCAAAATACTTTTGTATTAGTTTTATTTTGGTTTTTGCTCTTCACAAAAGTTGTAGATCTCGTCGAGAAGAGTAACTTTTGTGTTGACTACTTTTTGATTTGACCCCTTTTGTTATTTCTTTATGATTTTTGTTTATATTTAATTTTTTTTCTGCGAGCGACACGTGGCAGCTCCTGGAGCTTTGTTTCATAGATGTTGAGCTCGGCCATTCGCTACAGCCTTGAGCAATTACCGGAGGGCCGAAAGATCATCCTTCCCAAGTGATTCTCCATCCATCACTGGTAGCGTCTTCTTCCCCAATCTATCTTCTTCATTTCTGTTCCCCACCAACGATCATCACCACCTCTCCGATCCATCTTCGAACATCCTACTGCATCATTGCTACACCCACCGGACACACCCTCAAGGAAGGGCCATCGCTCTCTTCACTGCCCTGCTCACGTCCACTGTTACCAGTCGACAACCACCTCAAGGCACATGCAGTCGCTTCGCAAGCGATCTCGTTGAGCCCCTGTTGGACCCACGCTCAACTCCACTTCTTGCTTTTGACTCATCTGTTCTCCGACACATTCTTCTCCATCGCCATGCTTCCTCCACTGATGCCTTGAGCCAAGCCATCGTCGATGTAGCGTTGCACCCTCCCGTCCACAACATCTCAACCCCTCCTCCCACTCGCCACCGACTCTCGCTCCAGCAGACATGCCCTGCCTGTTGTAGACGAGCCTCGACTCCTCGACCGTGTGTCGACAAAGGCATCTCCACCTGCGCCAGCTGTCGTGCATCGTGCGCCATCATGATTGGCCCAAGAGCAACATTGACCGACCTAAGTCAGAATATAGGAAATACCATTGGGAGGACATGCTCCTTTTCTTTGAAGGTTCGAATTGTGTCTGACAGAGGTGTATTCCTCATGAGGAATACATGAGCATCCTCACCTGCTGTCATTCCTTGGAGGCAGGAGTACGTCACTCCGGGAAGAGGACCGCCTGAAAAGTGCTCTAGTGTGGTTTGTATTGGCTGACCTTGTTCTGTGATGCATGTGCATTTGTTAGGTCGTGTCCAGCATGTGAGAGAATGAGAGGGATCGTTGGTCCCAAAGATGAAATGCCCATGCAACCAGTCATTATGGTTGATGTTTTCGATGCATGGGGCATAGATTTCATGGGTCCATTACCTAACAACCATGGCTACAAGCATACTCTCATGGCGACTGATTATCTCTCTAGGTGCGTGGAAGCTATCCCTACCTGGACGGCATACAGTAAGACCGTCTATAAGTTCTTGAAAAATCACATCATTTCACAGTTCGGGGTTCCCAAAATCATCATCTCTGACGGGGATAGCCACTTTGTTAACATGGAAATGAAAAAGTTAATAAAGGACTACGACATCGAGCACCGTGTCGCTAGTCCATACCACCCATAATCGAATGACATGGTTGAGGTGTCGAATAGGGAGGCGAAGGGTATTTTGCAGAAGCTAGTGCGCTATGACATGAAGAATTGGTCCCAGCTTCTAGACCAAGTTCTATGGGCATACCGGATTGCTTAAAAAATTCTGCTTGTAACCTCCCCATTCCGAATGGTTTATGGAAAGCTGTGTCATATTCCTGTCGAATTGATACACAAATCTGAATGGGGAACTAAAGAAAGTGAACTGGAACACACATGAGGGACAACCGAGTAGAAAGATGGATTTAGATGAGCTTTTGGAAATCAGAAACAAGGCATATGATAACGGTGTGATCTATAAGGTCAGAATCAAGCGTTGGCACGATCAGAATTTAAGACGCAAGAGTTTTGTCCTAGGGCAGAAGGTATGGTTATTCAATGTCAGGTTAAAGATCTTTCAAGGCAAATTGAAGTATAAGTGGACATGACCCTTCATAGTTAGGTAAGTGAACACGTATAGTGTATGGATACATAGCTTACAGATGGTGTATGTCTGATCCTTGTAAACGGTCAACTATTAAAGCATTTTATAGGATCAAATGAGCAGCTAGCTTGTGTTGAAGATATCGCATTCATGTGCATCCTAGATTCCAATGATCCACTCTTAGGGAACACATGAATCGTCGTTACTCCTACCATATCTAAGCATCTCTTCCCCTACTTCCCTTTCTCTTTGTATATCCCCCAACCTCATCGGTTCTCATACTCACTCATGTACTATACTTAGGCTGACCAGAGCCTAAGTATAGGGGGGACCGATGCCCGCCATGTATATATATTCATCCATTTCTCCTCCTGACCTCGCCCGATGTATTTTTGATATGCTTCTACACTTAGACTGACCATAGCCTAAGTATAGTGGGACATGTCGACTTCTATACTTTTTGTTATTTTAACTCTCCCACTCTTAGCACGATCTATGTCTTTTCCTCGCTTCTCGTGCCATGAGGACATAACACATGCTAACTATAGGGGGACGTGTATATATTACACATATACTTTATCCATAGCTCGTACTTTCGTGTATTTTTGTATATAGTATGCAATAATTATGGGGTGGGTTAAATTTAGTAAAATACATGCATGTTCGTATAATATGTATATTGTATATAAAATGTGTATAAATTTGTAAAATTCTTGTAAATAATACTTTAGTAAAATTTATTGTAAAATAGGAGGTATACCAAAAGTTAAAAAAATCTTTTGAAAAAAATCCTAAATAATAATAATAATAAGAGGCTTCTTATTTACTCTTACATATCATCATTGCATTTAAAAAATATGTGTCTTGCACCTCATTCATATGAATTTCATGCCATATGCATTTCATTTGCATATCTTGCATAAAGTTATGAATAGAAGACGAGGATGGGTTTGATTTGACCTTAATCTATCTAATTTTAGAGGAACCTTATAGGAATCGGAGTTAAGATTTTTCATGTAAAGAGACGTAATTCTTTAAGTCCACAAGACTATGTATGTTTCTATGTCATCTTGATTGATCTAAGTAGAATATTTCATACACACATAATTCTTTTAGATAGTATCCTAACTTAGACAAGCACCATGCACATAACTCTTCATTGATGAGGTGGTGAGGAGGCAAAATCATTTGGCTTGGAGTAGCACACGGGTGGGAACATCCGTCCTCCTCTAGGGAAGGTAGTGCATCTCAACCTAGTCTAGTGGCGTCGACGTCTAACGACATGATGTTGTGGGTTGCAATAAAGCTTCAAAAGAGGGATAGTCTACTAGCTCAAGAAGATAAACTCCTTTTGTACATGCTGCAACTTGTATATATGTCTAAAAAAGAGAAAAAGGAACTCTAAAAAATGGGACAACCTTGATTGAAAATAAAATGCCTGCTAGAGTGTGTATATTTGCAAGGCATATGCTTTAAAGTCTCATACCAAGGAAGCCTGCAGCTGGTGACTTGGCTACACTAGTCAAGCTCCACAGATATGTGACTACACTGGTCACAGTCCATTCTCTTCTTTATCCTCTCTTCTTGAGCTGATTGCACTTGAACTTAGAGAGGAATACCCCACTCCTCGAGGAAAGAGTTGTTAGACTGGGGAATTAGAGTTACCTTGTCAGAGGAGGTTGTTTCTTTGCCATTTCTGATGTGGAGAGCTATATTTTACTTACACATCATAAGTAAGGTTCATAGTCATCAGAATTTGCGTATGAGGATTTGGTTTGACCAAGAGACTTGTGGAACTCAATGGCTGTTAGGTCTTAAATTCAATTCCCAATAAGCAGCTGCCACATTATTAATCCAAAGATTGAGTCGAGCTCCATTTTTACCTTTTGTTCATGACCTTGGTATGGAACCCAAAATCATCTCACTTTTGCATTTCATATTAATTACTCGAGGACGAATAAGGTTTAGGTATAGGGGGTTGATGAATATGTTATTCATCACTCTAAAAGTCAAAAATAGAGCTTTGTCTCAAGTAATTGGTTGCATATCTCCATTTATTTTGCATTATTATCATTCACACACTTAGAATTAATGTTTGCATTTTAGCATGCATATTTGCATTAAATAAGAAGCCAAATTCACTTGTAAATATCACATGTATATTTTTCATATTTCCCTTCTTTTTATTTTTTACTAACTCATAATTGAATAAAAACATCTCTATAGTGTATATATTTCTAACACTAATAAGGAAGAAATATCAAAAAATATTAACTCATAAAATTGACCAATAAAACCCAAACCATAGTTTCAAACTAAGAGCCTTGAAATGTGAATATCTCTCTTATACAGTCTTATGGATCCTACTCAATTTTGAATTAATGTACGTTCAATTACCTTCAAAATAAGATCAAATTCATGAGAATCAGAGTTCGTATGTGAAACTTAGGTTTTGGGCTCCTCATTGTGTATTGTACATATGTCTCCTTTTATTTATTTATTTTTAATTATTAAAAATAAAAAAACTAAGTTGTAAATATTTATCTTAGATTTTTCATGATTTTATTTTATTTTTATCTTATTTTAAAATGCCCAAAAAATACGTAAAATACCAAAATACAATACTTTATACCTATAAGATACCACTAAAAAATACTTTCTATACATATGCTTTATTTTGATTGTTGGTCCTCCACAAAAGTAATAGATCTCGTCGAGATTACCGACTTTTGTGTTGACCACTTTTTGATTTGATCTCTTCTGCTATTTCATTATGATTTTTATTTATATTTAATTTTTATTTTTTCTGAGAGTGACACGTGACAGCTCCTGTAACCGCCACGTGTGAAAAACCACCCAAACCGATTATTCTAAAAGAAGAATAGTGTCGTTGTGTCGGTCAGGTAAATTTCACAAAAAATATTTTGTTTTTTCATATTCCTAAACTTGACGTGTATAACGTTAAGTATGAGAGTGTCGAACTCAGGGAGGAAAACTTTTAAAAACTAAGTTTAAATAATAGAAAACTATGGTAAATGGGTTCCTTAACTTTTATTTATTTTTATGTGAATTTTCTGTATTTTTATTTGATTTTTTATTAATTTTTTTATTGTTTTTATGGTTTTAATATACTATGTAAAATTATAGGTATAGGTTTATATTTTTAGATTTGGTTTTTATTTCGATGTTTTTATGTGTTTTAAGTATTCTATAATTTTTATGTATTTTTAGAAAATGTTTTGTATTTTTATTTGATTTTTAAAGTTGAAAACTATATTTTTATTAAAAATAGAATTTTATTTTTGATTTTAAAATAGTAGAAAGCCAGAAAATATTTTTATTCTATTTTTATTATAGAGTAGATGAAAATACTTTCGAAATGAGGTATTATACATATTTATACGATTATTGTAGAGTTAGTCATGATTTTTTTGATTTTTTTGTATTCTATATTTTTTGTTATTTTTAATATTCAATTTTTATTTTGATTTTGATTGATTATGTAAAATATGGTAAAATATACTATAGGTGATTTTTGTTGATTTTTTGTAAATGTTTTTATATATTTTTATCTATTTTATAAGTTTGTTATATTTTTAGTATTTTTAGGATTTAGTTAATGCTATAAAATATTTTTGTTTTTCAAAATATGATTCAATACTGTATACAGTAAAATATACGGTATTATTACATATTTTTATAATATTTAATATTTTGGTATTTTTATTTAATATGTAGTATAATATGTATAGTGATTAATATACAGTATAGGGGTATACGTGATTTTCTGGAAATATAAGGCACGTGCATAAAAATTACAAGAACTGGAGGGGCGGGCGTGCGAAAATCCCCAAACATCATGTGGGGTGTCACATTATTTAAGCTACGACATGACATGTATGGAAATAACATAATCAACGAGGGCCAGCCTGTACAAATCCCCCTGATCACGTGGTAGATCACGTGCAGAAGCTGTACGCCTGCATGTGAGATTTAAAAGTTTCAGGGCTTTTGTGCAAAATGCCCAAAAATATCTGCCGTAAGTTACGTGATACTCACGTGCCTCCACTAAGCGGTGGGGCGGTGGCTTCTTTATGTTGGTGATGCGTGGCGCGTTGTCTTCTGTTGGAGATGATTGAATGGATCAGATCGAGCGGTGGGTCGTGATCGTGCTGACACTATTTGAAACGTCGATCCACAGATGCAAATCCAATGCATGTGCTAAGCAGTGCAGGTCTTACGAAAACAATGGTGCTTCTTTCTCAAATCGATTTCGCACGCGATGACGATGGTGGATCTCAAAATGCGATGGCTTTGAAGCTTCCCGGTTGATGCTCAGGGCGCATGTGAAGCGACGGTTGCTCTTCACCGAAGCTCTAAATAGAAGAGTTGATCTATTGAGGCTCTGCCCTGCGATACTAATTCCATATGAAGATGCTTGACAATTTAGTGATCTCGATCTCAGATGCCAACGATGTTCATGATGAATCGATAGGTGTGTCGTGGCAACAGAGCTTCATGGAAACGGAGGTGCTCGTCTCCTGCAGGAGCTGCTCAAATGCGATCATTTAGATTTCAGGTCCTGCAGGGATATTCAACTACTCGAGCATAAAGCTCGGTCCAAATATGAGCGAGGATGCTCCAATGATGGAGGAGATGTGAGAGATATAAGAGAACTGAAGGGATCTGAAGGTGGAAGTGATGATGAACGAAGTAGTGGTGGAGGGCATGAACGAGATGGACTGGGAAGAAGCAGAGAGGGATTGGGGAGAGAAGAGAAGGAGGAAGAGAAGAGAAGACGAGGATCTAAACTAACCTGGATAGAGATTTCGGATGAAGCGGGTGATGTATGCGCCTGGGATCGTGGAACTCGACGAAGGTCCGCTGGTAATGGCCTGCGGTGGGATGACGACTTGCGTGGAGGATGGACACGCCATGGTGGAGCAAGATGATGCCCACGACAGCGGTGATCTCGTCGTTCTCCAACTCCTCGCTCGACGAAAAACGAGCTCTGTCACAACCTTCTACGGGAACTAATGGAAGTGGAAGACCAAATCGGGATGCGACCGGTCTGAGGGTGTAGGGACCTATAAATATGGACGGGTTCCTTGGAGCCCATGCCGTTGGATGGCGTCACTTGCGGGGAGTTCCGGTCACTACGACCAATTAGAGTACCGGCCTAACCGGTGGTTGGAGAGGTTAGGAGCAGCGGTGGACGTGAGGCGTGGGGAAGAAGAAGGAAGCGGTGAAAGAGATAGAGGGAGGGAGGAGAGAGAAAATAGGAGGTAAAATAAAAAAATTAAAAACTTTAATTAATCAACTAACTAATTAATCGTAAATTAATAATTAAGATAAATAAATTAATAATTTGAGTATATAATTAGATAATTAAGTATTGAAATTGAGTAAATAAGTAGGGAAGTAAATATATGATTATATAATAATTAAATAAGAAATAATAAGTTTGTTAATCAGTTAATTAAATACTAAATAAATTTATAAATAAATAATTAATAAATAAATAGTTTAAATTAATTAATAATAATATCAACAAAGTATATAAATATGAGAAATAACATATATTAAATAAGATAAAATTAAGATACCTTGTACATTTTACACCAATAGGATCCCAAAATCCCATTTTTTAAATATTAGCTTCGATTTTGATGAAATCCATGTCATTTGATAGGTAATTATATAAAATTCGCCCAATTCAAAGTCCATATGTCCAAGTTATGAAGTCCGAAAATTTTGGGTCACGGCTTTGTGGCTTTAGGATTTATTGGCATTTTAACTTATATTATATTTTTATATTTTTCTACTAATGTTTAGAAACAAAATAGAAAAATAATTAAGTTAAACATATTTAAAAATAATTCATTATTTTATTTATTTATTTTAATTATCTTATTTTATATTTATATTGATTATTATTTATTTATGTATTTACTTTATTATTTATTTATTTATTTTATTATTTATTTTATTACTTACTTTAATTAATATTCATTCATTTATTTTAATTCTTGTTTTATTTATATTATTATTATCTACTATTTAATTTATTTTAAATTTTAATTTACTTTTATTATTTATTCCGCCGTCATGTGGTTGCCCCTCACATGCCACGTGGCACCCCTTCTCTCTTCCCTCACTCCCATCGACGCACTCGCTTCCCTGCTTCGCTGCACGATTGCTCCCCACCTACTGTGGCGGCGCCCTTGCCCAAGACTCCTACAACCACCATCCCATCTCTCTCTCTCCACGTTTTATCTTTCTCTCCCTTCTACACCCGTCGAGGACCCCTTATCTTTCTCTCCCTATCTCTTCCAACCATCCCCGCGCCTTGCATGGGCGGTTGCGCAGCCGTAGTGCCCGGCTCCCTCATCCACCTCCTCTCCTTCTCCCTTACGACCACTTCCCCATCTTTCGCAACCACCTTTAAAGAGCCTACTCCGCCACCCAATTCCCTCATCCATCATTCGTGAGGAGAGGCTTAGTTCGACCACCCCTGTAGGTAACAACTCCAGGCGCAACTTCATCGAGCAAGGACGACCATTCTTTAGACATGATATGGTGAAGAGATTTTCACTGTTGCAGCTCCATTTCATAACTGCTGAGCTCGGCCATTCATCGTAGACTTGAGCAATTACTGGAGGGCTGAAAGCTCCTTCATCCTTCTGAAGCGATTCTTCATCCATCACAACTAACGTCTTCTTCCCCAATCCATCTTCTTCTTTTCCGTTCCCTAACAACGATCATCGCCACTGCTCCGAACCATCTTCGCACCTTCTGTCCCATCATTGCTACAGCCATCGGACACACCCTCAACGAAGGGCCATCGCCCTCTTCACTGCCCCACTCACGTCCATTGTTACCCGTTGACAACCACCTCAGGGCACATGCCCTCGCTTCGCAAGCGAGCTCGTTGAGCCCCTGCTGGACCTGTGCTCAACTCCACTTCCTGCTTTCGACTTGTCTGCTCACTGACAACTTCTTCGCCATCGCCATACTTCCACCACCGACGCCTTGAGCCACATCACCATCGACATCACGTTGCACCCTCCCGTCTGCAGCAGCTCGACTCCGCCGCCCGCACGTCATCGACTCTCGCTCCAGCAAACCCACCCTGCCTACTGTAGATGTGCCTCGCATCCTCGTTCATGTGTTGGCCGAGGCATCTCTACCTGCACCAGTTGCCTCGTGTCGCATGCCATCGCCTTGGCCCGAGAGCCACCCTCGGAGCCCGCTGGAGTAGCCTCGCCTCACCTCGCTCTGCCTACAACACATCACTGGCTCTGCCCTCAACAACCTTGGTCAATGCATGCCTCCGCCTCAAGGACTGCCTCACGTCGTGTGTCGATTGGGGGTTCACCCTCCATTTGTGCTCCGCCCATCGCTAGCGAAGAGGCCATCATCATCGCCCTCCAGCTCTGCCTTCGCTGACGATCGAGGCCCCTACCTCAGACCACTCGCCTCCTCATCTTCATCCCCTCCTTACGTGCGTGACATGTGAGGGTAGGGTAACTTGAGTTTGTGCCCCCGAAGCTCCAGCAATTAACGCCCACATCCCTGTTAGCCAAGGCCATATACAGATCACATGCAAGGCATGGGAATTTGCAGTTAGATCCTCCCATTCTCAACAATTCACAAGGAAACCCCCCAGCTGGAGATCACACACACTGCATGCAACCCCTTATGAAATTTGCAGAAAACCCTGTGCGGGTTTAGGTAATTAAAGAAGCGCATTATTGTGCTATTTTTTGTTTATTTATTTTATAAATTACAAAGAGACCCATGTCTTCTTATCTCATTTTGGACCTTGATTTGACATCATTTTACAAATAGTCTTTTTATTCCTCAACTAAATCTTTACATATTGGCATGTGTTTCATATTTTTCAGATATGTGGTTAATCATTTATTAATTGTTTTGTAAAAAACTGCATATTTATCCATTTCATGATTTAAAATTCATATTAAAGTAACACAATACCAAAAATTGTCAAAAAGTTAGATTTTCTGTAATTAGTTGATTTATTAATTGTTTCCAAATTTCATATCGTTTGCAAGCATACCGAGGTGGAATAAAATCTTTAATGATTTTAGTAATTATTTTTTAATAGGTCGTATATCAATCATTTTTAGGATTTATTAATTTTCTTGGATAGATCCTCTTTAGGTACATCTAGGATAATTTTAGTTCATGAAATTAAATTGATTTGTTATTTATAAAAAAATAGTTTGCAAAAAATCATCTTGTTATCATATTTTATTCGTAATTAATTCGTATTGCATTTGAAAATTGAAAAAAATACAGTAGCTTGATTTCATCACATTTCATCTTCTAGTTAAGTTTCATAATTTTTGGACATTTTTTGGATTAGAATTGCATTTTAGTCCATAAACTTTGCCAAATTTTCATTTTATCCATTAAATTGCATTTAAACATACTAAAAAAATAGTCCCTGAAAACCTAGCCTCAATTTTGCCTAATAATCAACCTAATTAGATAGTGGCCTCCTTGAGTTCGACCTTAGATTTGTCCAAGTAAAAAAATTAAATAGACCGCTCACTGTAATTGAATAATTAATTTTAGCGGTTTTGATTGATCCTGATTGCCCAAATACTATAATAAAATTGACAATTAACATAGGGTATTTTTGGGGTTTATCGATGCACTATAAGTTCCCTTATACAATTAGAGTTATGTACCATGATCATCTTAATGATCAGACTGTTGTTGATTCCATGATTGAATCATAGAGGCGGGTGTTTGGATGATATCTAAAGAGTTAGATTGAGGACTCATCAAGCACCATCAAATGATCGTTAAGAGATTAACTCCATCCTTAGAAGGAGATGTCAATCCTTCTCTAAAGGTTGATATCTGATCGACCTCTTGATGCAGGTCCTCTACATAGGAATAGACATTCGGAGGTGCCAGATAAGTTAGATCAAAAAGTTGATTTAACGAGATCGAGATAACTAAGACCTATGTCGTATGATGTCATAATATAGGCATGCATCATGTGACCGGAGATAGATGTGTTACTACATGTCTGAGTATGTACATTTGGCATACCGATAGGTTGATGACCTATTCAAGGTCTATACACCCGTGCGCTTGTATGCATATGAGGGTATATGAGTAATACGATCTCTTAAAATGATCGTACAAGTTCACTACTGAACCGGAAGACATGAGCTCACTCATGAGGTATTAGGACCGATCAAATTCCATGCATGGTCGCTTTACTTTGGAGGCATGACAATAAGTTTTAGGTATGATATATGCTTTTGGAAAGCATATGATCGATAACAACTCCCAATGACCGAATGAGAAACTTAATGATAAAACCCTGATGAAGACATTCTAAAAGAGATCTAAAATTTCGAGTTAATTCTAGGTCATCCAGTATGCAGGATGTACGTGTATTAGGAATACTCGAGGGTGACGTGATCATAAACGATTGTATAACCATGACGCTTCCATTTTGAGGGAGTGATGAAATATGTTTAGATTTTAGTGACTCCTCTCAGTGGAAAAGTAATCTAATCTTAGTCCAAATGTTGGACATTGATCTGGATAGGAGTAAGATGCAATGAGAAGATTAGATTTACGGTTTGATTTAATCAAACATCTATGAGAGGTCTTGAGATCTAGATTTGAGATACGATCTCAATATCCAAGTCACTATACGTGGAACGTACAATCGCCCTATCTTTATCTCCAAGTATCTGCGGAGAAAGAACATTATTCTTGAAAGAGTTCAAGCATAATTCCTAGTGTATCTGAACATTGAAAAATTGATAATTAAATGTGATTAATTATCCCGAATAATGTGAATATGATTCATATTATCTAGATGCATGAGAATGATGATCCAAGATAATTAGACATGATTTAATCATCAAGGATACGAATAATGTGGATAGCATTATCCATATTATATATATAAAAATATAAATGTGATTTATAATATATTAGAGAGAGCTAATTGTAAATAGTATTTACGAAGTAATTGCTAATGTGAATTGGATTCACATTAGATAATTGATTGAAAATGCAATTTACATGTTATTTTAGATATATGAATATGATTAATATTTTTCAGTGGCATGATTGTGATATTCACACATTAATTTAGAATTAATTTTGTGAATATATTTGCAATAAAAGTTATTGTTGTGTGAGATATAAAATCTCACATAAATTAAGAGGATGAGTCACCTTCCATATAAGGAGGGTGGACGACCACCCTTGACTTAATTAAGAGTGGCCATCCCCTATATTTAGAAAGTAGACTCCTTCTCCATCATCGTATCTAAATTGATTAAATTAAATTAAATTATATTGATGATAATTCAATATATATATATATATAATTTAATGTAAATAAATTGTTGTTGTATTTTTGAGCAATAAAGATTATGGCGATTGATTAAAAACACAATTCAATCTAACCAATGATTTTGTGTTGCACATGGATTGTGATCCATGTACTCCAAAGTACTATAAAAGAAGAGGCAACCTTAGCTCTTCTATTACATCATTTTGCGATCTCTCTCTCATTCTCACGTCCGTTTTGCTGAGATATGAAACTTTTAGGTACCGTTTGGATGATGGGTTACCTGCGGGTTAGGGGAGTTTACCCCCCTTAACCCACATCCCCCTCTCTCCCCGTGGGCCCCACTCTATTCCTTTTTTAAAAAATTAAATAAATCAATTTTACAACATCAATCCTATCAAAAAATAATATATTATACCATCATAGCATATAAAAATTATAAACTACTCCACTTCTACTCATTTTTCCAAACTTCAATACACTCACATCACAATAACTACTCACTTTTTCAAACTTCAATACAATCATATCACCCCAAAACCACTTCTAACCCACCCCCAGTTTAACCCTCTATCCAAACACCAAAATCCAAAAATGGGTTACCCTCTACCAATTTAACCCGCCTTAACCCGCCAACCAAACACACCATTAGTGTTGGATCGAGCTAGTCTATGTTTTTTCCTCCTCCTCCTCCTGTTAATACCAGCTCTACCATAGTAAATGTAACGTCTCGGATTTAGGTTCGCTGTCTGTTATTGAGGAAAATGACCATGACAACTTGTTGGGTTTGAGACGAATTGAACCCGTTTGCCACTACTGAAAATTTCAAGCTCAAGTAGTCAAGTAATAATCCCCACCATTTATAACTCGCATACACTTCGTGAGTTTTAGATATGTGACTATGTTTGGGGGTTGAGGTATTACAGTAAATGACAGATAAACAAAATAAGGTTCGTTTCTTTTATTTATCTCACGTGTTGAATTATTTGGGTTGAAGAGATATTTAGTTTCATCTCTGCAATTGAACTCCTCTCTGCTAAATATAACTATGCCTCATTACCTAACATTGTCTCATCACAGCATAAATTTCCAATATGGTCTACAAAAGGACAATAATTTTGCTGGAGAAGATCCCATCTCCATGTGCTCCTACACCTTCTATCCTACACCTTCCAGCTCACTCGTGTTCTTACAGGATCATTGCAGGAAATTAAAGACCATTGCTACATGTCCTACCCCATCCCCATTTTGCACAGCTTTGTTGGACTTTTGAGGAATAAAATACTGTTTGGTCCTGTTTGGTAGGAGAATAAGCTCCGGAATAAGGGGTCAATTCTCCTTCCGACACGGTTCCCAGTTGTACGACTATTCCCCATTATTCCATCTTATTTCACTCTTATTCCTATCTTTATCCCACCTTACCTACCTTTATTTCACCTTATTCTCCTTATTCTTATCCTCCAGCCGAACAGAAAATAGACCCTTATTCTCCTTATTCCCCATCCTTATTCCTAGTTATTCCCGAACCGAACGAGCCCTTTATGTTCGGTCGAAAGGAGAGGATAAGGAAGAACAAGGAGTAGTTATTTGTTGTTTTTTGTTCGGCAGGAGAGAGAGAGGATAGGGATGGATAAGGGAGTTATGTTAGATAAATGGTAGTTATTTGTATTTTTTGACGGGAAACTTCTATGATGGAGGAATATCAAAGAAAATGGTATTCCTCATTTTGACTCCAGGACCAAAACTTTGACCGCCTATGAAGGAAGAAAAATAAGGAGACTCCTTATTCCTCAAAAGAACATCCCTTGATTCGATGTTGTTGAATGGGGATTTATTGCCATTAGATATCTACATTCAATTTGTAAAATCTTTTTTTTATAGGGGGTGTTGTGAAAAAAAATAAAAATAAAATATTTAGGTATTGAAAATAAAATAGAATGATTATGGGTGTTTTGTAAAAATTTTATACTATTAAATAACAGAATGAATTAGAATGTTTGCATAAGGTGTACGAAATAAGTTAACGATAATAGTAGTAAAAAAAAGGAGATCAAACTTTTGAAACAGAATGATCATTAAGAAAAATAATAACTAAAAGGATAATGGAAGAATTGATTTGACCAAGTTCAAGATGGTAAACGGCATTTGTTATTCCTTCCTAATTACGACCATTATCTCCATTATCTCATAAAAGTATGCACAACATTCATGTCTTTTTAACCCTCATCCCATTGTGGACTTCTACTCTTCACGGCACAACCTATCTTAATCATTGCTCCTCACCATCAAATTCCCTTGTGTCGAGAACGCTTGTGTTTCTTTGCAAAGTTTGGCGATTCAGGCCGCCGAAGAGTTGTATTCGATAAGGGTCGACATTAGAAACATTTATCTCGGTAAATTCTCTCTCTTTTATCTACCGGTTAGAGTCGACGTTGGCGTATTACAAGATGTCATGCTATGAATTATTTGAAACTTCGAATCGTCTTTGTACTCGTTTTTTTCCTCCATTGTGATTTCTTCGGTGAGCATGAACACATGTCCTACAAGAAAAAATGAATTATACATCTCCTTGTATCTTTCCCTGGCCGTATATCAAGAAACCAAAAGTTTATATTTTTAAGCTTCTGGAAATAAAAAATATTTATGTTTAGGAATTATAGAATTTACATTAGATGTTCGTTCTTCTCAAACTCCTATTACAGGAGGGTGATATCATATTAAGTAAGTTTAATATATATGCATATATTAAAATGATGACATTTTTTTGGATCATACTCTTAGATCTATAAGATTACAAAATAAAGACTATTGAATAATAGCCTTTGAGTAAGATTCGAGGGTACGGTCAAGATTGATATTTTAAAAAAAATTATTAAAAAAAATAATAATAAAGGTTTGGGATCGGGTAATGAGAATTTGTATTTAGGATAGGGTCGTATTGAATACATTCCTTTTGATTTAGGTGATACTTGATTTCTGTGGACGAAGAGTCATACAGATCAATATTCATTGGTTTCAGGCAAGGTATGTACATTAATTTATGTCTCATATCATTGTTATTTATACCCCACATTCAATTTTTATTAGCCGTTGCAATGCTATTTTTTTTATAATATCTCATTAATCTGCTTTTATTATATCTATGTGTTTTGCAACTTTATGTAATTAGATGCTAAGTGGTTAGCCATAATTCTTATCTATGGATTAGTTGTTAAATGTTACATAGTTAGATACATTTTTTATATGTATTTATAGGCTAAATTGCAATTTTATTTGTTCAAATATTTTTATTGAAAAATAAATTATTGTTTTTGACACCACCATTGTGCGGAAGTAGACATTGTTCATTGTTGGTCCATTAGAGACTTTGACCTGGCCGGGTGCCGCGCGGACGGTTAATTCCGCCAATTGACCGTTGTAGGCGGGTAATCCTACACTACTTCCAAATAATTTACCGCTACGGTGGTTGACTCAGTAATGATGTCCATTGCATTGGGGTTTAGATAGGAGGCCTCGAACTGCTATTTGTTTTAGTTTAAAAATTTTGATTTAAGGGAACGGGGTGGCTTCTATCCAAGCTCGGGCTGCCCGGTGTCGGCAGATGCGATTGATATATATTTGATATGGATTTTGATATTACGGTCACAAAATTTATGATATTCAAGGAAGTGGATTGAATTGTCATTGTTATCCCATAATGATGGGCATAAATGAAAAAGTCTTTTATAGTTCATTGTAAATTTATTGACTTATATTCCTTATCATATGGACTCGTCATCGTATATTTTTTTACTCATTGTATATGGTTATGATGACATGTCTCATAGATTATTGGTGCATACTTAGTCAAATTCGTTTGACTAATATTGATTTATAACCTTGCAGCTTAGAGGAAAGAAAGAGGGTTGGCTGTTGGCTGGATTGAAGAGTCTTTGATATTTTCTATCCTCTTAAGTCATTGTACGGATAGACTTAATTAATTTCATTGTGTGGTTTAGACTTAATGAGTCTTTATTTATTGGTTAATTTCCTTTATTCTTCCATTATGTATAGCACTCTGATTGTTATTTATCGATTATTGAGTTTATTGTATCTCGCTCTTGGACTCGAAAAAAAATTCTTTGTTTTGGGATGCTTCCGCAATTCTTCCCATGTTTCGAGGTCCGGGACGTGACAACATGGTATCAGAGCCAAATGGAAGATTAGAGGAATATTATCCAAATTTAGGATGACTTATAATATTTATAGATTATGTTTGGAATAGCTGACTAATTGATCGTCGCTATTCGTAGATGTTGACCGTCTCGAACCGTAAGCGGAGTCGCCGCTCCATGGATTTGGCAGCCCATAATGTCAAATTAATGAAGACGGTCGAGGAGCTCTCCCAACTGATTCGTGATCAAGCTGATCACCACCAGAGCAAGGATAGGGATCAGAGACGTCGCGAGAGGCGTCTTGAAAAAGAAAGGTGTCTTCGTGAGGAGTGTCGTGATGATGTCACCTTTGAGAGATTCTTAAAGGTGAACCCGCCTAGCTTTGACGGTATAGTAGATGCTGAGGTAGCAGACCGATGGCTGGAGGAGACAGAAAAATTGTTTGATGCAATCAGATGTCCGGATCATAGCAAGGTCTCCTTTGCTACTCATCAACTGAAAGGTCCTGCTAAGGACTGGTGGACCAGTTGTCAGTTGCGGAAGTTTAAAAAAGGAGAGGTTATTCGGTGGGATGAGTTTGTTAAACTCTTCCGTGAGCACTATATTCTGATGCACTTGCAGTTGATCAAGGAGTAAGAGTTTATTAATCTGAAGCAGGAAGATCTAAATGTTGATGAGTATAACAACAAGTTTCATCGCTTACTGAAGTATGCTCTACACTTATGTCCAGATGAGTATCGGATGACCCAGAAGTTCATTGAGGGACTTCATCCTGCTTTGAGATCGAAGGTCCTTTCTAGCATGCCGAAGACTATGGAGGATGCTCTAGTCATCGCCACAACTATGGAGCGAGATTTTTTGCGAAGAAAGTAGGAGAAGCCGCGCAACGATCGAAAGGATCGATTTAGGAGGAACAAAAATTTCAAAAATTCTCATAAGCAGAAGCAAGCCTCCAAGCCGGGGCAAAACAACAGAATTCCTGAATGCTCTTTCTGTCATCGTTTCCATCCTGGAGAATGCTATCTCAAGAATGGCCAGTGTCTGAACTGTGGAGAGAAAGGACACTTTGTTCGTGATTGTCTGAAGCATAGGAAGCAACCCGCAACTCAAGGACAAGATCAAAGGCCAAAGGTTCTTGCACGAGTATATGCTCTCACCACTGGAGATGATGCCGCTAAGGAAGACAAGGTCATCGAAGGTACTCTTCTTATTGCTAATTTGCATGCGAAGATTCTTTTGATACTGGTGCTACACATAGATTTATTTCTGAGGCACTAGTAAAAAGCATGGATGCCAAACCAAAACTTTTAGATATTGATTTGATGGTTATCACACCAACTGGGGGAAATGTAAAAGCATTGGAGTATATTCAAGATGCTCCCTTGATAATTGAGGGTCATGAGCTACCTAGTGACCTCATCGTCATGAAGATGACAGATTTTGATATTATTCTTGGGATGGATTGGCTATCCCGATATCATTGTATTATTGATTGCTGCAAGAAAAGGGTGATCGTTGCAAGCCATCAGTTCCCTGGAATCGTTATTAAAGGACATGGTGCCGTCTCTGAGCGTTGCATTATTTCTGCCATGAAGGCACATCGCATGATCTTGAAAGGGCGAGAAGCCTATCTTGCCAGTATTATTAGGGTTGAGCCATTAACCGTATCCTTACCTGACCTCGATGTTGTTCGAGAGTTTCCTGATGTTTTTCCAGAAGAATTGCCTGGACCCCCACCTCAGCGGGAGATTGATTTCACTATTGAGCTGGTTCCTGGAACGGTACCAATATCCAAGGCACCATATCGTATGGCTCCTGCTGAACTGGCTGAATTAAAGAATCAACTTGAAGAGTTGCTTGACTTGGGATTTATCAGGCCCAGTGTATCACCATGGGGTGTACCTGTTTTATTTGTGAGAAAGAAAGATGGATCACTTCGCTTATGCATTGATTATCGAATGCTGAATCAGGTGACTGTGAAGAATAAATATCCGTTACCACGGATAGATGATCTATTTGATCAGCTTCAATCAGCAAAGGTCTTCTCGAAGATTGATTTGCGATCCGGCTATCATCAATTGAGGATTCGAGAGGAAGATATCTCGAAGACCGCTTTCAGAACACGCTATGGGCATTATGAATTTTGTGTGATGCCGTTCGGATTGACTAATGCTCATGCCACTTTTATGGATCTTATGAATCGGGTCTTTCGACCATTGTTAGATCACTTTGTCATTGTCTTTGTTGATGATATTCTTGTTTATTCCCAAAATGTTGAGCAACATGAGGAGCACTTGAGAGTCGTATTGGAGACTCTGAGGCAGAATCAACTTTATGCTAAATTCTCCAAATGTGAATTCTGGTTGGAAAAAGTCATGTTCCTTGGGCACATTATTTCCAAGGATGGGATTTCCGTAGATCCAGCCAAGGTTGAAGCAGTCTCAGAATGGAAGCAACCACAAAGCATGGCAGAAATTAGAAGCTTTCTTAGTTTAGCAGGATACTATCGCAGATTCATTCGCGATTTCTCAAAGATTTCACTTCCCCTGACCGAGTTGACCAGGAAAGGGATAAAATTTGAATGGTCTCCTGCATGTGAGCACAGCTTCCAAGAATTGAAGAGAAGGTTGACCACCGCCCCTGTCTTGACTTTACCTTCTGGTTGTGGAGGTTTTGTCATTTACACTGATGCATCCTTGAACGGCTTGGGTTGTGTGTTGATGCAGAATGAAAAAGTTATAGCTTATGCTTCAAGGCAGCTAAAGATTCATGAAAGGAATTATCCTGCGCATGATCTAGAACTTGTCGTTGTGGTGTTTGCATTAAAAATCTGGCGTCACTATCTTTATGGTGAGAAATTTGAGGTCTTCTCTGATCACAAAAGCCTCAAATACATTTTCTCTCAAAAAGATTTGAATATGCGGCAAAGGAGATGGATGGAATTTCTTAAAGACTATGATTTCTCTATTGCTTACCATCCAGGTAAAGCAAATGCTGTAGCAGATGCTTTGAGCCGAAAGGGCTATGCCTTGTCGGCTAGTTTGATGATCAAAAAGTGGAAGTTGATTGATGATTTGGTCTCTTGGAATCCTTTCAAGGAAGGAGACAAGATTATCTTATCTAGCATCCAGATACATTCTGAAATAATAGAGAAAGTATTGAGAGCTCAAAAAGAAGATCCTGAGTATCATGTGTTAGCAGAGAAAAGTCAAGCGGAAAATTCAGAATTCTTCATTGCTCCAGATGGCGGTATCAGATTCAGGAATCGCTTATGGGATCCTTCGCGTGAGGAGTTGAAGCAGGAGATTCTGGATGAAGCCCATCGCTCCCGATATGCTGTACATCCAGGAAGTACAAAGATGTATAAGGATCTCCAGCGAAATTTTTGGTGGAAAAATATGAAGAAGGAAATTGCGGAGTTTATTTCTCGCTGTTTGATGTGTCAGCAAATTAAGGCTGAGCATCAAAGACCTGCTGGACTTTTGGAGCAGTTGGAGGTTCCGGAATGGAAATGAGAACATATCACCATGGACTTTGTGACGGGTCTTCCGAAGACCGATGCAACTAGTTACGATGCTATATGGGTGATCGTGGATAGATTGACGAAGTCTGCTCATTTCTTACCAATGAAGAAAAAGGAGTCAGTTGCGAGCTTATCAAATTTATACATGAATAATATTGTAAAACTTCATGGTATACCTGTCTCTATTGTCTGCGATCGAGATCCAAGATTTACCGGAAAATTTTGGAAAAAACTTCAGGAGGCTTTCGGTACAAAGTTGAAGTTTAGTACTGCATTCCATCCGCAGACAGATGGTCAATCTGAAAGAACTATCCAGATTCTCGAGGATATGCTTAGAGCTTGTTCTTTAGATTATGCTCGAAGTTGGGATGAGAATCTTCTACTTATTGAGTTTGCCTATAACAATAGTTATCAGTCTAGTATCGGAATGGCTCCGTACGAAACTCTCTACGGAAGACCATGCAGATCTCCTCTTTGTTGGAGCGAGTTTGGTGAAAGAAGATTGCTCGGACCGGAACTTGTGCAAAAGTGTGCTGATAAGATCGACTTGATTAAACAGCGGCTATTGATAGCTCAAAGCAGACAAAAGAGCTATGCGGATAACCGTCGCAGAGAACTAGAATTTGCAGTTGGTGATCAAGTGTTTCTCAAGATTTCTCCGACCCGTCGTGTATTGAGATTTGGGCGAAAAGGAAAATTTAGTCCAAGATACATTGGTCCTTTTGAGGTGTCGGATAGAGTAGGCGAGGTAGCCTACCGCATTGCATTACCACCTCAGTACTCGCATATCCATAATGTATCCCATGTCTCTATGTTGCGGAAATATATTCATGATCCATCTCATCATATTCATTACGCGCCTGTCGAAGTTCATAAAAACTTATCGTATGAAGAGCGCCCTTCGCACATTGTTGATCGTCAAGAACATCAGTTAAGAAGGAAAACTATTAAGATGGTAAAGGTTGCTTGGCATAATCACTCGGATAGAGAGGCCACATGGGAACTTGAAGATGAAGTTCGAGAGAAATATCCTGAACTTTTAGGCATGTCTTTTGAATTTCGAGGACGGAATTTCCTTTAAGAGGGATAGAGTTGTAACATCTTTTTTTATAGGGGGTGTTGTGAAAAAAAATAAAAATAAAATATTTAGATATTGAAAATAAAATAGAATGATTATGGGTGTTTTGTAAAAATTTTACACTATTAAATAACAGAATGAATTAGAATGTTTGCATAAGGTGTACGAAATAAGTTAACGATAATAGTAATAAAAAAAAGGAGACCAAACTTTTGAAACAGAATGATCATTAAGAAAAATAATAACTAAAAGGATAATGGAAGAATTGATTTGACCAAGTTCAAGATGGTAAACGGCATTTGTTATTCCTTCCTAATTACGGCCATTATCTCCATTATCTCATAAAAGTATGCACAACATTCATGTCATTTTAACCCTCATCCCATTGTGGACTTCTACTCTTCATGGTACAACCTATCTTTATCATTGCTCCTCACCATCAAATTCCCTTGTGTCGAGAACGCTTGTGTTTCTTTGCAAAGTTCGACGATTCAGGCCGCCGAAGAGTTGTATTCGATAAGGGTCGACATTACAAACATTTATCTCGGTAAATTCTCTCTCTTTTATCTACCGGTTAGAGTCGACGTTGGCGTATTACAAGATGTCATGCTATGAATTATTTGAAACTTCGAATCGTCTTTGTACTCGTTTTTTTCCTCCATTGTGATTTCTTCGGTGAGCATGAACGCATGTCCTACAAAAAAATGAATTATACATTTCTTTGTATCTTTCCCTGGCCGTATATCAAGAAACCAAAAGTTCATATTTTTAAGGTGGAAATAAAAAATATTTATGTTTAGGAATTATAGAATTTACATTAGATGTTCATTCTTCTCAAACTCCTATTACAGGAGGGTGATATCATATTAAGTAAGTTTAATATATATGCATATATTAAAATGATGACATTTTTTGGATCATACTCTTAGATCTATAAGATTACAAAATAAAGACTATTGAATAATAACCTTTGAGTAAGATTCGAGGGTACGGTCATGATTGATATTTTAAAAAAAATTATTAAAAAAAATAATAATAAAGGTTTGGGATCGGGTAATGAGAATTTGTATTTAGGATAGGGTCGTATTGAATACATTCCTTTTGATTTAGGTGACACTTGATTTCAGTGGACGGAGAGTCATACAGATCAATATTCATTGGTTTCAAGCAAGGTATGTACATTAATTTATGTCTCATACCATTGTTATTTATACCCCACATTCAATTTTTATTAGCCGTTGCAATGCTATTTTTTTTATAATATCTCATTAAACTGCTTTGATTATATCTATGTGTTTTGCAACTTTATGTAATTAGATGCTAAGTGGTTAGCCATAATTCTTATCTATGGATTAGTTGTTAAATGTTACATAGTTAGATACATTTTTTATATGTATTTATAGGCTAAATTGCAATTTTGTTTGTTCAAATATTTTTATTGAAAAATAAATTATTGTTTTTGACACCACCATTGTGCAGAAGTAGACATTGTTCATTGTTGGTGTATTAGAGACTTTGACCTGGCCGGGTGCCGCGCAGACGGTTAATTCCATCAATTGACCGTTGTAGGCGGGTAATCCTACACTACTTCCAAACAATTTACCGCTACGGCGGTTGACTCAGTACTGATGTCCATTGCATTGGGGTTTAGATAGGAGGCCTCGAATTGCTATTTGTTTTAGTTTAAAAATTTTGATTTAAGGGAACGGGGTGGCTTCTATCCAAGCTCGGGCTGCCCGGTGTCGGCAGATGGGATTGATATATATTTGATATGGATGTTGATATTACAGTCACAAAATTTGTGATATTCAAGGAAATGGATTGAATTATCATTGTTATCCCATAATGATGAGCATAAATGAAAAAGTCTTTTTATAGTTCATTGTGTATTTATTGACTTATATTCCTTATCATATGGAATCGTCATCGTATATTTTTTTTACTCATTGTATATGGTTATGATGGCATGTCTCATAGATTATTGGTGCATACGTAGTCAAATTCGTTTGACTAATATTGATTTATAACCTTGCAGCTTAGAGGAAAGCAAGAGGGTTGGCTGTTGGCTGGATTGAAGAGTCTTTGATATTTTCTATCCTCTTAAGTCATTGTACGGATAAACTTAATTAATTTCATTGTGTGGTTTAGACTTGATGAGTCTTTATTTATTGGTTAATTTCCTTTATTCTTCCATTATGTATGGCACTCTAATTGTTATTTATCGATTATTGAGTTTATTGTGTCTCGCTCTTGGACTCGAAAAAAAATTCTTTGTTTTAGGATGCTTCCACAATTCTTATCGATTATTGAGTTTATTGTGTCTCGCTCTTGGACTCGAAAAAAAATTCTTTGTTTTAGGATGCTTCCACAATTCTTCCCATGTTTCGAGGTCCGGGATGTGACACAATTCCTTCTCATGTTCTCGATAAAGCTCGGAAAGCCAAAAGGGACGTGAGGATGAGTAGTAAGGGGAAATAAGTGAGATTTATTGCTTCTTGTTCGGTTGGTTTGACTGTCCAAAGAATAACTACTGTAGAACGAGAGATGTTATCTTGATATTGCTAATCCGTTCTCATCCAGAAGGTAAAGAGGAAGAGAGTAATGACATGTTTGTGTTGCAAATATCACTCACTGGTGCTGTAATGGGAGGACGATTACATGTGAAATTGTGGATATAAGTTTAATCATGCGTTCAACTAAAACTAAATAAGTTTGAGTGAATGTCATGTCTTAATATCTATTTTTTCTTATACAGAAAATGTGCTAGCTATACAATACAATCATGTAAAATTTCAAAACACCACAAACATTTAGATTATTTGGTTTTGATGAAAAACATTCAAATAAATTTGTGAAAAGAAAATCCTACCTAGCCAAGCAAGATTAAGCTTGAGATTTCTTGATGAAGTCATTGGACTCAAATCAGAAGCCATTATCAAATTTAGTAATAAAAATCAAGCTTAAGTTCTAACTTTTCTTTCATATCATTATCAACAGGGATATTACATGCAAATTTCTCAGGTAACAAACACAGGTATACATCCCTAGCGGGGGTATATGCATAAAATGACCAATAAATAATACCACCAAGCGTTCCACCAACTTGACAACACCTTACAACAACACCCACTGCGTCCAGTAAATATATGTAACAAAAAATAATGATGATTACGAGAAACCAAAAGAACTATAGAAAAAAAATATAAACAGAGTACCAAGTAAAAAAGCCACGCGAAATGCCCGAACCCCGGGGACTCAATATTTATTTCCACCCCCTTCCTTCCAAAAATAACTATCCAGTCCTCGAGACTTTTAAAACAAACCCATTCCCGCAACCAAAGCCGCCACCGCAGCTGTTGCGGCCAACCCGCCGCCACGGGTCCTTGCACCGTCGTTTTTGCCGTCCGCTGTGGAGTCATCTGATGAGCCATCATCGGATGAGCCGTCGGATGAGCCCCCCTTCTTGGAGCCCTTCTTGCCCGGGGCGAGCGCAGGGTCGTCTGCCTCGGGGACCTTGAAGAGCTCACGAGGCTGGAGGACCTTGTCGATGGAGTAAATGGCGAGGGGCTGCTGGTCAAAGGCGGTGGAGAGGACCTTGGCAGTGACGATCTTCGTGAGGATGTCGATAGACTCACCTTTGGCGGCGGCCACGACGGTGAAATTGTAGGTGCTCGCACCGTTGGAAGCGATGGTGTGCTGGTGGCCGCTTCCTGCCTTCAGCTGCTGCATGGAGCTGTACATGTCGATTGAGTGGTAGAAGAGCAGGCTCGTCTTTGCGGGAGCGCTGAGATTCCTGTTTCACGAGAGGGGACGACGAAAAACAAAGTATTAAAGACCAAGTTTGAAACCGAACCGGACACCTTGCCGAAACCTTGGTGAAATAGTCGGATCGGGTCGAACCATATAATCAAATCGGTTCAATCGGATGATGATGTTATCACTATTTAAAATCGGATTAAACCGGACCGGTAAAAAAAGTAGTTGAATCGACTAGTCAAACCGAAATAAAATAATATATATAATATACCCTTATATAAAATACATAGATAATGTATATATTTCACACTATACATAAAGTATTTTTCTTATACACTATCAAATATCATACATATCATATATATATATATATATATATATATATATATTATTTGGACTAGATGCTCTATAACAAGATATTAGTTTAATTATATTTAGTGTAGTTGGTTAGAAGTGTGAAATAGGTAATCAAAGGTCATGGGTTAAACTCCCACTACCAATAAAATTTTTAAATAATTTAAAAATTAAAATTAGTTCAACTTCGGTTGAACATGATTAAACCGGGTCAAAAAAATAGGTTGAACCGGACGGATTAATTAAAATTTGCATAATCGAACCGAACCGACACAAACCGGTTAACCGGACCGGTCCAGGCCCGGTCTACCGGTCGAACCGAACGGTCTGGTCCGGTTTCAAAAACACTGTTAAATACAATAATAAAAAATGTTAAAATAAAGGGTTTTAATCACACGAGTCCTTTTTAAATTCTGCTAATAGGTTATGCTCCTATTTTTTTAAATATCAGTTGTGCCCTTCAGGCCTCCACTTTTTACAAAATTTATAATTATATCCTTTTATAATATCACTTATGTCCACAACTGAAATTACAGAAAAGAAGTATAACCGATATTGCAAAAGTTAAGAAGAGCATGACTAATAAAAATCCTAAAATAAAATGATTAATCTTAGAAGTTTCTCTTTTTCAATTGTGATAAACTTGTAATATAAATCTATCTAAATTCATATGTGATATCAACGGAGTTATTACTTTTAAATTGATGATGCTTAAACTTTGATAAACTTATAACTTAAACCTACTAAAATACATTCCCAAGGTTGCATTATCAACTACAATCTAGAAAAGAAAGTTTTTTTTATTTAGAGGGAGACAAGGAAATTAATTTCGATTATTAAGACAACAAGAAAAAGGTATGAGAAGTAATGAACTCAAATCTCAAGCACTATAATTTCACGCAAAAAAATGTAAAACGAAAGGAGGGATTATAACCCCAAAGTAATGCATTGGGTATTCTTCCTTTTTTGCAAAAAAGTTTTCAAATATCCAACCACATGGATTGAATATATAAATATTTTATACGCACATATCAAATTTCACCCAAATCCGACATTTCTAGCTAGCTTATCTTAATGGTCAAACTAAAAGTTAACATTTTAAAGAACTTAATATTCATTTTAAAAAAGGACTGAACATTTGACCATCAGGATAAAATAACTAGAAATATTAAATTTGAAAGAAATTTGATATATATATATATATAAAGAGAGAGAATAATATTCAAAGATTCAACTACACATGATTGGATTATTGAAAATATTTTTGAAAAAAATAGTGCTGCATTCCTGCGATAGTTTTCACTACAGCTTCTGCTCCCCTAGCCAGGGTAGTGCTAGTAGGGGTGTAAACGGACTGAACCTGAGCGAACCTATATTTTTTAGGTTCGGTTCGCTTATTTAATCGAGCCTAAACTTGTGTTCAGGTTCGGTTCGTTTATTTTCAATCTGAATCTGAATCGAACTTCTTTTTAATCGAATCGAATCTATGCGAATATCGAACTTGAGAATTCTCTAATAAGATGGAGCGAAAAGAAAAAAAAATGGAAATACACACACACACGTGTCTATAATTAGAATAAGCATTCATTTAGTTTTTTCTTTATCTAACTCTTCTTCATCTTTTGAAAAACTGGAATAATAAGGATTCGTCTACGAAATAAGTATAATTATGATCTATTTTTGTATCCGTTCAGATGAGGATAAGGAATAATGTGGGGATACGTGATAAGCCAGGTTTATACTTGTTCTGTTTATTTGAGGATAAATAAGGGAAAAATACCAGACACATAGATAAATGATATTTTAACCACGACGCGACTATTTATTTTGGAATAGTTTATACTGAGATAAATCTACTTATCCCATAAATATTCACTTATCTGTAGAAAATTTCATTTATCATGGGACAAAGTCCACTTATCTCAAAATAAGGTCCACTTAAGCAAATAAGGATTTGTTAATATGTAAATATAAATATATATATATGATTATCAAGCTTTTAGCGAACCGAACCTAAGCGAACCTATAATTTTTAGGTTCGGTTCGTTTATTTAATCGAGCCTAAACTTGTGTTCAAGTTCAGTTCATCTATTTCCGAATCGAATATGAATCGAACTTTCAGCGAGCCGAACCTGAACGAATATCGAACTTTAGAATTTTCTAACACATCTAAAAACTAGTAGATTTTTGTTTTAAATTTTTAGTTAAATTTAGAAAAAGGAGTTATCAAAAATCAAAACCAAGACCACCATTATTGCCCACGAACTCAACTTTCCATGGAAAATAGATAGGTCCGGATCAGGAGCAACGGCCTCGATCTGCAGAACAAGCAAGGAGGGACACGTCAGCATCACAATGGGATGTCCCAACAACTCCGATGAGACTCTATATCCTACGCCACCCATCTACTTAAGATCTAGCCATCCATCTGGAAATGGATGGTGCCAGTCGATTCCACCCTGTATTCCATCACCCCATTCAACCCCACTGGATTATGATATGAGGCCACCAATTTCTCTGTGGATCATGCGATGCCAGTTTATGTGTTCCTACATGCTTAGTTTTACTTGCCATTGAGATGGGAAATAAATATATCTATTCTCAATTAGAAGGATTTTGGATTCATGGTTATCCGCTTATAATTATATTCGGTGTGCTTTTATCAGCTATCCTTTACATACAATACGAAAATCCCATCCAAGTGCAGCAATTAAGGACGAACATTTGGATAAAAATACATGTATAACTATTTTATCCATTTAAAAATGAATACAAATACCGATATTAATATTGACAAATATTTAAAAATGTGTTATTGCATTCTTAAAAAATAATGCAGATATTAGACAAAAACGAACAAGGCATGAACAGTTACATAAATACTTTATATATTAAAATAAATACACATGTCTAAGATGGCATAGAAATAAAACAATTACACTAAATATATTTATTTCAAAATAATTATATCAGCAACGTTAAATAAAATTATAAAAATCTCCGACAGTTGTAAATAAATCGTGTTTCATGTATGAAATTGGATATAAAAAACGGATAAATTTATTTGCGGATGTTAGAGTGACATCCATGTCTTTATCAATTTAATGCAGAGTCTTCAAATGATCATGTCATGGTAAAGCTGGAAAGATCTTCGATGGACGGTGGGATGGTGTAGCAAGGATCCTCTGCTGCGCAGTAGAGTCTGCTGTACCACGTGGACCGCTCGATCATGATCGAGCGATTCACACGTAAAGGGTCACTTTAACCCTGAATTCGTGTGAACCGCTCGATCTTGATCGAGCGGCTCACGTGGTACAGCAGACTCTGCTGGCCAGCAGAGGAGCTGCTCTCGGGATGGTGTGCTATGTTGTTAATTGTTTATAACTAAAATTAAAGAAGAGAATTTAGTTAAAACGTGAGGAGGGTTAACCTGTACTTAGGCATGAACTTGACCATGGCGGAGTCGACGGGGCAGAAGATGGTGAGGCCCGCGGCCTGCACGCAGCTGTCGAAGGCGGCGAGGACGTCGGCGTTGGCGGCGACCTGGCGGGCGAAGATCGCGCAGCCGGCCTTGGTGGTCATGAGCTCGGTGAGGTTGAAGACGGGAGGTGGGGGCGCGGGGGACTCGGCCTCGGGCGACGCGAGCTCGGAGCTGATCTGCACGACGGATATCCTGTAGGGAAGGTCGAACACGGACTTGGAGAAGAAGGAGGAGAAGGTGCCGGTGTTGTCCTCGGGGGCGAAGCCGACCTTGCCGTTGCGGAGGTTGGTGATGTTGACGAAACCGGTGGTGCCGGGGGCGCGGCCGGTGGCTTGGAAGAGGGAGGAGACGAGGGTGGAGCGGCGGGAGATCTGGTGGAGCTTCTTGGGGCCGAAGTAGTCGGTGAGGATGTGGAGGGCGAGGACGTTCTTGATGGTGTAGATGGAGAGGCCCTTGGCGAAGAGGGCGGACATGGCGGAGTTGTCGAGGGCGAGGACGGTGATGGTGAGACGGCGGTTGATCTCGGTGGCGAGGTGGGTCTCGGAGAGGTAGTGGTTGAAGGTGGAGAACTCCGGGTGCCCCGCCAGTATGTGGGTGATGTTGTGGGCGCTGGCGGCGGAGACGAAGGCGAGGAGGAGGACGAAGACGAGGCGGAGGGTCGCCATTGTTGCTGCTTCCAGTTGTGGTGGTGGACTAGCGCTACTGCTAGCACTAGTACGGAGGAGGTGGGTCGGGGGTGGGAATGTGAGTGCGAATCTGGGAAGTGGAAGGGGGGATAAATGGAGCTTGCTGATGGTGGCAATTGGGGTGGGCCGGGCCTCCTTTTTCCTCATTTGTGGTAATTTACATCCATACCCTCTTTTATTTGAATGCGCTGTAATTGCGCCACAACTCCTATAATCTTACTAACTCTTATATTAGGACATTGACATTTGTGGAAAATTTTAGATGACTTATGTACATATGTCTGGTTAAAACCACACATTTTTAATGGTAAATATATTTTGATTTTTTATAAAACTGCACAAAATGTTCAAAGCACAGTCACAACATTACAAAGTATGTGAATCAGAAATGTTGTGGCAAAAATCAACCAATTGATAGGTTTACAAAATCAGAAGGAAAATGAAGTGATGAAAATAATCCGGACAAAAAGCTAATGACTACTAAATATGACCCCTAAAAGTATTTCTTCTCAAGCCATCACTCTATTCTGAAATTGATAAAGTTAGTTGACTTACCAACCTTTGCCCCATATGCTTGAGTAATGAATCCTTTTACACAGATTTGTTAAGGGAGAGGGGATCCCAATTCACACAGACGTGCACATATAGACACACATGATGATTACTTCGACATTGAGGTAACCATTTATTAGAGACAACTAACCAAAAGATGCATTACCTTCAAATATTAATCATGAGCCACAAATAAAATAGAATTGACAGCTGTCATGTATGACAGTTTTTAGACGATAGTTCTAACATTCTCCCACTTGATTTATGTAACAGATTCGTTGCCCTTCATTTGTTAAATTAAGGATGCCATCAGATAGAAAATAAAATTTACAATACAATGAAACTGAAATCATACGATTTGGAGTTAATATGCTCAAGATATATTAAAAATAATGTGGGGGTATAAATATAATAAAAATGCATGAAAAAATAAAGATAAATATTGCAAAAAGGTCCCTGGAGGGAACCATTTGCAAAAATCGAAATCCATCTAGGCCCATGTGCAATTTATCCAAGCGTGCGGGGTATTTTTGCAATTTTCAGAAGTCGATGAAGTCCTTTTTGCAAAATGTCCAGGCGGCACGTGAGGCACACATTTTTGGACCTAAGTGTAATTAGAGAAAACCCCAGGTCCTTTCTTTGCAACTTACCCAGTCCCTCATGTGTGCGACACACGAGGGGGCTAGGCTTGGAAGGTGGCTCAGTTCGGGCTACGTGGCAGCATCAGGTGGCTTGGTGTACAACTCGGTGGACCCGAGCCTGGAGGGTTGTACGGAGAGGCATGGCTGCATCTGGACCATTCAATCATGAGATCGAATGGTATCTGTAAGTGGCATTCCTCAGCTCTGCGGCCTCCCATGGCAGACCTGGTTGTGCTCCGACGAGGTCGTGTTTCCTCCACTGGCCCTGATCGCCCATCAGGAAGGCTTTGACACCTTTGTAATGAGCCGGCGAAGCTCCCCGTGACTTCAATGATCAACAAAAGGGTTCAGAGGAGCGAGGAGGTGGTCCATGGTCGGAGGAGCTGCTTGAAATCGGTGTCCATATTTGAACCCCGACCATTGATGGTTCCTGTAGGGGGTTAGCATAGCGGAAGCGTGCGTATTGTGTGTGCGAGTGATATGGGATGGAATGGGGGCCTCATGCGGGCGAAGGAGTGGGAGACCTGGTCTCCATCTCCAACAAACCGAAGGGGAGTTAGGGCAGTGTTGATCAGGTTATGGAGAAGGGAGTTTGGTGAGCGAGGGGTGCGACAAAGATGAGGGATGGGTGGCGGAGCTCGTAAGGTGGTCAGCTGACAGTGAGGATGGTTGTAGGCGATGTGAGAATTATGAGAAAACAAGAAGAAAAATGGGGAAGCAAACCTGGAGGATCGGAGGAGGAAGAACAATGAAGTGGAGCTTGTGTTGAGGTTCCTGGGACCATCGGGGTCATCACTCAAACCCGTCAGCTACACCGAGAGCTCAGTGGCGCCTAGGGCATCTACGACATGGCCGGACGACCACGTGTCAACATGTGATGGGCCATCATGGCCAATCCACCCGCCTCTGTCTGTCACAGGGAGGCGGAGGAGCTCCAATCATTTTGGTAGAGGTGGCATAGGTTTACCACCCGATTAATGGTCCTAGCAGATCATGATTGAAGGATGGGGGGTTACGCGAGGAAGGTGGATCTTGGAGCTATGGGGAGGAGACGTTAGGTTGGCGAAAGGTGAACAGAGGCGTCTTCCAAAATAGGAAGGGGTGGAGGGTTGACGAGGTGTAACGCATGGGCGAGGCTTTTAGGAGGTGGAAGATGAACGAGAGCCGTTGGATCAACAGATTCAACGGCTCTGATGAATGCGCGGGTGGACGATCCAGATCAGATCCTTAGGATCTGATCCAACAGTGAGAGTGAGGCAGAGATGAGCAGCTAAGATGTGGTGCAAAAGGACAGATCAATGGTGGAAAGAGGGGAGATGATGTGGCTGCTTGTGAGCCACTAAATGCGGTTAGATCGGATGGATGAGAGGAAGGCGGGATAGGGTGGCCTAAATCTGATCTGGGATCAGATCGGAGGGCTAACGAGAGAGCGAGGATGGAGGGTCAAGATGCATGTGGGAAAGGGCAATCCAACGACCAATAAGAAGGCCGAGTGGAGAGAAGAGAGGCGGCCGGGTGGCCTCTCCAGAAAAATCAATAAATAAGAAAATAGAGAAAAAAAGAATAATAGGAGGTTGAATTAGGAAAAGGGATTTTTACCTAGCAGACTTTATAAACATTTTAAAATGCTTCTACGACCTTTAGCACAACGTAATTACCCTATTAACCCTGTAAATTACCCCAAGAACCCCTACATGCTTAAAACATATTACCCGGAGGATTCATGGGGTAAGAGTTGGCAAGTTTACGGGGTCGAGGGAGGAATTAGGTTGTTTCAAAGGTCGTGGAGGTGATTGACAAAGTTTATAAGGTCTTTCGAGTAAAAATCCCTTAGGAAAAAGTCATAACATGAAAGTTGTAGATCTCATTGAGATCTAAATGTTTCATGTTGGTCAAAAATCAAAAGAAGTCATTCATACAAAGATGGATTTTTGCAAGCATTTTTAATGACTTAAAAATGCTTAATTTATGATTTTGATATTTTTATCTTTTTAATTTCTTTTAAAAGCCAAAATAAATATATGTGCAATAATCAACCTATTTTTTAGGGGTTTTTAATAATAAAGAAAAAATAAGAAAATGTTAGTAATAAAATACAATAATTAAGGTTCGAAATATAGGTTAATTATACACATATTACTTACAATATAAGAATAGTTAATATTAGTGATTTAATTGTGATTTTTATTGATTTTTTTAAGTTAGGAGAATAATAAATAGATTTTACAATGATGTATTTGAGATTCATTATGGATCTTGGTTGCTTTGCCATGATCGGTGTTCATTCTATTTGTGATCTCCTATCGAGGAGTCGAACATTGTTGGAATCAAGCAGCTTAACTCATAAGAAAATGGATGGAATAATGAGAAAGTAAACACGGTTAGTATATGGACGCGCTGGAAACTTAGTTTTGATGCATATACTTCACTACATGCCTACGAAGGCACCGCAACCCTAAGATACCTAGTGTGTTAGAGTCATAGCGTGAGACCCCTCGCTGGTCAAGTTCGTAGACTATCCCTTCACTAACAAGGTAAAATGGGTATTTAAATATAATTGCACTTAAATAACTTAAAGTGGTAACCTAAATGGTAGTGTCTTCTTATAGAGTTCACTTGTGTGAGATAGTGTCTATTTCCCTTGAATACTTGCATGCAGTTACTTTCCTTTTAGTTACTGTTACTTCCTTATACTTGTAACTTAGAGTATTGAGCCCATGCTCATGACGTACTTCCTTATACTTGTAACACATGTGTGGTCCAACATATGTTCAGGGACCACTGCCACAACAATAGTGGCTTGTACTTGAGGAGCTTCCAGGATTGTTCTAGGTATCGGACAAGGTTGATGAATCATCATTCATCACTCTTTATTCTTTTATTTTAGCTACTTATCTTGGCAAAGCATCATGCATATAGTTGTAAATACAATAAATTAGCAATAATCATGCATTTATTAATAATTAATAATTAGCATGTATTTGTGCAAAAATAAAAGAATAAAGAATAAAAGAAAAAGGAGGAAATATTTAGAATAAATATTGAGTGACCTGAACCCAAGAGAGGGTCCAGAATGGACCTGATCGCCAAATAAAATAAGTAGAGAGAGATAGGGCCACTCAACCTTGTACATACACCTTCTTTTATGTATATAATTTATTTTTACAAAAAATAAAAAGATATTTTTATCCTCTTGTATATATTTATAAAAATAAAATAAAAATTAGAAAAATAAAATAAAAATAAAATTCTCTCTCTACCACCTTGTATATAATACATGTAAATATGTATCATTACTTATTTATTTTATACTTGTAAATAACTAAAAAAATAAAAATTATTTTACACTCTAAATTTCATGTTGTAAATAAATAAAATATAAAATTGGGGTATTTATGCAAAAATAAGGAAATAAAAATATTTGTATAACATACATAGGTATCTTGTACCTGTATATAATATAATATATTGTATATATCATAAATTATTTTTTATAAAAATAAGTAAAAATCATATAAAATCCCTGGAAAAATATAGAACATTTTTCATTTTATTTATTTTTATAATTTAAAATCATTTATTATTTTTTATCCATTTATTTTTGCATTTTTCTGTTATTTTGCCGTCTAGCCTATTTTGTCTTTTCTTCCGTCGCACCTGATTGGGCCACGTCGGAGTCGTTGACCTTGGTCAACTGTCCCCCTTGGACCTCATTTCTGCGCGGACTCGATTTCGCCTGATTTCGCCTAATTTCTATGGCCCGATCCGACCACCATTCCCTCCAACTCGATGCTCCGATTACCGAGGGACGATCCATGATACACACCCGATGATTCCGTTAGGGATCCGTCCCTCGGTTCGTGCACCCTTGCTCCACACTTCTTGGACCCTGCAGAGTATAAAATCTCCTGGAGCTGCATCTTCTTCCTCATCTTTGGTTGCTCCCTCATCCCCAGTGACCTCCACCTCAACCTACGAGTGACAGCGTGCGATAAAGGCCATTGTAGAGAGGATTCGAGCCCTGTAGCCTTAGGTCCGGCGAACACTTCGCCGTGCACCGCTGTGATGAGAGCCCAGCCTCTGGACCCGTCGAACCATCGAGGCGAAGACCCCCGGAGGTCCCTGACCTTCAGCCTAGACGACTCCATTCATCATGTAGCTTAGATTACTTCTTGTTTGCTTTTGATTCTAGATTTTTGAGTTTGGGTTAGCTCGTGTTCATTGACCCCGTTCACCGTGGTCGAATCCCCCATTCGCTATTGCGACGATCCTATCACCATCACCGATGTTCTCTACAACTTCTACGCCCTTCCGTTCACCTCGTTCGCCCAGGAACGAGCTTCCAGGTCCTCCTCCGTCGTCGCTTCGCCGGAGGGCTACACCCCGCCTCATCTGCCACCCATCTTGCGTACTAAGGGGTCGAGGCACTTTGCCCTCGACCCAGTAGCTTATCTGTGCAGGTTTAGCATCGAAAGAACCTTATCTGGAGGTTCGGATTTCAGAGCACAGCTGCTCCAGGTACCCCAGCTTCGTCGGGCCGTTCCCGACGGTCCCGGCCTCATCGGAGCATCGTCATCGCTACGGACCATCGCCAGAAGCATTTCCCCTATCCTAGCAGCCTCGGAGGATGTCTCAGCAACATGTAACAACTGGTCGAAGATCGCCGGAGGCGAGTTCTTCGTCGATCTTCCACGAGTCGTCCCTGCCGTTGGATCAAGGCTTCCTCCAGTTCAAATCGTCGTCGTCCATCATCCGAGGAGTCTTGATCATCTGATCCATCTGAGGATCAACTCTCAGCCGTTCATCGTCGAACCGGTGTCCCCCGCGCTCAGCCGTCTGATCATAAGTGGATGCTGTCGACCGTTGGATCGCCAATAAAGAAGGGTATTTGCACTTAGGCCCTCCTACCTGTTTACATTTCCGTATCAGTCCTGTAAATATTTTTGACAGTTGTTTTTATTTTGGATATTTTGCACCTAGGACATTATGCTTTTAATATTTACATTCAAGTCCTTCCGTCTGTGTAGCACCTGGTCCCCCCACTTGACTTTGGGATATTTGCATCTTTCTACCTGGACTTCACCGTTGTTATTGAATGAATTTTTATAAATAGGATTTGCAATTATACCTCTGAGTGTCTGGTTCACGTGCTGCCCATGTGCGGAGGTGGTTGTTTTGCAGATTGAGTCCTAAACTATTTCCACATGTTACTGTTTGGTTGATAACTTTTCAATAATTGCATATAGGTCTTTATGTGCTGTGTGTTTGATTTTTTATTTAATAAATAGCAAATATTGTCCAAAAATCATGAAATTTTGATACATGGCTCTTGTCATGGTGTAGGAATTTTTGTGAATTTTTGGTTGTGTTTTGTTGTTGTTTGTTATTTTAAAAATTTAAAAATCATAAAAAGTGTTACTTTTTGTTTTAAAAAATCAACTAAAATATTACAAACCCTAAAAAATTTCTAAAAAATCCTTGTTTGTTTGTTTTGAGTTGTTTTATTTTCTATCCAATTTTCATTGCATTTACATTTATAAAAACCATAAAATTAAACAAGACTAAAAACCTTAGAAAAATTCCTAAAAATTCATAAAAATTCAAAAAAAATGTGTTTTCTTTTTATGTAGTTAGATTTTTACTTGTAGTTTCACATAAAATTGTCGCTTGATTTTATATGCATTTTAAGCAATTTTAACTTGCCTTTAAGATCAAGCTGTAAACTACTTGTCATTTTTGGCCTTCTTCTATTTTTAGAAAATTACTTAAAATCAGAAAAATCTAAGAAAATTAACAAAACATTTGAAAATTTTATAAACCAAAAATATTTTTTTTTGAATTTTCGGAGTGTTTTTGATGCTTTAAATAATTGTTTGATTGTGTATTTTTGACTTCTTTTGTCCTTTTTCTCATATTTTAAAATCATAAAAAAAATTGAAAAATTAAAAACCACCATTTTCTTTGTTTTTATTGGATTCCCGACTACTTCGTAGTGTTAGCATCACGTGCTTCTTGTGTTCGACCCAGGTAGCTATACCAGGTAAAATAAATTAGCGAGTCCACTTTCTTTGCTTGAGTGATTGATTTTGTATTTCGGTGATCTTCCTTTTTCTTGATTGACCAAGCCTTGTTATTCGGGTCGCAACGACCTTAATTATTACTTAACCCGAGTAGCTAAGGTCACGTCATCAGAATGGCGTCGTTGCCGGGGAGCACGACTTAGTAGTTGGTTTTCCGTTTTTCGCCTTTATTTTTCTTTTTCTTCTTGCTATTTTCTTTTTGTTTTTTTGTTTTTGTTTTAATTTCTTTTTTTATTTTATTTGTTTTTATTTTTGCATTTATTTTCCTTTTATTTTGTTTTATTTCATTTTCCATTTTTATTTTTATAATAATTGTGAACTGACACAATTTTGTTCTGACTTTCTTGCGAGGGACCGACGAGCGAGGGCGGCTATCTTCGGAGAGCCAAAGCACCCGCGTGACTTGGAGGCGGCTCGTTTTTGCATCGAGCCGCATGAGAGCGTGAGAGAGGAGGAGCATGAGTGTGGGGAGCCGTAGTTGTAGTGTAGTTTAGACTTAGGTTTATTTCTGCATTATTATTGTATTAACACAGGACAGACTTTCAGACTCAAACTTGGTGGTTATCTCAAGGTCTGTTTTGTCGAGCATCGGTGTGCTCGTGGGACCTCACCGCAATTTTCGTCGGTTTTCGTTTTTGATCGCTTTTCTTTTATTTTGATTCTCAAAGGTTTTGGCCATTAGACTTAGGATTTTTGCTTGCTTTGTGACATAATTACTTAAGATCTAACCCTAATTGATTGCATGTTTCTATAGATCGTAATTGTACCTTATTAATTAACTCACCAATAAAAAGTTAACCTGGTCACCTGAGGGGTCACGTGCTGCTAGAGATCGTATACAGCGCTGGCAGGATCCGTTGTGGAGGACACCGATCGACATCAGAGACCGGACCTCGACCCCTCTTGTTGACCCGTTAGCTACAGTTCTTCGCGAATAGAAATTATTTGTCTAAGGCCGATTTCTTCTTGCATCATATAGATATGTTTATTTCTGCCTTTTAATTTATGCGCGGATTACTCTACATGTAGAGAGCTGGAGTCAGGTACGCATTTCTTACTCTACATGCATCATCGTGTTTGATCGCGCATCGGCTTTTTCGCCTTGTCCTCCTATTTTTTGGACTTAAAATAATTAGAAGAATCGAAAAATTCATTAGACATTATTTGATTTGAAAAATACTTAAAAATAAAAACCATAAAATTGGGACTGCCTAAGCATACTTGACTCTAAAAGACACCTCACCTTAAAAATCTATCTTGAGAGAGTAATACCCTCATTGTATGGTTTGGATGAGCGAGAGAGTGAGCTGCACACTAGGCTAGAGCCACGTCCGACCTCTCTTCAGACTACTAGTTTCGGGTTAGTCATTCTCCAGTGAGGATCGCTCCGATCTCCGGTAAAGCGAGTCGCGATATCTTTAACAGAGCGAGTCGATCGGGTAACCGGTAAACGGTCCGCAACTTATACTGGCTGGGAAAGATCTAGCCTTGGGATCAGGACAGTCTCCTGGGAGTGTTGGATTCCTAACAACTCACTTAATCGCTCTGAAAGACTGTTTGATCACCTAATAAAATTGACAAGATAAAAGACCGGACCTTTACGGTCATAAGCTCTGCGTGAGTAGGTGAATTAGGGGTTTGCTTGACCGATCTTGTGTGCTTTTCCAGATCTCACCCGCCTACACTTGCCACATCAAGATGATGGGTCGGAGGTCCCTTAGGCAGCCTCTGTCTGCACCGCTTTTGAGCACTCCGGCCTGTTCTTCTAGGTTGGTTCAAGAGAGCCGAGACCCGCTCTCCAAACCCGAGTTTGACTCCACCATGTTTCCCTTCGACCACCCTTCTACCAGTCCTGAGGTACCCGAGCAGAGACCGCAACAGTCAGTTGATTTATCGGCACCTGAGTTTGTGTCTTTTGCCTTTGCAGCGACCATGACCAGTAGTGAGGAGCGCACCGATGAACCCAGCGGGACACAAACATACGTATTGGATCAGGGTGCCATCAACAATACCCTGTTATCCTCCCTAGAGAGCATGCAATATCAGATCATGGATCAGGGGGCTTTCATGGTGGACAAGCGTCGAGAGATGGAGCAGATGAGAGCCGACCGAGAGTAGCGCATGCCTGGTGGAGGAGGAAACAACCCTGAGAGAGAAGAGCCTGAGGAGCCCGCATAGCCAGTAGCACCTGCACGACCGATGAGGGAGTTACACAACCCTGGTGCAACTCTAACCCATAGAATAGATCCAGTTGCCGGCTATTTTGGGAGATTTCAAACTCCCACCTGAGACGATTCATCTTCTACCCTGCTTCTACGGACTCGCCACAAAGGAGCCACATCTCCATCTCCAGGAGTTCGAGATGATCTTCAGTACTGTCCACGATCGACTCGTGGACGAGGACACCATCAGGATGATGGTATTCTCGTTCTCCCTTGTAGGCAGAGCGATCAACTTGCTGAAGCGCCTAGGGAGATTTGTCACATCTTGGGAACATCTCTGGAATGAGTACTTGAACAAGTACTATCCACTCGGTCGGACGAATGCAGCCAGGGACCTGATCAGCAACTTTTCCATGCTCCCCAATGAGCAATTTCACGAGGCTTGAGACAAGTTCAGGGAGCTCACAGACTGGTGTCCCCATCATGATATATCCAAGCCCAACCTAGTCCAGAGTTTCTTCTGCGGGCTTACACCAGAGTTGCAGGGGCTAGTCAATGCATCCTGTGGGGGTTCTTATTTCCCCAAGGATGAGGATCCGGTCTGGGCCATCTACGAGGAGATGGCAGAGAACTACGTGGTGATGTCCCAAACCTGATTGTACACTCAGGGGAAGCCCACACCACAGGTCGTGTCCTATCAGAGGATAGCACGGGTCGATGCCGGTCCATCTATATCATTAGCAGTCGCAGCACAGACAGAGTCGACGGCCGCTGATAATCCCAAGTTGGACCGGATCGAGTTGATAGAGAAGAAGCAGTACTAGGGCATGACGCAGATCGATTAGATGGCACAGTCGCTGAGTGACCTGAAGACCCAGATCATGTGTCTCCAGAAGGCACAGACGGCTTCTCAGCCCCGTCTCAGGTTACAGGAAGCCCTCCACCCACTACCGACAGGTGCATCATATTCAGACGGAGCCGTTCCAGCAGCAGGAACAACAGTATGTCCAGCCACCACCATCTCAGGACATCCATATGGTAGTTTACCAGCCGGATCAGCCCCTGTCAGTTCTCCCCTACCCACTTACGAATAGGAACCGTTGATGGACGCCAACGGGATTTGGTATGACCGACCTCAGCCTGGGATCCGACGAGACCATCCTAGATTCCGTTGATCGACCGGAGGTACCAGTTCTCAGCAGCAACCTCCAGTTCAAGGTGGCCAGATCAGCCAGCAGCACCAGCGGCCCCAATTCCCACAGCCACAACCACATCCTCAGCCACTTTACCAGCAGCATGGTCCTCATCCCTATCAGCAAGGACAATCGTGGAGGCAGCAGCAGCAGCCTCAACAGTATCATCCTCAGTACCCCTCTCATCCTCAACAGCAGCCTCACTTTCAGAGAGGCCACCCATCCGGTTCTTTTGGCCCCGCCTATGAGAACCCAGCTTTAGATGATCTAGCCCGCCTCATCTCCGAGCAGCAGGCTACCTTCAGATGGGAGATGGACGAGTTCCAACAGGAGATGAGAGAGATAGTGAAGGGAAAGGCCACCATACCCACCCCGATTGAGCCAAACCCGAATAACCTCAGGAGGAAATCTGAGCAGGTAGAGTTTACAGGGGTTACCACTTCTAGTGATTCACTTGATGATATTTATGCATACACTTTTGATGCTGACTTTGTTACACTTAGGAGCGGTAGGATGCCAGCTGGCGACGCCTCATCTGAGCGACGACCACATGCAGCCTCAGGAGCGCTAGACGAGGAGGAGAGCGGTGCTGATGCCGCTCGTGATGATGATGACGGTGGTGCTGACGCCACCGAGGATGTTGATCCAGCTGATGGTACTGAGGTCGTCACTTCACCAGATACAGAAGGTGGTGCTGATGCCACCAGATTTGATGCTGAGCCAGAGTGCAGTGCTGATGCCGCGAGTCCAGATGTCGTGGGTGGTATTGAGGCCACCATTTCTATTCCTATTGCATTTCCTTCTGTCGTTGTATCTCAGGACTATTCTGGTAATAAAGGATAGGGTTCTTCATTTGTGAGTCCATCTGTGATGCTTGGAGATGTTTGTATGGATTCTACTTTGCCACAGCAGCAGGGACCCGATCCTAGCCCTCCATATGAGGGCGGCCCATCCACCCCCTTTCCCCAAGCACTCCGCTTGGCTAAGGGGACCAAAAAAGAAAACCCAAAAAAGTCATAACAGCTAGAGTTCCACCAGCAGATGATATACATATTTCAGATACAGATGACTCTACAGGAGGCCTTGGAGCAAATCCCCCTCTTCCAGAGGAACCTTATAGAGAGGACTACCATTCGCAGGAAGGGGAGGAACCGCCACTCAGAGATCCATGTACTCACTCGTGCCACCTGCTTTGCCATCCAGAACCATCTGCCAGCCAAGAGGCCAGATGCAGGAGATCCCTATGTCAGATTCCACATTCATGAGCAGAGGTTCGATCAGACTCTATTAGATAGCGTCTCTTCTATCAACCTACTTCCGACAGCCTTACTCGACTGATTCGAGTTTAGCCCTCTTCGACAGAGCAGGACGGTCCTTCAATTTGCTGATCGATCTGTCAAAAGGCTGAAGGGGTTGCTGAAAGACGTGGTCATCACAATTCAGGGCCTGAAATTACCCGTAGACTTCGTTGTGTTGGACATGGAGATCCCTGAGTATGTTACTAATACCCCAATCATTTTAGGACGTCCGTTCTTGACCACAGCTAAGACAGTGTCCGATCATGATAGCGAGAAGGTGTACTTTCGTGTCGAGGGCGAGAGTATACAAATAGAGACGACCGATGAGACTAGAGCATGAGATTCAACTTGCTCAGAGCCGCTTACAGATTCAGAGCAGATGACAGAGGCAGAGCGAGACATCCACCAGGAATGCGATTTTGTGATCACAGATGATGAAGCAGCTTGGTCAGACCCAGTTTCACGAGCCACCCTCTCACCTTCAGATCCCGTTGATGCACAAATTCCAGTAGAGGAGAGTTTGGAGAGTGCATTCTTGGCACCGGACACATTTCAGGCAGCAGATCACATTCCGGAGAGCGAGATAGTAGATATATCTTGTGATTTAGATTCAGATCCCTCGGAGTCATATATTGATTGGGTAGAGTTTAATGATATGATTTCATGTCTGATTTCCACAGAGTCAACAACTAGGGTGGAGATTATCCCATTCAGAGCACAGACACACCAGCAGAGCAGTCTTCACCAGAATTTCAGGTTCCTCGAGATTTCTCTCATGCAGATTTGGTTGCGTTCACTCAGACCTTTTAGAGACCAGATCCGCCAGCTCCCAGTTGTCCAGAGCCAAAGCCCTTGCCGCAGTCGCTGAAGTATAGGTTCCTTGCGGGCGAGCATGAGATGCGCCTATTCATTATCTCAGCGGATTTGACTGGAGAGCAAGAATCTCGTTTGATGGAGGTTCTTGAAAAGAACCGCAAGACGATAGGATGGAGCGTAGCCTATCTCCAGGGTATAAGTCCAGCCCTGTGCTCCCACCATAGCTATCTTGAAGAGGACGCCAAGCCATTGCGTGAGTTCCAGCGGCAGCTGAACCCGAATCTTCGAGAGGTTGTCACGAAGGAGATCTCGAAATGGTGGAGCGTTGATTTTATCTACCCCATCTCCGACTCCAAGTGGGTTAGTCCATTACATGTGGTGCCCAAGAAGACGGGCATCACTACAGTTGTGAGTGAGTATGGAGAGGAGATCTCTACCCAGGTACCCACTTCTTGGAGGGTCTGTGTGGACTACAGACGACTGAATCAGGACACCAAGAAGGATCATTTCTCGCTGCCTTTTATTGATCAGATTATAGAGAGGTTAGCTGGGAAGAGTCATTACTGCTTTCTGGACGGGTACTCCAAATACAATCAGGTGGCCATTGCGCCCGAAGACCAGGACAATGATGAATACCCATTCATCACTCTTTATTCTTATATTTTAGCTACAAAAACCTATGCAAATGCATGTAGATACTTGTAAATAGGAATAATTAGCAAAAGCATGCATTGTGTAAAAACTTATAATTAGCATGTTTTTGTGCAAAAATAAAAGAATAAAGATTAAAAAGAAAAAGAGGGAAATATTTAGAATAAATATTGAGCAACCTAACCCAAGGGAGGGCTCAGCATGAGCCTGACCGCATAAAAACCAAAGTAGAGGGAGATAGGGGCTCATGTGTAAATATTTTTGTAAATAAGTAAAATTATATTTTCCTCACCCAAAAATATGTTTGTAAATATTTGTACATATTTATAAAGTATAAAAACAAAACAAAAAGCTAAAAACCAAAAAGACCAAAAATATCCTTTCACCATGTACATAGACCATGCCTCTTTATTTATTTAACCTTATAAATAAAGAAAATTATTTTCTAAACTTTTTGTAAATATTCTATGTTATATAGTGTAAATAAATAAAATAAAAAGAATCAAAACAAAAATCAAATAAAAATTACAAAATTAAAATTAAAAAATATATTGTACATATGCCATGTATATAGTTGTACATAACTATTTATTTCACCTATGTATATAAATAATTAAAATAAAATAAAAATATCCTTTTATTCCTCATTTTATTCTATAAATAAATAAAATATAAAATAGGAATAAAAATGTATAAAAATAACTAATTAAAAATCAAAATTAAAAACCCTATATTGTACAAATACCTATATATAGCCCTATTATGTAAATATCTTATTTTTCTTTTGAAAAATTAATTAAAAATCACCAAAAAATAGAGAAAAATAAAATAAATATTTTTCTTGTTTTAAGTTTTTAGAAATTCGGCCTTTTTCTAACTCAAAATAATCAAATTAAATTCCATCGCTTGGCGGCCTCTGATTGGTCCACGGGGGATTGTTGACCCCCGGTCAACTCTCCCCCCAGGACCATCAGAGCCGGGTCCTCCTCGCCCGACCCGTTTTCTCCTATTTTTCCACGGATCACCCGATCGCCAATCCACCAAACCCCGGGTCCGGATCACTCCACTCGCATCCGGCATCCTCGCCGGAGCCGCTCCCTCGGGATCCGCGCGCTCCTGAGCTCGCCCGATCGCCATCTTTTCGGACCCCTAGCCGTATATAGTCTGAGCTCCGCCCCCATTTTCAGGCATCTTTGGCTCTCCACTCTTCATCCCGTGACCTCCACAGCTATCCCTGAGGTGACAGCTCTCGGTTGCCCGTGTCGCAGCGAGGAGGGAGTGACCGGACCATCGATCCGGCGACTTAGCGCCGCCGTGCTCCGCCCAGTGCAGGAGCTCGAGCCTCAGGACCAGACGACCTTCGAGGCTACGACCGGGAGCTACCCCAGCTCCAGCCCAGTCTACTCGACCGCCCAGGTAACCCCTTAGCTTCTTTATTTAGTCTAATTTCTTGTTTGCCCCAAATCGTATCGCCGCCGTGTTCCGTCGATTCCGACCATCTCGCGTACCCTTTCGATCATCGGAACCCGTCATCACCTCCGCCGTTCCTCCACGCACCTTCTCCGCCCCTCCGCTCAACCCAGCTCGCACAGGAGCTGGGGTTCGAGCTCCACCGTCCGTCGCTTCGCCGGAGCTCGCTCATCCCGACGCACAGACCACCTCCACACCACCTAACCGGGTCGAGGCACTTTGCCCTCGACCCGCGAAGCTTCTGACCTACTTTGCAGGACCAGAGGAGGCTATCTGAGGTCTCCCATCATTCGGCCAGGAGCTTTCCTCCGCCGACCTCGCCGGATCCCCTCCAGGGCTCGGCTGGGCCATCGGAGTCGACCATTAGCTGCGGAGCCCCATTGCGCATCTTCTCCGATATCCGGAAGCAGCCGAGGAGGACCACCGCACTCGCACGAGGCCGGCGAAGCTCGCCGGCTAAGTGTTCTTCCAGGATCCTCGACCACCGTCCGATCGCCCTCAGCGCTCCAGTTTTCATCGTGACCATCCATCCATCGAGGAGCAGTCACCACCCGATCATTCAGAGGGACGATCTGGACCGTCCAGCCAGAGAGAGAGGCGCCAGCCATCAGCGTCCGTCGGATCTTCCACGCGCCCTCTTCTCAGACGTCGATCAGGCCCACGTGCGGAAGGAGAAAGGCGCCCGCGTCCAGAACCGTCAGATCAGCCACGCGTCAACCATCCAGCCGTCGGCGTTAAATAAAGGGGTAATTTGTCTTAGGCCCCCTCTTAGTTGGTGCTTTTAGATTTAGTCCTGTAAATATTTTGCGTCTTTTATTTACGTTGGGTTATTTGCACACTGGACCCCGTACTTTAGTTTATTTGCATTTATGCCCCTGTTTGTGTGAGCCACGTGCGTCGTCACGTGTATATTTGGTGTAATTGCAACTTTAGTCCTGTAGTTCTGGATGTTCGTTAATGAATGAAATGTTTTTAGTAATTGCATTTATGCCCCTGTGAACGTTTTTATTACGCATGTGCGTCTTTTTGTGGGTAAATTGCAACTAAGGTCCTCGGACTTTTGGCACGTGTTACCAATTAGTCCCAGGACCTTATTTTTATTACAAAGAGGTCCCTGAGTGCCCCAGGCACGCGCCTTGCGCGTGCGTTGCTGGGTTAATTGCACCTGGACCCCCAGAACTTCGGGTATTTGCACTTCAGTCCCTGTGCACAGTGCCCTCTTTTGATTTTTGGATAAAATATCAAATCACCTCCAAATTCGATAAAAATTTGACACATGGCTCCTGCCATGTTGTAGGATTTTTGAGAATTTTTGAGGACATTTTTGACTTTATTTGTTATTTTTAAAAATTCAAAAACCTTTATTTCAGCTACTGTCTAGAGTTAAAAATCCAAAAAAATTATAAAAACCCCCTCAAAAATTCCATAAAAATTAGGTACTGTTTCTTGTGTGCTCTTTTAATTTCTAGCCAATTTTGGCTATTTTTCATTGCTTAAAAACCATAAAAACTTAAAAACACCAAAAAATTCATAAAAATTATAATAAATAATTTAAAAACTCAAAAACAATAATTTTGGTACTCAAATTTTCCTTGTTTTGTCTATTTTACAGGAAAAATACCTCCAGGTCCCTCTGAGATCCTTAGATATTTTATTTAGGGATTTTGGGCCTGGCTGGACAGTACCTGGTCTTTTTAGTACTGTTTGATTTTTAGAAAATAAAATACACCTTATAAAAATCCCAAAAATTCACCAAAAACACTAAAAAACCTAAAAAGCATAAAAACATTTTTTTTCTTGAATTTTTGCTTGATTTTTGATGCATTGAATAAATTGCTAAAGTGTGCTTGTCTTTGCTTTCTTTTATTTTCTTCACATTTTTAAAAAATACAAAAAATATAGAAATCATTAAAAACCACTAAAAATATTTGTCTTTTATTTTATTTTATTTTTACTACTTCGTAGGCCTTCGGCCAACCCGTGCTCCTTGTGTTCGTCCCTGGGTGCTATACCAGGTTAATCTCATAGCTGGACCGCTACTTTTGAGCTTGATTGATTTTACGTGTTTCGAGTGGTCTGATTTTTCTTGATATACATGGTCTGATTGCTCGGGTCACAATGACCCTATTTCTGTACCTCATACCCTAGTGATCAGGCCGGTTATCAGAATGGCGCCGTTGCCGGGGAGCACGGCTTAGTAGTTCTTTTCGTTTTTATTTTCGTTTTTGTTTTCGCGGCTTTTCACGGCTTTCAGAGCTCGCGGCTTTTCGCGGCTTTTGTATCTATTTTCTTTTTGTTTTATTTTGATTTATTTTTCATTTTCTTTTATTTTATTTTTGTTTTATTTTGTGTGTTTATTTTATTTGCCATTTTTGCATATATATATCCTCACATTTATTTTCATTTCTTTTTCTTTATTATTTGACTATTTTTGCCGGTCTGACCACTCTTCTCTTCTTCTTGCGAGGGGCCCGAGGACCGCGGAGGCGACTTTCGAGGAGCCGGTGCAGCCGAGGAACTTGGAGGCGGCTTCCTTCTTTACGAAGCCGCAGGAGAGAACGAGAGAGAGAGTTGAGTGGGTGAGGTTAGACTAGGATTTTATTCTATTATTATTGTAATAATACAGGGACTTGGACTGCTTGGACTGTTTGGACTTGGACACTTTTACCGTAGCGGGTCTGTTTCGCCGAGCACCGGTGTGCTCGGGGGACCCTTTAGGACCTTCGCGGTTTTTCGCGGTTTTCTTCGCGGCTTTCTTTTTCTTTCTTTCTGTCTTTTCCGGTTTTTCGCGGTTTTTGCTCGAGCCCCTAGATTTAGGATTTTCTGGTGAATGTGCCGTAATTAGTAGGATCCACACACCTAATTGTATATCTGTTCCTATAGATCGTAATTGGACCTACTTAAAATCAATAATAAAAATAACCGACTCGCTAGCCTCCGCAGCCTACGTGCCGTAGCCCGTCCTGTAAAGCGCTTTCTCCTACCCCCGATTTGTCGGACAGAGGAGGGACGGACCAAGACCGGACTCTTTGGCTTGGAGGTCGGTGACCGGTTAGACGGTTCTTCGCTAGAAGTTGCTCGTCTAGGACTCGGCTTTACCGCTGCATCATTTAGATTAGTTTTAATTCTGTCTTTACTTTTGTGCGCGGATCATATTGCATGTAGAGAGCTGGAGGCAGGTACGCATTTCTGACTTTGCATGCATCATTGATTTCTCGTGCATCGGCTTTTTCGTCTTCTCCCCCCTGTTTTTGACTTAATAATCAGGAGAACCGAAAAATTCGTTAGGCGATTTGTTTGCTTTGAAAAATATTAAAAAAAAGTGAAACCATAAAATTGGGACTGCTAAAATTATTGACCTTAAAATCTGCTCACCCTAAAAATTTTTGTCTTGGGGAGAGCAACCCCCTCATTGCTTGGTTTGTATGCGCGAGAGAGTGACCCGCACACTAGGTAGAGCCCCCCGTTGCTAAACCCGACTGATTACCGACTCTTCCGTGCGGGCCAGTCGGTTGGGTTAGCAGCGGATATCCCAACAGGTCACGTAAGCGCTCTGATATTTTGTGTGTTCACCAAAATAAAATTGACAAGATAATTTGACCGAACTTTTACGGTCTTCAGCTCGCGTTGCGTTGGTGAACCGGGGGTTTGTTTTCAGATCATAATTTTTCCAGATCTCATCCGCCCTACTCGACAGATCAAGATGATGGGTAGACGGTCTCTTAGGCAGCCTCTGGCTGCACCGCTTTCGGGCGCGTCTACCACCTCATCTAGGTTGGCTCACGAGAGCTCAGACCCGCTCTCAGAGCCCGAGTACGACTCCACCCTGTTCCCCCTCGACCCCCTTTCTGACCTTCCTGAGAGACACGAGCCCGAGGAGAGATTGATACATTTGACAACACCTGAGTTGGGCTCGTTTGATTTTGCAGACGTCGATATGGCCGGAGCAGGCAGTTCCGATGATCACTCCCGACAGCCAGAGCATTTCGTATTAGACCAGGGAGCGATCAACTCCACCCTGATCGCATCACTAGAGACCGTTCAGCAGCAGCTCCGCGATCAGGGAGCATTCATGATAGAGATGAGGAGAGAGTTGGAGAGGCTCAGAGCAGAGCGAGACCGTCAGAGCGAGCCCGATGATGCAGATGCACGTGCCGTAGCAGCCGCAGCAGCAGCCGCGGCCGCCGCAGCGGCAGCCGCCGCAGCAGGAGGACCACCGAGACCGATGCGGGAGTTGCACAACCCCGGATCTACACTGATGCACCATTGGGTGGTGGTACCAGCTATCGTGGGGGACTTTAAGTTCCCCCCGAACACCTTGCAGATGCTTCCTCGGTTCCATGGACTTGCCACAGAGGAGCCCCACCTCTACCTCCAGGAGTTCCTGATGATTTGCAGCACTGTCCATGACCGGCATGTGGACCAGGATACGATCAGGATGATCGCCTTCCCCTTTTCATTGGCAGATAGAGCAGCCACCTGGCTGAAGCATTTGGGGAAGTTTGTCTATACCTGGGAGCAGCTCCGCACCGAGTACTTGAACAAGTACTATCCACTCGGGCGGACGAATGCAGCGAGGGCCCTGATCAGCAGCTTCTCCATGTTCCCCAACGAGCAGTTTCACGAGGCATGGGAGAGGTTCCGAGAGCTTCTGGACAGATGCCCGCACCACGACATCACGAAGCCGAACCTCGTTCAGAGCTTTTTCAGCGGGTTGTCACCAGAGCTACAGGGCCTGGTGAATGCTTCTTGCGGCGGGTCCTACTTCACCAAGGACCACGACCAGGTCTGGGCCATCTTCGAGGAGATGGCTGAGAACTATATGGTGATGTCTCAGACCAGGTTGTATACTCAGAAGACCCAGCCACATCAGCCAGGACCCGTGCAGTATCAGCGGATAGCACGGGTAGATGCAGGTCCATCCAGTTCGTCTGCAGCCGCAGCAGCACAGGCAGAGTCGTCAGCTGCAGACATGGGTATCATTAGCGAGAAGTTGGACCGCATGGAGCTGATCGAGAAGAAGCAGTGCCAGAGCATCACGCAGATGGAGCAGATGGCACAGGTCTTGAGCGACATGAAGACACAGCTCATGTGTCTCCAGGAGGCACAGACGGCTTCTCAGCCCCGTCTTCAGTCGCGAGGCGACGCCGGCAGCAGCAGCAGCTCGTCCCAGCGCTCCAGCACCCACGTTCAGCCTAGACAGGTTCACCTTGTATAGGCGGAGCCGTACCAGCAGCCGCAGCCCACCTACCAGTCCCCACCATCTCCAGAGATGCAGATGGTGGTCTACCAGCCGGACCAGCCTCTGGCAGTACTCCCGCCAGCCCCCTACGATGCCGAGCCGTTGATGGATGTCAACGGGATTTGGTACGACCGCCCCCAGCCTGGGATCCGACGAGACCATCCCGGATTCAGGTGGGGGAGTGGTGGTGCCCAACCCCAGCAGCAGCCGTCAGGACAGGGAGGGCAGTACTCCCAGCAGAGAGACCAGCACCAGCCGCAGCAGCAGCCCCCAGCGTATCAACAGCAGTCATCCTACGGTCCTCGTCCCTATCAGCAGCAGGGACAACCTTGGAGACGTGAGCAGCAGGCTCACCAGGGATACCAGCAGCACCCTCCATCCTACCCCTCTTACCCACCACAGCAGTTCCAGCAGCCTCACCCACAGAGAGGCCACCCGTCGGGCTCCCACGAGAGCCCCGCCTTGGATGACATCGCCCGCCTCCTCACGGACCAGCAGGCTATATTCCGACGGGAGATGGACGAGTTCCGCCAGGAGATGCGGGACCTGGTGAGAGGGAAGGCCGCCATACCAGCCCAGATAGAGCCTAATCCGAACAACCTCAAGAGGAAATCTGAGCAGGTAGTACATACTGAGTTAGCCACTCCTAGTGACCCATTTGATGATACTTCTTCGGATCTATTTGATGCTGATTTTGTCACACTTAGGAGCGGTAGGACCCCAGCAGGCGGCGGCGCCTCAGCTGAGCTTCATCCCGAGGCGCCCCAGGAGGAGGAGGAGAGCGGTACTGAGGCCGCTCCATACGACGACGGTGTTACTGAGGCCACCAAGGATGCTGATCCCACCGGCGGTACTGAGGCCGCCGCTTCACCAGATCTAGGAGGTGGTACTGATGCCACCCATTCAGCTGAGCCGGCCAGCGGTACTGATGCCGCACGACGTCTTCCAGCAGCAGCAGCAGAGCCAGCCCGTGGTGGTACTGAGGCCACCAGTGTTTGTACAGATAGAGATGATGTTTTTCCTCGTGTTCATGTATCTCGGAACTCTGCTATGAATAAAGGAAAAGGTTTACTTTCTTCTGGTCCCACTGTGGTGCATGATGTATGTGTGGATCCGGTCCTTGAACCGCTTAGACCTTTTCCTAGTCCTTCATCTGAGAAGGACCCAGTGATCCCCTTCCCTAGAGCCCTTCAGATGGGGAAGGGGAAGAAAAAAGAAAATTCCAAAAAGAGAGAGCTTGAGGAGTTCAGCCAGAGCATGATCGATCGATTCCACATCCAGCTGACCCTCCAGGAGGCTTTGCAGCACATCCCCCTTCTCCAGCGATCTTTGAGAGAGAGGACTACAGTCAGGAGGAGGAGGAGGAACCACACTTCAGAGATACATGTGCTGACCAAAGCCACGTGCTTTGCGATCCAGAACCGACTGCCAGCCAAGAGGCCAGATTCAGGGGCCCCGTATGTCAGATGCCAGATCAGTGAGCAGAGGTTCGACCGTACTCTTCTAGATAGCGGATCGTCGATTAACCTTCTTCCGGCAGCCCTTCTCGACCGCTTCGAGTTGGGCACTCTTCGACAGAGCAGGACAGTCCTTCAGTTCGCTGATCGATCTGTCAAGAGGCCGAAGGGGTTATTACGAGACGTTATCGTCACGATTCAGGGCCTGAAATTCCCCGTGGACTTCGTAGTGTTGGACATGGAGATCCCTGAGTCAGTGGCCGATACCCCCATCATCCTCAGTCGTCCGTTCTTGGCCACAGCCAAGGCGGTGACTGATCATGATAGCGGGAAGGTGTACTTTCGCGTCGAGGGCGAGAGTATACAAATAGAGACGGTCGAGGACTACAGAGCTAGATTCAGAGCCCGCTCAGATGCGAGTACAGACTCAGAGCAGCTGACAGACGCAGAGCCAGACATCCACCAGGACTGTGATTTTGTGATCACAGATGATGAGGCAGCTTGGGCAGATCTTGAGACACAGACCATCCTCTCACTTTCAGATACAGCTGATGCAGAGACGACAGCAGAGGAGAGTCTGGAGAGCACAGACCTGGTTCAGGATACTATTGAGGCAGCAGAGCCGGTCCTCGATCGCAGCACGATGTTTGGTGATGGTGGTGCTGATGCCACCTTGTTTTCTGGTGGTACTGATGCCACCACTTCTGATACAGATCCCTCGGATTCAGAGTCTGATTGGGCCGATTGTTATGATCAGATGCCAGACCTGAGCCCATCTGAGCCTATTGATGAGGAGGAGGTAGATGCAGAGCCGAGCAGAGACAGTGCAGTAGAGCAGCCTTCTCCCGATCCAGTTTGCGAGAGTATGCTTTCACTTTCCCAGGCAGATTTGGCCGACCTTGCAGCTTTCACTCAGTTTCTTCCACAGCCAGATTTGCCGGCACCCAGCATTCCAGAGCTGAAGCCGCTCCCTACTTCGCTGAAGTATCGATTCCTTGCGGGCGAGCCAGAGATGTACCCAGTCATCATCTCCGCCGAGTTGACTGGAGAGCAGGAATCCCGTTTGATGGGGGTTCTTGAAAAGAACCGCAAGGCGATCGGATGGAGCGTAGCAGATCTCCATGGGATTAGTCCATCAGTGTGCTCCCACCACATCTATCTCGAGGATGGGGCGAATCCGTCGCGTGAGTTCCAGCGGCGTCTGAACCCCAACCTGAGAGAGGTCGTGATGAAGGAAATATCAAAGTGGTGGGGTGCAGGTTTTATTTACCCCATTTTCGACTCCAAGTGGGTCAGCCCCTTGCATGTGGTGCCCAAGAAGACGGGCATCACGACTGTGATCAGCGAGTCGGGAGAGGAGATCGCTACACGAGTACCCACCTCTTGGAGGGTTTGTGTTGACTACAGGAGACTCAACCAAGCCACCAAGAAGGACCATTTCCCCTGCCTTTTATTGACCAGATCATTGAGAGACTGGCAGGGAAGAGCCATTATTGCTTCCTGGATGGGTACTCGGGCTACAACCAAGTGGCCATCGCTCCTGAGGATCAGGAGAAGACCACCTTTACCTGTCCCTTCGACACCTATGCTTTTCGACGCATGCCATTTGGGCTATGCAATGCCCCTGTGACTTTTCAGAGGTGCATGCTGTCGATCTTCTCGGACATGGTAGGGGAGTGCTTAGAGGTCTTCATGGACGATTTCTCAGTCTACGACGACGGATTCGACTCATGTCTTGACTGCCTAGACCGAGTACTCCAGCGATGTATTGAGTATCATTTGGTGCTATCTTGGGAGAAGAGTCACTTCATGGTGACTCAAGGGACGGTGCTTGGCCACATCATCTCCAACAGGGGCATGGAGGTTGATCCGGCCAAGGTTGATGTCATTAGGAAACTCGCACCGCCGTCCAATCTGAGGCAGTTACGGTCATTTCTGGGGCACGTTGGATTTTATCGGAGGTTTATTCAGGATTTCAGCAGGATTGCCCGACCGTTGACTGACCTCTTGACAAAAGACACCGAGTTCCTTGTCGATGACAAGTGTCTTTCGTCGTTTGCTACTCTCCAGCAGTGCGTGATTGAGGCTCCTGTCCTCCAGCCGCCTGATTGGTCTCTCCCATTTGAGATCATGACGGATGCCTCCGATTTTGCCGTAGGGGCAGTGCTGGGACAGAGGAGGGATGGAGTGCCATTTGCTATACACTACGCTAGCCGCACATTGGATTCCGCCCAGCGGAATTACACGGTCACAGAGAAGGAGATGCTAGCAGTAGTGTTTGCCCTGGATAAATTCAGATCGTATATCATCGGATCTAGAGTGACTTTATTTACAGATCACACCGCCATCAGGTACCTCATGGCAAAGAAGGATGCCAAGGCCAGACTGACTAGATGGATCCTTCTACTCCAGGAGTTCGACATTGAGATTAAGGATAAGCCTGGAGTCAAGAATGTGGTGGCGGATCATCTCTCCCGTTTAGAGCAGCCTGAGGATTCTGAGCAGATTGATCCTATTAGAGATACCTTCCCAGATGAGGCGATCCTTGCTATCGCCTCACTCCCATGGTACGCCGATATTGTGAACTTTCTCGTTGTTGGGAAAGTCCCACAAGATTGGCCCAGACAGAGACTTGAGACCTTCCTTGCGAAGGCCAAGTCCTACCATTGGGAGGATCCCATCCTTTACCACGAAGGAGGGGATAGCGTCTGGCGTCGGTGTATTCCTCAGGAGGAACACCATAGCGTCCTCACTTACTGCCACAAGCTTGAGGCAGGAGGACATCATTCTGGGAGGAGAACGGCACAGAAAGTGCTCCAATCCGGCTTGTGGTGGCCTACCCTCTTCAAGGACTCAGATGAGTTCGTGAAGAGGTGTACTGACTGTCAGAGGATGGGCACTTGTGGACAGCGTGACATGATGCCGATGCAGCCCATTCACTTCTGTGAGGTTTTTGACGCATGGGGCATCGATTTCATGGGTCCATTCCCTAAGAGTCAGGGATTTGAGTACATTCTGTTGGCCGTCGATTATGTGAGTCGTTGGGTGGAGGCTATCCCCGCCCGAGCCGCTGATGCGAGGACAGTTTGCATATTTTTGAGGAAGCACATCATCACGCGGTTCGGGGTTCCACGAGTTCTGATTTCTGATGGGGGATCTCACTTCATCAACGACCAGGTGAAGGCACTTGCTAGCGAGTTCGGCATAGACCATCGTGTTGCTACACCTTACCATCCACAGACGAATGGTCTAGCCGAGGTGTCGAATAGGGAGATCAAGACTATTCTGCAGAAAGTCATCCGCCCTGACCGAAAGGATTGGTCACAGCTTTTGGACTCGGTCTTGTGGGCATATAGGACGTCTTTCAAGACACCTTTGGGCACATCTCCCTTTCGCCTCGTGTACGGCAAGCCATGCCATTTACCTGTTGAGCTGAGGCACAAGTCACTTTGGGCAGTTACAGACATACTTATGGATCCAGATGGTATGGGAGACCAGAGGAGGGCAGAGCTAGCTGCCCTGGAGGAGCTTAGAGATGCAGCGTTCTCAAGCAGCCTACATTATAAGGAGAAAGTCAAGGAGTGGCATGATTCTCATATCAGCCACAAACATTTTGAGATTGGACAGAGAGTATGGCTGTTTGATGCGAGGCTACGCCTATTTCCAGGGAAGCTACAGAGCAAATGGAAAGGACCTTATCTGGTTAGGAAGGTACACGACAACGGTAGCATCGACATATCTGAGTTGTCTTCTGAGAGTACCTTCCGAGTGAACGGCCAGCGGCTCAAGCCATTTCTAGATCATGAGCCGCGGGTCGTTGATATTGCCCCTATTCATTTTGCGTGAGATGTGGTCTTTGACTCACATCTAATGCATCTCACGCCTGAGTTTCACTGATCTTCCGCTATATATAGATCCAGATGTCCATATCATCAAATTCCTTAGGCCCACACCCCCTTCTTCATCTTGTGATTATGCTATACTTAGGGTGCACTTTACCCTAAGTATAGGGGGGATGTGAGACCTTTCGGGTATTTCTTTTGTTTCTGTCTACCTCTGTTTTGCTGCCTATACTTAGGGATATTTCACCCTAAGTATAGGGGGGGTAGACCCTGTACATTCTGCACTCAGGTTTTCCCCTAGTATACAGCCTGCTATACTTAGGATTACTTGATCCTAAGTATAGGGGGGAGACCTGAGCCCCTCTTGACTTTTTATTTCTTTTTGTATAGCCTTTCCTTTTCACTTCCCTATACCTAGCACGAGTTATGCCTTCTTCATCGCTCTTGACTCTGAGGACATCGTTCGAGCTAAGTATAGGGGGGTGTGTATATATTTCATATATACTTTAGCCATAACTCGTACTTTGTGTGAGTGTGTTAATAAATAAAAATGGCTAAAAACCACAAAAAAATTAAAAATTTTCATGTACATAATCTTCTTTTATTTGCACATACATAGCTAGTGTACAAATTATTTTTGTAAAAATGATTTCAAAAATCTTTTGTGTAAAGCTTGTGTAAATATTTTCTTATCAAAATTATGTATATAGTACAAAATTTTTCCAAAATGTTTTGAAAATCAAAAGTTTGCAAAAATCTTGTGTAAATGTGTGTAAATATCTTTTTGCAAAACTTGCACTTCATGCATCATCCATTCATGATTTCAAAACATTTTTCAAAAATTTTGCATGATTGTAAAATGTGTGTAAATAAGCATCTTTTTGTACATATGTATGTAGTTTTTCTGGATGATAGTTGACATTTAAACTATCCTGGAATCAAATTGAGAAATGGAGCTTGATTAAGATCTTAATCCACCTAATTTCTAAGAGGAACCTTATAGGGCTTAGGTTTAAGGCTTTTCAGGTCCATGGTGACTTAATTCTTTGAGTCCACTAGGCTATGATCACATGTCATCTCAATGAGCCTAAGTAGAGCACTTAACAACAACACATGACTCATATAGATTATGGCTTTACTTGGACACCAGCACTATGCACCGAGCTCTCTACGGATGAGATGGTGAGGAGGCAGTCTGCCTTGACTTGGGGTAGCATATGAGGGTAGTACTTCTAGGCGGAACCTCTCTTCTTCTTATAGTGAAGGAAGTGCGTCTCAACTTGGTCTGGTTGCCATGAGGTATAACGACGGGAGTTGTGGGTTGCAATAAAGCTTCAAAAGAGGGATAGTCTACTGGCTCAAGAGGAAAAACTCCTTGTATATATGCTGCACATGTATATGTTGTACAGATGCACTTGAAAAAAAAATTGTGCAAAAAGAAAAGAACTCCAAAAAAGTGGTGGGTCTGAGAGAAAATGATAATCCCACCGGAGTATGTATATAAGTGCAATAAGCAAAGCTTGGTTTCATGATCCACCTGTTGTAGCTTGCAGCAGGGAGACTTGGCTACACTGGTCAAGCTCCCAAGGGTACTTGGCTACACTGGCCTTGACCCATTCTCTTCTTCCCCTCTTCTTGAGCCGGTTGTACTTGAACTTAGAAGGGAATACCCTGCTCCTCGAGGAAAGAGTGGCCAGATTGGGGTCATAGAGTTACCTTGTCAGGGAGGGTTGTCAAGTTGCCATTTCTGAGGTGGAGAGCTTAGACCTCACTTTCACAGGACAAGAAAAGATTCATGGTCTTCAGGGTTTGTGATTGATGACTTGTTCTGATCTGGAGCATTGAGGAGTCTTGGTTATAGATTGGTGGAACTTAGAGGCTGTTAGGTTTTAAGCTTAAGTCTAAATAAGGTTCCGACACATTAATAATCCAAAGATCTGATTGAGCTCCATACCTCAATTTAATGAAGGCAAGTTTATTAATCAACCTTGATCCATGTACATCCTCTTTTTCTTTTTCTTTCTTTCTTTTTCACTTCTTTTTTCAAATAAGTGTTTGCTAAGGGACTAGCAAAGTATAGTATAGGGGGGTGATGAATACCCATTCATCACTCTTTATTCTTATATTTTAGCTACAAAAACCTATGCAAATGCATGTAGATACTTGTAAATAGGAATAATTAGCAAAAGCATGCATTGTGTAAAAACTTATAATTAGCATGTTTTTGTGCAAAAATAAAAGAATAAAGATTAAAAAGAAAAAGAGGGAAATATTTAGAATTAATATTGAGCAACCTAACCCAAGGGAGGGCTCAGCATGGGCCTGACCGCATAAAAACCAAAGTAGAGGGAGATAGGGGCTCATGTGTAAATATTTTTGTAAATAAGTAAAATTATATTTTCCTCACCCAAAAATATGTTTGTAAATATTTGTACATATTTATAAAGTATAAAAACAAAACAAAAATCTAAAAACCAAAAAGACCAAAAATATCCTTTCACCATGTACATAGACCATGCCTCTTTATTTATTTAACCTTATAAATAAAGAAAATTATTTTCTAAACTTTTTGTAAATATTCTATGTTATATAGTGTAAATAAATAAAATAAAAAGAATCAAAACAAAAATCAAATAAAAATTACAAAATTAAAATTACAAAAATATATTGTACATATGCCATGTATATAGTTGTACATAACTATTTATTTCACCTATGTATATAAATAATTAAAATAAAATAAAAATATCCTTTTATTCCTCATTTTATTCTATAAATAAATAAAATATAAAATAGGAATAAAAATGTATAAAAATAACTAATTAAAAATCAAAATTAAAAACCCTATATTGTACATATACCTATATATAGCCCTATTATGTAAATATCTTATTTTTATTTTGAAAAATTAATTAAAAATCACCAAAAAATAGAGAAAAATAAAATAAATATTTTTCTTGTTTTAAGTTTTTAGAAATTCGGCCTTTTTCTAACTCAAAATAATCAAATTAAATTCCATCGCTTGGCGACCTCTGATTGGTCCACGGGGGATTGTTGACCCCCGGTCAACTCTCCCCCCAGGACCATCAGAGCCGGGTCCTCCTCGCCCGACCCGTTTTCTCCTATTTTTCCACGGATCACCCGATCGCCAATCCACCAAACCCCGGGTCCGGATCACTCCACTCGCATCCGGCATCCTCGCCGGAGCCGCTCCCTCGGGATCCGCGCGCTCCTGAGCTCGCCCGATCGCCATCTTTTCGGACCCCTAGCCGTATATAGTCTGAGCTCTGCCCCCATTTTCAGGCATCTTTGGCTCTCCACTCTTCATCCCGTGACCTCCACAACTATCCCTGAGGTGACAGCTCTCGGTTGCCCGTGTCGCAGCGAGGAGGGAGTGACCGGACCATCGATCCGGCGACTTAGCGCCGCCGTGCTCCGCCCAGTGCAGGAGCTCGAGCCTCAGGACCAGACGACCTTCGAGGCTATGACCGGGAGCTACCCCAGCTCCAGCCCAGTCTACTCGACCGCCCAGGTAACCCCTTAGCTTCTTTATTTAGTCTAATTTCTTGTTTGCCCCAAATCGTATCGCCGCCGTGTTCCGTCGATTCCGACCATCTCGCGTACCCTTTCGATCATCGGAACCCGTCATCACCTCCGCCGTTCCTCCACGCACCTTCTCCGCCCCTCCGCTCAACCCAGCTCGCACAGGAGCTGGGGTTCGAGCTCCACCGTCCGTCGCTTCGCCGGAGCTCGCTCATCCCGACGCACAGACCACCTCCACACCACCTAACCGGGTCGAGGCACTTTGTCCTCGACCCGCGAAGCTTCTGACCTACTTTGCAGGACCAGAGGAGGCTATCTGAGGTCTCCCATCATTCGGCCAGGAGCTTTCCTCCGCCGACCTCGCCGGAGCCCCTCCAGGGCTCGGCTGGGCCATCGGAGTCGACCATTAGCTGCGGAGCCCCATTGCGCATCTTCTCCGATATCCGGAAGCAGCCGAGGAGGACCACCGCACTCGCACGAGGCCGGCGAAGCTCGCCGGCTAAGTGTTCTTCCAGGATCCTCGACCACCGTCCGATCGCCCTCAATGCTCCAGTTTTCATCGTGATCATCCATCCATCGAGGAGCAGTCACCACCCGATCATTCAGAGGGACGATCTGGACCGTCCAGCCAGAGAGAGAGGCGCCAGCCATCAGCGTCCGTCGGATCTTCCACGCGCCCTCTTCTCAGACGTCGATCAGGCCCACGTGCGGAAGGAGAAAGGCGCCCGCGTCCAGAACCGTCAGATCAGCCACGCGTCAACCATCCAGCCGTCGGCGTTAAATAAAGGGGTAATTTGTCTTAGGCCCCCTCTTAGTTGGTGCTTTTAGATTTAGTCCTGTAAATATTTTGCGTCTTTTATTTACGTTGGGTTATTTGTACACTGGACCCCGTACTTTAGTTTATTTGCATTTATGCCCCTGTTTGTGTGAGCCACGTGCGTCGTCACGTGTATATTTGGTGTAATTGCAACTTTAGTCCTGTAGTTCTGGATGTTCGTTAATGAATGAAATGTTTTTAGTAATTGCATTTATGCCCCTGTGAACGTTTTTATTACGCATGTGCGTCTTTTTGTGGGTAAATTGCAACTAAGGTCCTCGGACTTTTGGCACGTGTTACCAATTAGTCCCAGGACCTTATTTTTATAACAAAGAGGTCCCTGAGTGCCCCAGGCACGCGCCTTGCACGTGCGTTGCTGGGTTAATTGCACCTGGACCCCCAGAACTTCGGGTATTTGCACTTCAGTCCCTGTGCACAGTGCCCTCTTTTGATTTTTGGATAAAATATCAAATCACCTCCAAATTCGATAAAAATTTGACACATGGCTCCTGCCATGTTGTAGGATTTTTGAGAATTTTTGAGGACATTTTTGACTTTATTTGTTATTTTTAAAAATTCAAAAACCTTTATTTCAGCTACTGTCTAGTGTTAAAAATCCAAAAAAATATAAAAACCCCCTCAAAAATTCCATAAAAATTAGGTACTGTTTCTTGTGTGCTCTTTTAATTTCTAGCCAATTTTGGCTATTTTTCATTGCTTAAAAACCATAAAAACTTAAAAACACCAAAAAACTCATAAAAATTATAATAAATAATTTAAAAACCCAAAAACAATAATTTTGGTACTCAAATTTTTCTTGTTTTGTCTATTTTACAGGAAAAATACCTCCAGGTCCCTCTGAGATCCTTAGATATTTTATTTAGGGATTTTGGGCCTGGCTAGACAGTACCTGGTCTTTTTAGTACTGTTTGATTTTTAGAAAATAAAATACACCTTATAAAAATCCCAAAAATTCACCAAAAACACTAAAAAACCTAAAAAGCATAAAAACATTTTTTTTCTTGAATTTTTGCTTGATTTTTAATGCATTGAATAAATTGCTAAAGTGTGCTTGTCTTTGCTTTCTTTTATTTTCTTCACATTTTTAAAAAATACAAAAAAATATAGAAATCATTAAAAACCACTAAAAATATTTGTCTTTTATTTTATTTTATTTTTACTACTTCGTAGGCCTTCGGCCAACCCGTGCTCCTTGTGTTCGACCCTGGGTGCTATACCAGGTTAATCTCATAGCTGGACCGCTACTTTTGAGCTTGATTGATTTTACGTGTTTCGAGTGGTCTGATTTTTCTTGATATACATGGTCTGATTGCTCGGGTCACAACGACCCTATTTCTGTACCTCATACCCTAGTGATCAGGCCGGTTATCAGACAACACCACATTTACCTGTCCCTTTAGGACATATACTTTCAGACGGATGCCCTTTGGTCTATGTAACACCCCGACGATATTCCAAAGGTGCATGTTGTCCATCTTTTCGGACATGGTGGGTGAGTGCTTGGAGGTCTTCATCGATGACTTCTCAGTCTATGGCGATGGGTTTGATGCTTGTCTTGACTGCCTAGACCACGTCCTTCAGCGATGCATCGAGGTCCATCTTGTGCTATCTTGGGAGAAGAGTCACTTCATAGTGACTCTGGGGATGGTGCTTGGCCATATCATCTCTAATAGGGGCATGGAGGTTGATCCATCCAAGGTGGATATCATTAGGTAAATCAGTCCATCGTCCAACTTGCTACAGTTACGGTCTTTTCTGGGACACGTCGGTTTTTATCGATGCTTCATTCATGATTTCAACAAGATTGCCCGGCCATTGATTGATTTGCTGACCAAAGACATCGAGTTCATTGTGGATGATAAGTGTCTTGCATCCTTTGAGAATCTCAAGAGTCTTGTTGTTGAGGATCCTGTCCTCCAGCCGCCTGAGTGGTCTCTCCCATTTGAGATCATGACGGATGCCTCTAATTTTGCCGTAGGGGCCGTGTTGGGACATATGAGGGATGGAGTACCTTTTGCCATTCACTACGCTAGCCGTACATTAGATGTCGCCCAGCAGAACTACACCGTCACTGAGAAGGATATGCTAGCCGTAGTCTTTACCCTAGACAAGTTCAGATCATACATCATTGGATCTAAAGTGACTATCTTTACAGACCATACCGCCATCAGGTACCTCATGGCAAAGAAGGATGCCAAAGCGAGATTTACTATATGGATCCTTCTACTCCAGGAGTTTGAGATTGAGATTAAGGATAAGCCTGGAGTCATGAATGTGGTGGCAGATCATCTCTCCTGATTAGAGCATCTTGAGGATTCTGAGCAGATTGATCCTATCTCCGAGACTTTCCCAGATGAGGCGATCCTTGCTATCACCTCGCTCCCATGGTACGCCAACATTGTGAACTATCTTGTTGCCAAGAAAGTTCCACAAGGTTGGCCCAGGAAACAACTTGAGACCTTCCTCGCGAAGGCCTAGTTCTACCATTGGGAGGATCTCGTCCTTTACCATGAAGGAGGGGGTAGCGTCTGGCGTCAGTGCATTCCTCAGGAGAAGCTCTATAGCGTCCTCACTTACTGCCACAAACTTGAGGCAGGAGGACATCACTCTGGGAGGAGAACGACACAGAAAGTGCTCCAATCCGGTCTATGGTGGCCTATCCTCTTCAAGGATTCTGATGAATTTGTGAAGAGGTGTACTGACTGTCAGAGGATGGGCACTTGTGGACAGCGTGATATGATGCCGATGCAGCCCATTCACTTCTGTGAGATTTTTGACGCATGGGGCATCGATTTCATGGACCCATTCCCTAAGAGTCAGGGATTCGAGTACATTCTGTTGGTCGTTGATTATGTAAGTCGTTGGGTTGAGGCCATCCCCGCCCGAACCGTAGATGCTAGGACTGTATGCAGATTTTTGAGGAAGAATATCATTTCACGGTTAGGGGTGCCTAGAGTGTTGATATCTGACGGGGTCTCATTTCGTCAGCGACAAGGTAAAGGCCCTTGCTAGCGAGTTCAGTATTGACCATCGAGTAGCTACTCCATATCATCCTCAGACCAATGGTTTTGCTGAAGTGTTGAATATGGAGATCAAGACTATATTGCAGAAGGTCGTCCGCCCTGACCGAAAGGATCGGTCACAGCTTTTGGACTCGGTCTTGTGGGCATATAGGATGTCCTTCAAGACCCCTTTGGGTACATCTCCCTTTCACCTCGTTTATGGCAAGCTCTGCCATTTACGTATTGAGCTAAGGCACAAGTCACTTTGAGCTGTCACATGCATACTTTTGGATCCAGTGAGTGTAGGAGACCAGAGGAGGGCAGAATTGGCAGCCCTGGAGGAGCTTAGAGATGCAGCCTTTTTGAGCAGTCTACAATACAAGGAGAGAGTGAAGGAGTGGCACGATTCTCATATCAGCCACAAGCAGTTTGAGCCAGGAAAGAGAGTATGGTTGTTCGATGCCAAGCTTAGATTATTTCCAGGGAAGTTGCAGAGCAAGTGAAAGGGACCATACTTGGTCTGAAAGGTACATGACAATGGAAGCATTGACATATCTGAGATGTCATCTGAGTCTACCTTTCGTGTCAACGGGCAACGGCTCAAACCATATCTAGATCATGAGCCCCTGGTCGTTGACGTCGCCCCCATTCATTTTGCGTGAGATGTGGTCTTTGACTCACATCTATTGCATCTCATGCCTGATTATCACTGTCTTCCACCTTGTATAGATCCATATGTTCATATCACACTATTCTTCAGTCCAACACCCCATTTGCATCTTTGATTATGCTATGCTTAGGGTGTACGTTACCCTTAGTATAGGGGGGATGTGAGACTTTTTATTTCCTTTTGATTCTTTCTACCTCTGTTTGCTGCCTATACTTAGGGATATTTAACCTTAAGTATATGGGAGGTAGACCCTGTACATTCTTCTACTCGGATTTCCCTTCGTGTACAGTCTACTATACTTAGGATTACTTGATCCTGAGTATAGGGGGAAACACCGAGACTTTTTTTCCATTCTATTCTTTTATTCAACGTTATAGTATAGTTTTCCTTTTCACTTCCCTATACTAAGCACGAGTTATGTCTTCTTCATCGCTCTTGATTCACTCTAAGGACATCGTTCGAGCTAAGTATAGGGGGGTGTCATATATATTTCATATATACTTCAGCCATAACTCGTACTTTGTGTGAGTGTGTTAATAAATAAAATGGCTAAAATCCTTAAAACCCATAAAATTTAAAATTTTTCTTATACATAAAATTCTTTATTGCACATACATAGCTATTTACAAAATTGTTTTTGTATAAATGTTTGTAAAAATGTTTTATGTATAAAGAGCTTGTAAATATTTTGATATCAAAATTATATATATAGTACAAAATTTTTGTAAAATGTTTGAAAAAAAAGTTTGCAAAAACTCTTGTGTAAATGTGTGTAAATATTTTGCAAAACTTCCGCATTCATTCATGCATTCATTCAAACATTTTTCAAAAATTTTGCACATGTTCAAAACTTGCATAGAAACATTTTTGTATATATACTTGTATAGTTTTTCTGAATCATAGTTGACATTTAAACTAGCCTGGAATTAAATTAAAAAATAGAGCTTGGTTTAGACCTTAATCCACCCAATTCTAAGAGGAACCTTATAGGGCTTAGGGTTGAGACTTTTCAGGTCCATGGTGACTAAATTCTTTGATTCCACTAGGCTGCGATCATATGTCATCTTGATGAGCCTAAGTAAAACACTTAACAACACACACATGACTCTCACAGACAATGGCTTTACTTGCACCAGCACTTTACACATGGCTCTCTACGGATGAGGTGGTGAGGAGGTAGTCTTCTTTGGCTTGGGGTAGCATATGAGGGTAGTACTTCTAGGTGGAACCTCTCTTCTTCTTCTAGTGAAGGAAGTACGTCTCAAATTGGTCTGGTAGCATTGAGGTCTAAAGACAGGAGTTATGGGTTGCAATAATGCTTCAAAAGAGGGATAGTCTTCTGGCTCAACAGGAAAAACTCTTTATGTATATATGCTGCACTATGTAGATATGTTGTACATATGCACATCAAAAAAATGTGCAAAAGAAAAGAAAAACTCCAAAAAATTGGTGGGTCTAGTAGAAAATGAAATACCCACCGGAGTGTATATAGCCAAATAAAGCAAAGCTTATGTTACCCATGCCCATCTCATGAAGCTCGCAGCAGGGAGACTTAGCTACAATGGTTGGGCTCCCTAGGATGCATGGCTACACTATCCATGTTCCATTCTCTTCTTCCTCCTCTTCTTGAGCCGTTTGAACTTGAACTTAGAAGGGAATACCCTGCTCCTCGAGGAAAGAGTTGCCAGACTAGGACATTAGAGTTACCTTGTTGAGGGGCGTTGTCACTTTGCCATTTCTGAGGTTGGGAGCTACATAACACTTACACAGTACAAGAAAAGATTCATGATCATTAGAGTTTGTGTATGTAGACTTGTTCTGATCTGGATTGTTAAGGAGTCTTGACGATAGATTGGTGGAACTTAGAGGCTGTTGAGTTTTAAACCTAAGTACAAATAAGGTTCCGACAAACTAATAATCCAAAGGTCTGACTGAGCTCCATACTTTAATTTAATGAAGACAAGTTTAATAATCAACCCCGATTCACCTTCTTTTTCTTTGTCTTTCTCTTTTCACTTCTTTTTCAAATAAGTGTTTGCTAAGGGACTAGCAAAAGTAAAATATAGGGGGGTGATGAATCCTCTTTATTCTTTTATTTTAGCTACTTATCTTGACAAAGCATCATGCATATAATTGTAAATACAATAAATTGGCAATAAGCATGCATTTGTTTATAATTAATAATTAGCATGTATTTGTGCAAAAATAAAAGAATAAAGAATAAAAGAAAAAGCAGGAAATATTTAGAATAAATATTGAATGACATGAACCCAAGAGAGGGTCCAGAATGGACCTAATCGCCAAATAAAGTAAGTAGAGAGAGATAGGGCCACTCTACCTTGTACATACACCTTCTTTTAAGTATATAATTTATTTTTTACACAAAAAAATAAAAAGGTGTTTTTATCCTCTTGTATATATTTCTAAAAATAAAATAAAAATTAGAAAATAAAATAAAAATAAAAATAAAATTCTCTTTCTACCACCTTGTATATAATACATGTAAATATGTATCATTACCTATTTATTTTATACTTGTAAATAACTAATAAAAATAAAATAAAAAATTATTTTAGACTCAAAATTTTATGTTGTAAATAAATAAAATATAAAATTGGGGTATTTATGCAAAATAAGAAAATAAGAATAATTGTATAATATACATAAGTATCTTATACTGTATATAATATAATATACTGTATATATCATAAATTAATTTTTATAAAAGTAATTAAAAATCATATAAAAATCCCTGGAAAAATAAGGAACATTTTCATTTTATTTATTTTTTAATTTAAAATCATTTTTTATTTTTTAGCTATTTATTTTTGCATTTTCTGCTATTTTGTCGTCTAGCATGTTTTGTCTTTTCTTCCACCGCACCTGATTGGGCCACGTCGGAGTCGTTGACCTCGGTCAACTGTCCCCCTTGGACCTCATTTTTGCACGGACTCGGTTTCGCCTGATTTCGCCTAATTTCTATGGCTCGATCCGACCACCATTCCCTCCAACTCGCTGCTCCGATTATCGATGGACGATCTACGATACACGCCCGATGATTCTGTTAGGGATCTGTCCCTCGATTTGTGCGCCTTTGCTCCACACTTCTTGGACCCTGCAGAGTATAAAATCTCCTGGAGCCGCATCTTCTTCCTCATCTTTGGCTGCTCCCTCGTCCCCAGTGACCTCCACCTCAACCCACAAGTGACAACGTGCGATAAAGGCTGTTGTAGAGAGGATTCAGGCCATGTAGCCTTAGGTCCGGCGAACGTTCCGTCGTGAGGAGATCCCAGCCTCTGGACCCGTCGAACTATAGAGGCGAAGACCCTCGGAGGTCCCTGACCTTCAGCCTAGACGACTCCATTTACCAGGTAGCTTAGATTACTTCTTGTTTTCTTTTGATTCTAGATTTTTCGAGTTTGGGTTAGCTTGTGTTCATCGACCCCGTTCACCGTGATCGAATCCCCCATTCGCTATCCCAACGATCCTATCACCATCGCCGACCTTCTCTACATCTTCTACGCCCTTCTGTTCACCTCGTTTGCCAAGGAATGAGCTTCCAGGTCCTCCTCCACCGTCGCTTCGCCGGAGGGCTACACCCCGCGTCATCTGACACCCATCTCGTGCACTAACGGGTCGATGCACTTTGCCCTCGACCCAGTAGCTTATCTGTGCAGGTTTAGCATCGAAAGAACCTCAGCTGGAGGTTCGATTTCAGAGCACAACAGCTCCAGGTACCCCAGCGTCGTCGGGCCGTTCCTGACGTTCCCGGCCTCATCGGAGCATCGTCATCGCTGCGGACCATCGCCAGAAGCATTTCTCCTATCCTAGCAGCCTCGGAGGACATCTCGACAGCATGTAGCAGTCGGTCAAAGCTCACTGGAGGCAAGTTCTTCGTCGATCTACCAGGAGTCGTCCCTGCCGTTGGATCAAGGCTTCCGCCAGTTCTAATCGTCGCCATCCATCATCCGAGGAGTCTTGATCGTCCGATCCATCAGAGGATCAACTCTCAGTCATTCATCGTCGAACCGGTGTCCCCCGCACTCAGCCGTCCGATCATAAGTGGATGTTGTTGACCGTTGGATCGCCAATAAAGAAGGGTATTTGCACTTAGGCTCTCCTACCTGTTTACATTTCCGTATCAGTCCTGTAAATATTTTGGCAGTTATTTTTATTTTGGATATTTTGCACCTAGGACCTTATGCTTTTAATATTTGCATTCTAGTCCTTTCGTCTGTGTAACACTTGGTCCCCCCACGTGACTTTGGGATATTTGCATGTTTTTACCTGGACTTCACTGTTATTATTGAATGAATTTTTATAAATAGGATGTGCAATTATACCTCTGAGTGTCTGGTTCACGTGTCGCCCACGTGCGGAGGTGGTCGTTTTGCAGATTGAGCCCTAAACTATTTCCACGTGTTACTGTTTGGCTGATAACTTTTCAATAATTGCATATAGGTCCATGTATGCTCTGTGTTTGATTTTTGATTTAATAAATATCAAATATTATCCAAAAATCATGAAATTTTGACACATGGCTCCTGCCATGGTGTAGGAATTTCTGTGAATTTTTGGTTGTGTTTTGTTTCGTTTGTTATTTTTAAAAATTCAAAAACCATAAAAAGTGTTATTATTTGTTTTAGAAAATTAACTAAAAATATTACAAACCATAGAAAAATTCAAAAAAAAAAATCTTTTTTTGTTTGTTTTGAGTTTTTTTATTTTATGTCCAATTTTCGTTGCATTTCCATTATAAAAACCATAAAAATTAAAAAAGATTAAAACCTTAGAAAAATTCTTAAAAAATCATAAAAATTCAAAAAAATGTATTTCTTCTTCTGTAGTTAGATTTTTACTTGCAGTTTCACATAAAATTGCCGCTTGAATTTTATAGGCATTTTAAGAAATTCTAACTTGCCTTTAGGATCAAGCTGTACACTGCTTATCATTTTTTACCTTGTTCGATTTTTAGAAAATTACTTAAAAATCAGAAAAATCTAAGAAAATTAAGAAAAATATTTGAATATTTTAAAAACCCAAAAATATTTTTATTTGAATTTTTGGAGTGTTTTTGATACTTTAGATAATTGTTTGATTGTGTATTTTTGACTTCTTTTGTTCTTTTTCTCATATTTTAAAATCATAAAAAAATTGAAAAAAATAAAAACCACCATTTTCTTTGTTTTTCCTGGATTCCCGACTACTTCATAGCATTAGCATCACGTGCTCCTTGTGTTCGACCCTGGTAGCTATACCAGGTAAAATAAATTAGCGAGACCACTTTCTTTGCTTGAGTGATTGATTTTGTATTTCGGTGGTCTTCCTTTTTCTTGATTGACCTAGCCTTGTTATTCGGGTCGCAACGACCTTAATTATTACTTAACCCGAGTAGCTGAGGTCATGTCATCAATGGTGTATGTTACATTTTGATAGTTTTACTGGTATATTTTCTAGTTTCGCTTAATTTACTATTGTTTACTTGTGAGAGCTAGTTATGGTACATGTATTTTGTTATGCTCTGATGGCATATTTGTATCCATGGACATGGTTATTGTTATACTTTGTGATATATCTTTGAGCAATGAGCGCAATATATTCATTTCCCTCTACTTTGCATATTATTTTACTTATCTACTTGTCGTATTTCGAATGTGAATTTGATGCTTGTGAGTTGGTTGCTCAGTATCGAGGTCTCAACAATCTCATGATAGATGCAAGATAATAAATTTGAATATATCATATATAAATGCAAGCACAAAAACTGTGCCCTTAGGCATAAGTTCTATTAGCGGAGAGATTGGATTCGTGGTTCTCATCAGATCAATGGCTGATGTATTTTGAAAAGATATGATTTTTTCAAATGTTTATGTCTACTCGACCATGCAATGTTTACACTAAGCACTCACATAAAACTGCAGAAAATGAAGGGACAAATACGATGAAATCCAAAACTGAAGTGAACCTCTACCACCTAACCAGGGCCATCCCAAGTGTTTAACATCTACAAGTCTTTAAGGGCCTGTTTGGTTGCAGGGTTGGGCAGGGTTGGCCCAACCCTAGTTACTATTCACAAGGGTACTTCCTCCTCACAGATTACTATTCACCCATCCCAACCCAACCCTGCCCAACCCAGTAACCAAACAGGCTCTAAGTTAGTACAAATAAAATCTAATGCAGAAAATAGAACTCCACTCTAATGCTAAGTTATGCCAATCTTCTTAGTTTTGTCCCTATCAACTAGCGGGACTTCCTAATTAGAGATTTTACAGCTGGTCCAATCGATATCTATACTTATTGATTATTTTTTTACTTGGACAATAACTTCATTTTGCAAAATAGCCATTGTTTTCTTAAAACCGTTTCCCCGTGCATTCAAACACGACATATGGCAGGTATCTAAACTGATAGTAGGGTGAGTAGAAAACATGAAGGTTGTAATGAGTACAATGAAATCGAATCCAATATTTGATATAATCATTGCCAGGGGTTGTCACGTCGTGTACAGAAATGCAACAAGTTCCAACACATCAAGGTTATGTTTGGTGATTGGGTTGGGTTGGGTCATCTTCTTGTGAACAGTAGATGTTTGGATGGTTGGGAGGGTTAGAGAGGTCTGGATTGATAAATGTGATGTGATGTGATATTGATTATGTGTTATATTAACTTTGTTAATGATTATAATATATTTTTTATGTTATTTTTATTTGAACATGGTTAAAAAATATTATAACAAAGAAATTGTATGATCCATATAACTAATTCCAATCCAAGAATGTATGGATAAAACATGTAGTATACTAGGTTACCTAAGGATAACCTGACAACCAAACAAGCCCCAACCATTGTCATAAGAAAAGTGGTTCAAAGTAACTGTTGATGTGTCATGCCACATACGATTGGCTTAAATACCTTCCAACAATTTTCCAAAAAAAATTATTATCACACACTTGTTCTACACCATACGAGTATAAAAGCCGCAAAGATAGCAACATTTATTTTAACATTAGATAATTATACAATTATCGACGCCCCTTTCAAAGGATTTTTTAGATGTGACCCTTCAGCAAACTCCTACACTCACCATCTCTCTTTGATTATGAAACTCTCAACTTTTATTTTTATTCGACCCATGTGATGACCCGGACCATCCATTCACAAAACCTACAAAGGTAAACTGGTTCAGACCGTCCGATGGAGGTCGGATGGTCATACTCTAGTCTGTGTAGTCTTAGGGTGCGTTTGGTATGCGGGTTAGGGCGTGTTAAACTAGTAGAGGGTAGCTCATTTTTGTATTTTAGTGTTTGGATAAATGGCTAAACTGGGGGTGTGTTTATTGTGATATGATTGTATTGAAGTTTGAAAAAGTGTATAGTTATTGTGATGCGATTGTATTGAAGTTTGGAAAAGTGAGTAGAAGTGGAGTAGTTTATAAATTTTTATATGATTTGATTGTATAATATATTATTTTTTTCATGTAATTGGTAAAAAAGATTTAATTTATTTAATATATTAAAAAGGTAAAAAGTGTGACCTATATAAAAGAGAGAAGGAGTGGGTTAAGGGGGGATGAGTTACCCGAGTATCGAATGGGCCCTTAACGAATACCCCTAAACGGAACTTTGTGCGGGGGATATTTACACTGCCCACTCACATTTGAGCACACTTTATCAAAAATGGGGGTAGAACTCGCAATTTTCAATCTATTACCTCTCGATTTTGTAAATTCGACCTTAATCTATGACGCGTATATTCCCATGACTGCATTACCTAACCAACATGGGTGCATTATGGCTGCATTATGTTTCTTTTTGGCAATACTCTTCTAGGAACATATACATGACAAACTATTCTCTAATATTATATCAAAATTACACGGGTAAGACTCTTCCTTGTAAGAATTACCTATAAAAGCTTCTATTTTGTTTTCGCTGTGCCTCCAACTACGTCAACAACCACTCAAAATGCTTAAATAATATCCACGTCTGCGGAACTTCTTAATCGAGATTAAGAGCTACGTTAACTAATCCAAAATGGTTCTAATGCGTCGGTGGCACAGTGCAATTATAATATCCACCGAAATTATTATATATTTTTGCAGTAGCTCAAATATCAATATTGAATACTATCAAGTTAAATCAACGTATTGACATGCTACCGACCAAGTTGACAATTTCCATCCTTCAACAGTGAGGTCAGATTTCCCCGCTAACGTCTGATTTTTTTAATGGATTTAACAATACGTTGGCACAAATGTAACGTCAATAGACAACTATAGTACAACCAGTGTTTTGAAAACCGGACCGGACCGGCCGGTTCAACCGGTCCGACCGGTGAACCGGGCCTGGACCGGTCCGGTTAACCGGTTTATAGCGGTTCGGTTCAAACATTCAAATTCTGGTTAACCCGTCCGGTTCAATCTATTTTTTTAACCCGGTTTAACCAGGTTCAACCGAAGTTGAACCGCATTTAATTTTTTTTAAAAAAAACCTGGTGGTGGGAGTTGAACCCATAACCTTTGATTGCCTATTACAAACTCTAAACCACCTACCTAACACAACTTTTTGCATATATTGGATTTTAAATATAATTATACAACTATTATGTTATAGAGTAACTAATCCAAATAATATATATATGATATGTATGTCATTTGATGGTGTATATGAAAAATATTTTATATATAGTGTGAAATATATACATTATTTATGTATTTTATTTATATTTAAGTGTATATTATATATATTTTTTATTTCATTTCGGTTTGATTAGCCGGTTCAATCACTTTTTTCTCACCGGTCCGGTTTAATCCGGTTTTAAATAATGATGATGTCATCATCCGGTTGAACCGGTTTGATTACATGGTTCAACCCGATCCGACCATTTTGATAAGGTTTCCGGTTCGGTGTCCGGTTCGGTTTTAAAAACATTGAGTACAACAGTCCACATGTGTGCATACATATGTATGCGGTTCCTAAAAGTACAATTATTTTCATCCCTATCTCATTATTTCTCCATGTTCCATTATTGTTCCTATCTTTATTCCACCTTATTCTACCTTATTCTCAGTATTCTTATCTTTCCAGCCGAATATAGAATAGATCATTATTCTCTTTATTCTCCATCATTATTCCTGCATATTTCCGAACCGGACACCCCTTAATTTAACAACAAATAATCAACATACAAACACTACTAGATATATTCAGATCCCCTCCCCTTATCCTTAGGGCTCGTTTGGTAACCGGGTTACCCCCGGTTATCCCGAGGTAACCCGGTTTACCTCATCTTTTGATGGGATGGAATTTTATCACAGATCATAGTGACATCACATCACATTCTTTATTCCAACCCTCTCCAACCCTCATAACCACCCCCAAACAGCTACTATTCCAATCAAGTTACCCCAACGCACTTCAACCCAGCAACCAAACGAACCCTTAGATTAGAGGTCTTTTACTATTCCGATAAGTTATCCTAAGATAAACGATAACGTCGACATTACATTATCCACAATATATATTTGTTTCTTATCTCATTGAAGAAAAACAAGGGATAAACTTTACTTTGCCTCTCATTCCACCTTACATTTTTTTGGTAAATTGCAAAAAGATCCCAAAATATGCCTCAATTTCCAATTAAGGACATTGTTTTTTAAATATAACAAAGATGTGCGTAAACTTTAAATTTTAGGGTTTAACGTTTGTACAAGGGTCATGAACTTGCATATGCATGCATTTGAGACAAAAAAATAATATCAAACTTATCTTTGTTAATTTGAAAGACGTGGCCCTTAATTAAAAATCGACAAATAAGAAAAATTTGGAAGATTTGATCAAAGGTACACTTCTAAACCACGAGAACATTTAAGCGAATCATTTTTATCTTGTTGTCTGGTAATTTAAATTTGATTTTCTAACATCCACTACATAATTAATTAGTCGGATTTGAGCATACATTCTTTACCACTAGATGATTTTTCGAGTTTTTCCGATAACACTTATACTCTAACTTGTTATCAATTACACTTGCACAATTTGTGAATTCCTTAAGAATACAAGGCGCAAATCTAATAAAAAAAGTTAGAGGTCTGAATGTTAGTAGAATAGTTTGGAAGGAGTATAAAAATGTTATATTGAAATGAAAATATACAATTAATTAAAGGGTTTTTATCACTTATAATCTTTTTAAATTCTACAATATAAGTTATGCCTCTATTTTTTTAGATAGCAATCATGCCCCTGACATCTTATAATGTTCACAGTTCTACCCTTTGTAATATCAGTTATTCCTCCACTTTATCTTAATGAAAGGGTAAGATTATAGATTTTGTAAGAAGTTGATATTATAAAAAGAAGAGCTTAATTTATATTGCAGAAATTAAGAAGGGTACAAACGATGAGAAAATCTTAATTAAAGCAACAAGATCTCTAAACAAATCCCAATAAAAGAATATCAAAAGTGTGCTTAAAAACGAAAGGACAACCAAATCAATTGTCTCCATTCATCAAATGATCACATCATTTTGGTTCAAACATACCGTTCAGAATCTCTTCCACTTCTCGCCTTTCGCATGACCATACAATGGCATTTCTCGTATGACAGAGAAGGTTAGCCTAACATGAGGGCCCCGCCACGTGTACAGCGATGGGGCACTCAATCCAACGACAACGGATGGTTCAACCGACAGATCAGCCTTTTGTCAGCCCCACCCCAATCTACGGCTGGCAGAAGCGGAACGGGGCGCCGCGGGAGGGATCCGACGGTCGAGATCCGTCGGCACTCGCTTCTGACCGACAGGGGATATGTTGAGGGATGGGGAGAGAGGCATCATATGCATTTTTTTAATCTTTCTAATTTAAAGTTAAAGGTAATCGTATTGTGATGATCGTATTATATGCATTCTTACGTTTGCAAATATGAAAGACAGCTGTTTTTGATATTACTTTCTTTCCCCAACCTTTGCAATTGTGGTTTGGAGAAATGTCGTTGGATTTCCATATCATGTGATCCATAATTTAGAAAAGAAAAAACCTTTGTTGTCGGTAGGAGGAAAAATAAATAACTAGTGCGAAAAAAAATCGTATTGCTTTGCTGATCACATCTCGAGTGATTGAATTAGAATTAGTTGCGAAATTATCTTTTATTATTTAGTATTCGCATCGAATGACATTGTCGATACTAACGATTTATCATACGACAATTATCATTTGAGTTTTTAATTTTAACATCGAAAGATATAGCAAAGAATCGTATATTAATTGATTGTCATAACTGCTTTTAATTTTACGGTTACGTAATGAAGATTAGATGTATATAAGATAGATCTATTGTTGCGTATAATTTATTTTTGGGTAAAGACAAAAAAGCCTCAACCATTCCTCGATTCTCAATTGCTTGCTCTATTTTTCAAATTTAACAAAGATCATATTGAAATTTCAATTTAGTGGTTATTGTCGATATAAAGAGTCGCAGGATTTTTACAAAAGCTTGTAATTGAGCCAAAAAATAAAAATATTTCCGTCTTTGTTACATTTAAAAAATGATGTTGTAACTAAGATTCCATGCATAATTGGAATAATTTATCATGATATTTTTTTATAGCCCAACTCTAGTGAGGAATTTGTATATATTTTAAATGACCCATTGTAAGAAAATTTACATTCAGCAATGAATAATTTAAAAATTCACTGCTATATCATGCGATATTAAATTAACAACAACAAATATTACCGGTTGCAAGATTATTCATAGTTCGTATAATTTCAGCTAATTAATATTCGTTGCTAACATCAAGTATGGAGTCATAATTTTTAGTTTGTGAAGTTTTACCAAAATAAAAGCATAAAAACACACTTTCAGAGAGACTAAATTTACATTAGTTGAAAAAAATACCAGCATAAATATTTGAATACACAAAACATTACAAATAAATCAACATGGTTAATGAATAATTTACAAGATATTTACACTTGTGCTCTTTGAGTCATTGAAGTAGCGCTTATACCTTTAACTTTTGCAATTGCACAATGCTCTCATATTCTTACAAAATTTACAGTATTATCCGTTCGTTAGTGTAATGTTGAGGCATAAGTATGATAACACAAAGAGACTACTATAATTTGTGAGAATATAGGGAGCACAAGTACCATTGAAAAAATTAAAGGCATACGTTTTTGAAAAAACTCAGATGAGTATAAGTGTCAAAATCTCATAATTTGATATTTGTTTCCTATCTTTTGTTGTTAAATATATTATGATGAATATTAATTGTCACAAAATTATTTTTAATTCTTTAAATCCACAAGGAATATCATATATGTTGCTATATTGCTAAAAACAAAATATATGATGATTTTTTGTTGACTTTATCTTCTAATCATTGGTAAATTAACAATGACTGATGAAAGTCCAATGGATAATTGCAGACATATGAAGCTTTGACATTGGCTATACATCCCCGTGAATCATGAGAATAATATATAATTTTGCAATGACTAAAATTCATTGTTGTAAGTATGTGCTATTAATTTTGCAATGAATAAAATTCATTGTTGTAAATTTAACATCGAAAGATGTGATCATGAATATTCACATCATTCGTTATCATACATCAATTTTGTTGTAGTGAAGGTGTTGGATAAACATTTTCATATTGTATACTATTAAAAAAACTAAATTTCGATAAGTATCTCCTTATGATCTTCCACAGGAATGAAATAAAAAACAATCATATTATAATATTTTAATAAAAATAATAATAAATGTTTTTTTAACATGTGTCCCTCGGAGATTTTACAATTATAGTTGCGCTCGTACTTTTACTAATAACACTTGTGCATCTACCTTTCTGCCTTATTAGCATTTATAATTCTCAGTTAGTTTGACTATCGATTAATTGAATCGAGCCATTGTTTATAGAAACTAAGATCTTGTTAAGAAAGATTTTATTATAATGAGGACAAATATAATGAAAGGGCCATCGAGCTCAGAGCTCGAGGGTGTATGTGTGGGGGTGGGGGGCATAGGGGGTTGTTGCGGGTATGGGGCTCGAGACGACGAGAAACTACATGCTAGAGGGAGGTTGTAACCCTCGTGAATTACACTGTATGCACCTGAATTTTATACGTGATAGTGGTGTATAAAATTCAGGGTATTCATGTATATGTAATTACAAGGTTTCAATGTGTATTTATATAATTATATCAATTCCTTTAGGAATATATATCTAAAAATACCCAAAAATAAATTATGAGAGGAAACGTTATATATTTGTTTCCATTAGGAGTTTACATAACTACCACAATAAAATCTAGTTATTGAAGATATACACACGCCTTCAAATTTAACAGCCCTAATATTTGCGTAATTTATACGGATACCCCTTTATTAAAGTATCTATTAAATACAGTGCACAATTTAACTTGATATGTATAAACAAAACTACGTTTACGTCCCTTGATTTCCATTCCTCTCGACACTTTTGTCTTCCTTCTCATTCTTATCTCTCTGCCTCGAGAATTCTCCATAAATCAACGAAACATATATGAAACAATAAATTCATTTGCCAAGCTCTCCTCACTTTTATTTATTGTTAGATTTTAATAGATTTATATCCGTTCTTTTAAAAGATTTTTTCTTCTAATTTACACTGATCTTATGAAAATTTAATATCGAGAAAATGTCATGTCGCTCTTAGGCTTAAAAATTAACAGTCAAAAGTGTATATAGCTATAAAAGAGAAAAGGAGTATCTACTAATATAACTAAAATTGGGTTCTCCCTGCTTCTTTTGTTGTATTAACTCATGGCTTCTTGAGCTTCATCTATTCTTTGATTGACTGTCTCTCCATACTCCTGTCCATTCAAGAATCCTTTCTTCTCACCATCACCCCTTCCCTCTCTTTCTCTCCCAATTGAGAGTAATGATCTAACACGTCCTGCTATTATCCAGCGGTCTCTCCTTTCTGTGTTTTTCTATCTTCTCTTGTGTGTTATCTGTCTGTTCTCTCTTACCAAATGTCAGTTGTTCTTTGACAACATCCGGTGAGCATGCGCCTTTTCGTTCTCTAAGAAAAAAGTCTAATCCCTCGACCATTATTCCCTCCGCTTTGCACTCTGCTACCGTTTTCCACTGTCTATCTATGCTCTATGACGGGTCTATCCGCTGCCAAGGGCTTCTCCACTTTTCATGCATGGTCGATACAAAACCAACTTGTCCCACCAACCCCATCCCCCCCCTCCCTTCTCCGCTTGGCTCGAAAGTGGAGGCCCTGACACTTCACACACGAGATGGTATGCCCAACTTCAAGTTGTACATCGATGAGCAACACGTTGGCCCCTTCTAGAAGAGCTTCACTTCTGTCATCGACCCCAACGAGAACGAAAAGAGAAATGTCATCAATGCCATGATCTTTGTATTCGGCAAGCGCACCAAGTTGATGCATCTTCTACAACTCCACCAACCACCTCGATCACGCTGAGGTCTCTGTCCACTTCCATGAGATCATCCACTTGGTAGCCCCTCGTGACCGACGGTTGGGCCATGTAGCTTCCTCCACTTCCAACTTCTCGAACACTTTATAGAAAGTATCTTCCTGTCGACCCATGCAGCTTCCTCCACATGAAGCACTCACTAACCCTTTCATTTCTGAGTTTAGTCCAATTACAAGACTCCGGACCAACATCATTTTACTAATGTTGTATTCTAGGCATTTCTGAATTTTGTCTGTAAACCTCTCCCAGGTTTCATGAAATGGTTCGTTCAGAAATTGTGTGAAGCTTGTGATTTCGATCCTTATTTGATTAATTCTACTAACTAGGTAGAATTTCTTTAAAAATAGATTCTTAAATGCAAACCATGTTGAGACCACATCCCCTAAGTTTTTCAACAAGTAAGTAACCTTATCTATTAAGGCAAAGGGGGTGTCTCTCAACGTAGTGTAGTCTTGACTAGCCCTATGATAGGACAGGTTGTCACAGAATAGCTCGAAATCTCAAATAAAGAATAGGGTTCTTCATTGTGGTTTCGACTAAACTCCGAGAGCGGCGCAAGGAAATGTGATTTGTGTTCGAACGCGTCCTCGAGAAGTTGTGGTCTCAGTCAGTTGTAATCATTTTCGATTTCTGGGAGGTACGTATCTTCATTGCTTCCTTGTTCACGTTACCAGTTGCCTGAATTTCTCCTAACTGAGCTCTCATTAGTTCATTCTGTTGCTCAGTTACCGCCAATCAAGCCAGCATAGCTATCATCGGGTGATCATTGTTCTCGTCCTCATTTGGATTCTTCTTGGAAGGCATCTTGTCTTCTTCACCTTCATACAAGGATAGATCCAAATTAGAACTTGGTGTAGAAGGACAAGAGGTTCTACCAAAGATAAGGGCTTCTTTGGTAGGAGGTGAATTAAAGAGAGGGTTAGTATGGGATTGACTAAACCTTAATAGAGACTTATTGATCTTGGTCTTAGGAAGAGGGTCATCCCAAGACCATGTAGGTTTGAGAAGACGGTCATCTTGAATCTGGGGAGATGTGAGATCTAAAGGATTTTGTGAACTATCCGCAAGGTCCGGACTAACTTCCCTAGAGATGTCCATCTCCGATGTCAATAGGAACAAGAGAAGCATACGGTAGTAGAGTTAAGAGATAGATTGAATACACATGTGGTATAAATGTACATCCTTCTGCACGCACAGAGCAAACACAAATCGACCCTATAAATTAACCAACTGGATACGTGTGAAGGCGTGATAGAGTTTGGCCGCTTTAACTTTTCAATTTGAAGGATTATTTTCAAACAATATTTTCAACAACAACACTTAGTTGGCCTACAGTGACAAGTGATTGAGGTATACTTGGAGAGACCCAAAGATTCCTCCCTTAAGGTAACAACTGATTAATCCTTTTATACGAGTTATCACTCTTGATCATTGTTTAACCAGAGGATGAGTACCTGTAATATCAAAACAGTCGCATGTCAGACTCAAGTGTACAAGAGACGATGGCCTTCGCCAAATCCCGATGCCTTGTCTCATAGTAGAAAATGACGGAGGGGGCATGATCATTAGCAAGATAGGTAGTACTTCTATAAGCTTTTCATTGGAGAAGGAAATAGAGATATCACTTTGGGAGATCTAGTTAGTAGTGAGAGTTACTTGAATCATGCAAGCAATAGACGAATACAAAAGAAGTCAAGGAGGTCGAAGGTTATGAGACCTGGGATAGGTGTATGACATGATGACATTCCTACAAAAGTTTGGAGAGTTTTAGGTAAGCACGATTTGACTTGCTTACAAATTTATTCAACGTTATTTGGAGAATCAAGAAAATGGATAAAGATTGGAGAAAAAGCATCGTGGAGCCTATTTATAATAACAAAGGACATGTTCAAAATTGTTCAAATTATAGAGATATCGATTTGAAGAGTCACACTATGAAAATTTGGAAATGTGTGATCGAAAGAAGGTTGAGGCAACTTCCAAAATAAAAGAAAATCAATTCGAATCCATGCCAGGTTACCCAACGATTGAAGCCATCCACTTCTTGAGGAGAGCAATGGAGATTTATAGATCTAAAAGGAAGAATCTCCATATGTTTTTCATTGATTTGGAGAAGGCTTATGATTCTGTCCCTCGGGAGATATTGTGGAGAATTTTGGAGAAGAGACGAGTACATGGCATATACATTAACCACATCAAACATATTTATGATAAGGCTTCATCTTATGTAAGCATAAAATCTGGGAAGACTGACTATTTTGACATCAACATTGGTCTACAACAAGGTTCAGCATCGAGTCCATTCGTTTTTACTTTGATAATGAATGAGTTAACAAGACACATTTACGATGAGATACCTTGGTTTATGTTATTCATCGATGATATTGCATTGATTGATGAGATTAAAGATGAAGTAAATGATAAGCTTGAGATCTAGAGACATGCATTGGAAACTAAAAAAATTTATGTAAGAAGGGATAAGACTGAATAAATGGAGTGCACTTTTGATGGAAGCAATGGTGAAGAAATCGAGGTAAAGATTGGTGGTGATAACATTCGAAAGAGAGATACTTTTAGATACTAGGGATCTATTTTGCTACATGATGGGAAAACTGATGGAGATGTTACTAATAGAATAAATGCATGGTAGCTAAAGTGGAGAGGATCCTCTACTGTTCTCTGTGATAAGAAAATTCCTTTGAAAATCAAAGAAAATATTTACAAAGCATCTATGAGACCTGCTTTGCTATGTGGATCTGAACGTTGGCTTGTGAACCATAAACATGTGTAGAGAATGCAGTAGCAGAAATGAAAATGCTAAGGTGGATGTGTGGATACACACGTAAAGACTGAATCTGGAATGATGTAATTAGAATGAAAGTTGGTGTAGCTCTGATCGAGGATAGGGTGTGAGAAAATTATTTAAGGTGGTTTGACAATTTGCAAAGGAGGATAGCCGGTGCACTAGTGAGGAGATGCGAGTTTTGGGATGTTGAGCCGGCTAAGAGAGGGCGAGGAAGGACCAATTAGTGTTGGAACGTGACTATGTGTATGGATCTTAGTTTTTTTGGATCTAAGCTCAAGAATGACCCAAGATTGATCTGAATGGAAGCAAAGAAACTATGTAGATGCTCCTACTTAATGTGGGAAAAGGTTTGTTGTTGTATACCATCGTATTACCTCCTGAATTTGACCTTGCGACTTACCCAAGTAAAACAAATAAGTTGCCACGTTGGAATTAATTTTCATATTAGTTTTAATGTGGTATTTTATTGATCGTTGGATCTCTGTACTAAATAAAAAGGACATATTAATAAAGGGATTCGGATGATTGATCGGTTTTCTATGTAAGCCTTATTTTGTTAATGGAATAAAAATGTGAGATGCTCTCTATGTAGCATTTTTATTATTGTCTGTTCTGAATATTAGCTGTTATTATTGGATAAAGCTATTGCTGAGTATCCCCATCCAGTAAATGGGAGGATCCGATGACCCGGAACCGTGGCCGTGTCTCCTAAATGTTGCGATCAAAAAAGATTACTTTCCCTTGCCCTTTATTAATCAGATTTTGGAGAGACTAGCATGGAAAGAGTTCTTTTACTTTCTTGATGAACTCTCAAGCTACAATCAAGTAGATATGGCTCCAAACGACCAGGAAAAAACCATATTCACTTGTCCAATTGACGCATATGCATTTAAGCGTATGCCTTTTGGGCTTTGTAATGCCCCGAGTACTTTTCACCGATGCACGATTACTGTATTTGTCCTGGAAGCTTTCATGGATGATTTTTCGATTCATGGTGATTCCTCTGATACATGTCTTAAATATTTGGATCGGTTCCTTCAAAGGTGTAGAAAAGTCGGTCTATTGCTCTTCTACAAAAAGATTCATTTTATGGTTCATGAGGATATCATGTTAGGGCATGCCATCTCCATTAAGAGAATGGAGGTTGACCCTATCAAGGTGGATGTGATCAAGAAGCTCGATCCGCCAACCAATATGAAGTTCACGCGTTCATCATCAGGGCATGCTGGATTTTATAGGAGATTTATTAAAGACTTTTCAAAGATTATCATAACCATGACTGAGCTCCTAGGGTAAGATACATAGTTCATTGTATATCACTTGTGTCTTGAGGTCTTCGATCTCTTGAAAAGGAAGATTATTGATTATCCTATATTACAAGCTCCAGATTGGTCTTTTCCTATTGAGATCATGACCGATAAATCGGATTTTGTTATAGGAGTTGTGTTATGAGAGAGACGAGATGGGATTCCATTTGCACTTCACTATGCGAGCAAAGTATCAGATCTAGCATAAAAGAATTATACAACATATGAAAAGGAAATGCCCATTTTAGTATGGGCCTTAGAGAAGTTCATGTATTAAAATTTATGGTCCAAGGTGACAATATACATTGATCACACATCAATCCATTACTTTAATAATAAGGACGTGAACGTGTGTATTCGTAGGTGATTTTATTACTCCATAAGTTTGATTTGGAGATCGAGGATAAACCTGGAGTTAAGAATATTGTAGTTGATCATCTATCTTGTATTGACTTGAAAGTTTCCCTGATCCAAAACATATAAGAGAGACTTTCTTGGACAAATCATTTTGTGTTATTGACTCGCTCCTTTGGTATGACAACATGGCGAACTAGATTATCTCCAAGCAAGTTCCCCAATGTTGGACTGGGAATAATATTAATCAACCGAAGTCGTAATCGAGGAAGTACCATCGAGAGGATATGTTCATGTTCTTTGAAGGGTCGGATTGTATTTGACAAGGTATATTCCTCAAGCAGAATACCATAGTGTCCTCACATGTTGTCATACTTTAGAAGCAGTAGGTTCCAAAGGTATTCATTTCAGACAGGGTAGCCACTTTGTGAATCGTGAGATGAAAAGTTTGACTAAGGACTATGGGATTGATCATATAGTTACTAGTCCTTACCACCTACAGTCAAACAATATGACATAGGTTTCCAACTGGGAAGTTAAAAGTATACTTTAGAAGCTAGTTCATCCTGATAGGAAGAATTGATCCCAAAATGTTAGACCTCGTTTTGTGGTCCTACAAAATGGCTTATAAGACACCACTCGGTACTTACTCGTTCCTAGTGATTTATGACAAGCCATGCCATTTCGCTCGTTGAGTTAATTCACAATTTTGAATGGTAATTAAACAGATAATTTGGAGCTATCATCTTAGGAAATTGTGTAGTGACTAAACATGAATGAACTCGTAGAGATATGCAACAGAACGTGGTTTACAATGACAAGTTCAAGAAATGGCATGATCAACACACCAGGTGCAAGAACTTTATCCTGGGATAAAAGGTATAGTTGTTTAAGGCTAAGTTAAAGATCTTTCATGGCAAACTTAAATCTAAATGGATCGATCCTTACCTAGTGAGAGAAATGCATAGTAATGGAAGTGTAGAGCTATCTGATCTTATAGATGGTGCATATTGTTTATTGGTGAATGGAAGTTGTTGAAGCATTCCATTGAATCAAATGAACGGTTAATACATATTGAGTAGAATTACTTCATGTGGAGTGATGGTCACTCATGCCAACTCTGCATGACAATTGCAACAACAGATTCAGTTCAAAACAAATTCAGCAGCTCTGAAGATTCACCCCTTATTTTCCTTCTAACATTAACTCCCTTCGCTTGATTTTTTATGTTCTTTACGCGTTCCTCAGTTACTTCTTCTTTACGTTCTGCTCTATACTTAGGCTACTTAAAGCCGAAGTATAGGAGAGGTTGAGACCTGTTCTATTTATTCCCCCCGTTCCTTTTGAGTCTGCCTCTCTCTCCTGTCTTCGTTACTTTCTTTTTACATAGGTTATTTCAAGCGTAAGCATTCTTGATGGACATATTGATCAACATAAAAATACAAGTGTGTTCTAATAAATCACTCGAGTGACCATGGTTCCTATAAGAGGAGAAAAGAAATGACACAAACCTAAATACTCTATACTTGGTCATTCCGTCTCACACTTTACAATATGACAACTAAAGAGATGATGGAATGAAGTGAAACTCTATTTAGTCCCCAGAGTTTAGGGTTGGGTCCTATGGATGATATTTTAAACTTAGATTCTAACTTATACGAAATCTGCACTAAATTTCATACTCCTTGTGTGTGTGTACAGAGAATATGATAATTATGGAAGTTGAGTTCATTTTGAGCGGGACTTGGTTTAACTTTTAGTACATGAGTCACGTGAAACTTGTATCATGAATTTCAAGTCTTGTATCTCACATGCATAGTCAGGGATTCAACTTACTTATTCGTTCTTTATTTTCATGAGGACGAGCAAAGTTTAAATATATGGGGTGATGAATCTCATATTCATGAACTTTATTTCTATTAATTATCCATCTATCATGGACTAATCAATTAACTTAATAATTAATAAAAAATAACATTTGAAACCTTGTAAATAATTAAAGCTAATTATTGTATATAAATAAAGTATCTAATTTTTGTATATATGTGTTTATATTTCTTTTTATTGTTTGTGTTTTTCTTATTAGTCAAAATCTTATAAAATTACTTTACTATTGTTTATAGAATATAGTATATAATTCACTATTCAAAAAATACAAAAAATAACAAAAAAATTAAAGAAGTCGTTTTATTTCTTAAAATAGTTACAAATATACTAAGTATGTATATATGATGTATTTTGATTTTTTTACAGGAAAGTTGTATATCGTTAAAAAATACACAAATTTTGTGTAAAACACTTTTTTACTTCATTTGCTATTTTATTTCTAATTATCCTTTATTTTATAAAATTGTTTAATTTTTAATTGGGCCATGTGGCCAAATCTTGAGCCTTCACATGTCCGACCTTCAATCAACCGCGCCTCTCATCTGGGCCATCTGATCATTTGATTAGACGGCTCTGATCCACTCATCTCCAACCACATCTGGGCCGCTTCATAAAATGATCAAGCGGTGCTCATTTGTCCATCCGCGCCCAATATGTGGTTGTTGGATCGAGCTATACAATGGTCACAAGTCATCGTCCTTTCCTCCTTCAAGGGTTGCGATTGTTTGCTGGCCCAACTTCTCCGATTTTTTGCCACCACTCCAAGTGTTTGCTCCTCTCTCTTCATGCACCTATCGAGAGCCTTCACATCCCTTATCCCCACCATAACCCCCACCTCCGACCTCCACCTCATGTGGACTCTCTATAGGTGTTCAACTACACGATTCTTGAATAGAACTCTTCTCTCTACCTCCGTTTTCTCATATCCACCTGTATGCGAGGGTACCTCCACATCTTCCTTGTTTCTGTGATAGAGAGCTCAAGTGAGAGCAGCCAATATAGAGGTTTAACCACCGGCGAGATCCTTGACTAATTGACCCTGTCGCAACGTATCTGAAAGGTTTGCTCAATCTTCGTACACCGCCCGTGTATGTCAAGCTATGATATGAAGTGCTAGCATCAATCCTAGGATGCAACATCCACCCTCCATTCTTATTCTTCCCAAGTAAACTCAATTATTATTTTCATTATGTTTCCTCCCATTTATGCACATGCACATACGTACCTCCATGGTCAATTGATTGTCCATCCACCTTCATCTCATATTGATGAATTTTGCTAACTACTCCGATTACCTCATCTCGTTCTCCTAAATCACTCAACTGTGATTAAGGTCACCTCCTTGCTCATGAGGTAAACCCATTAGGGCACCATTCTCATATCTTCATTAGCCCTTCATCTCACCCCCCATCTCACTCCAAAATACCCCTACAGACTTCGGTTATTATTCTAACCACTACATATATTCAATTTCTTCAATGGTCGGAGCTTCGAGAGCAGCTCCATGTCCGGTGACATGACACCGAGCAACAGATCCAGATAACCTCAGCCTTCTCCGATGTCCCACAACCTTCGCCGATTCCTTTCAGAGGTGCTACGACCTTCAGCAAGGTGCGAGGAGTACAAAGGGGGAGTGCAACACTCGCTGGAGCATTGCTTCTACGCCAACATTCTTCTACGGAGTACAATTACCATCGAATTGATTTGATCTGACAGTCTGATGAATCTCTAATTGATCATCACTAGTCTCTCCTTTTATCCTCGAAGAATAAGAACTTCATTGCAAATCTTCATTAATTCTGCATCTTTAGCAATAATCCTCCACCATGTGATTAACCCTAATTATTGTATATTTATCACTAACATTTTATTTATTTTCTCTTTTATTAAAAATTCAAAAAATAGATAAATATTGTAGATATTTATCTTGGCTTCAAAAAGAAATAAAAATACAAAAAATCATAAACCAACCAAAATCAAGTGTTTTTACTTATTAAAAATACTACCAAAAATATTTCTTTGTACAATTAACCTCTTCGGACTTTTTATTCAACATGAAACTTGTAGATCACATCAAGTTTACAACTTTCATGTTTCGACTTTTTGTTAATTCAGCTTCTAATTCTTTTATTTCTATTTATCTCTGTTTTATTCTTTTCTAATTTTTCTATTGTGCCACGTGGTTCTCTCTAGAGCCGCAATGCGTCACACTCCTCTTTGCGCCACCCATCCCCCTCCACGACCGTCTGATCATCCTCTGCCCACCTCCATCCTAACCGCTTATCCACCTTCTTCCCTCCATCGTGAGATCACATCCTCCTGATCTAATCTCATCCACCCATCACTGCTTCCACCACAACCATTGGATGACATCTCATCCAATGGCCCTGGTTCCTCCACGTCACCTGAACCACCTCCACCGTTAGATGCAATCTACAGCTCCATCCCCACCATACGCCCACGCTTAAATCTCTAGCGCTCGATCATATCTACTTATCTAATCTCACCCGCTCCTCTGCGCTCACACCTGGATCGTCGGATCGTGAGATCCGACGGTCCCTGCTTGTCTCTCTCCTCTAGCCAGGCCATTTCACTTCGTATATCTCGCTCCCCCTTCCATTTTAACGCCCTCCCTCTGTGACCTATGCCCTTGCTGACTATTCTTGTTGGACATGCGAGCCCACGGCGAGCCATTATGCAATAAATGTTATCGCACGTATCATTCCCTGATCTGAAATGAAGAATAAATAATTTGCATAATAGGTCCCTCTGTACAATTAGGGTTATGTACCATGGCCGTCTTAATAATCATATAGCTGTTGATTCATTAGATGAATCATAGAGGCTGGTGCTTGGATGAATATCTAACGGGTTAGATAGAGGACTCATCAAGCACCGTCAAATGATTATTAAGAGATGATCTCCAGCCTGAGTATGAGATGGCAATCCTTTCTCACATAGGCTGATATCTGACCGACCTCTTAATGCAGGTCCTCTGCATGGGAATAGTGATTCAGAGGTGTCAGATTAGTTAGGTCAAAGGGTTGACTTAACGAGCTGAGATAACCTAAGTCCTATGTTGAATGCTGTCACAGCATAGGCACACATCCTCTGACCAGAGACAGATGTGTTATTATATGTCTAAGTGTGTACATTTGGCAGACCAGTAGGTTGATGACCTAACCAAGGTCTATACACTGACGAGCTGGTGTGCATGTAAGGGCATATGAGTAATACGATCTCTCAAAAGGGATGGGAAGACATGAGCTCACTCATGAGGTATTGGGACCGATCAAATTCCATGCATGGTCGTCGTGCTTTGGAAGCATGACAAGAATTTGAAGGTATGATATATGCTTTGGAAAAGCATATGATCGATACCAAATCTCAATGACCAAGATTGAGAAACTTGGTGATCAAACCCTGAAGAAGATAGTGTAAAATTGATCTTCATCTTCAGGTTGATCATTGGTCTTCCAGTATGCAGGATGTGCAGGTATTGGGAATACCTGAGGGTGATGTGATCATAAACGATTGTATAACCATGACGCTTCTAGTCCGAGAGAGTAATGAAATAGGTCTGGATTTTAGTGACTCCTCTCAGTAGAGAAGTAACTTGATCTTAGTCCAAGTGTTGGACATTGATCTGAATGTGATTCGGATGCAATGAGAAGATTAAGTATACGGACTTGATTTAATCAAGCATCTGTGGGAGGTCCGTTAGATCTGGATTTGAGATGAGATCTCTACATCCAAGTCACTATACGTGGAACAATACAATCGCCATGTCCTTATCTCCAAGTATCTGCGGAGAAAGCACATTATTCTTGAAGGAGTTCAAGAATAATTCATTTGACGATTTTTGTATCCAAGCAAGAAGGTCTTGATGATTAAATGAGATTTATTTATCAAGTATAATATGAATAAAGATTCATATTGTGAGAATGATTGTCCAAGATAATTAAATGAGATTTAATTATCAAGGAAAAGTATATCATGGATAGTGCTATCCATAATATCTGTGTATATTATAAATGTGATTTATAATATATAACAGAGAGAGAGAGAGAATTTTTGTAAATAGCATTTGTTAATTAATAATGTGGATTTGATTCACATTAATTAATTGGAAATGTAATTTACAAATTAGTTTGGGTTGTGAATATGATTCACATATTTTTCAATGGCATGATTGAAATATTCACAAATTAATTTGGAATTAATTTGGTGTATATTGTTGCAATAAAAGTTATTGCAATTTATTAAGAAATAATAGGATAAAATAAAAAGGAGACAAATTTTCACAAAAAAGGGGTAGCGTCACCATTGACGCCCCTATTTTTTAGGGATGATTTGTTGTCTCCCTTTTTTGTTATCGTGTTATCTTTTAATAATTAATTTATGTTAATTAAATTATGTTGATAATAATTCAACATATATTTAATTTGATATAAATTAATGTTGTTGATTTTTAACCAACAACAATCATGACCGTTGATTGACACATGGATCAACCTAGTCGTTGGATCTATGTATGCCATGGATTGAGATCCATTGGATCCCAAACTAATATATAAGGAGGGCAACCCTAGCCCTTGAGAGTACATCAACACAACATCAAGTAGACGCCTACTCTACTCTCTCTGTCTCTCATTCTCGTCCTCTCTCTCCCTCTCTCTAAGGTGGCCGCCCATCTTTGTGTTGAGAAAGAGAGCTTCTCGCCTTCGCCTTCGACTACCCGAGGATCTCCATCTTCTTTGGGGCTGCTTTCTCTAAAGGAAGATGACGGATTTCGTTGGATGAAATCAGGAGATTCGAGGCTTGGATCTTCATCGAAGATTGCGGGAGTCACGCGTCTCATCATCGCGCCCGCAAGTGCTGTCTTCGTGGATCGGACTTGAGACAGGGGGATCTCTTGCTTTAGAGATCTCGTGATCGCAACCACGTTAGAGAGGTATTTCTAATACTTTGTGGTTTAATGAAACGATCCAAGAAACGTTCTTGTGATAATGTGGTTTCATCACATGTTTTAAAAATTTTAAATTCCACTGCACCTTGCGACTAGTGCGACTAGTCGCCCCGATCGTATAAGATGCGATCATCACGCTTCCATGTTGCGCTTGAGGATTCTCAATATCCTTCAAGTGGTATCAGAGCCTTAGGTCGGAAAAGGTTTTGGATACGATCCATAGACCGAGGACGACTTGGGTTTGAAAGAGTTGCGAAAGTTTTATCGCATTTCAATTTTCGCACCTCTATTTAATTGAATTTTTCGGCACTGTTTAAATTGTTTAAACACAAAATATTCAATTGGATTTCATTCCACATTAAATAAAGAAACCATAAGATCTGAGTTTACGAAATTTGGATTTCATTTGCTCAAGATATGACCTTTTGAATAAGCATGTATTCACTGTTGCGGGAACTGCAAAACAGAACGTGATTAATGAGTTAATTACGGTTTTATTGCACCTTGAAATGCGTGAAATATCATGTGTATTCTGTTTTAAATCAAACCAGAAGCATTAGAAAACTAATTTTGCGAAATTTGAATTTAAATTGATCGAGATAAGTCGATTTTAGTGATTAGGGGTCACTGCTGGAAATTGACAAACTTGATCATGAACCTTGTGATAGTCATTCAAATTAATTTGATGAAAATTAATTGTTAATTTTCTGAAATAATTATTGATAAGTATTTGTGAAATATTTAGAGATGATAATCGTTTTCTTGAATGACATCCCACTAACCATAATGATAAGATAGTTGATCTTGATCATTGGTTAATATGAAATCATCAACAAACATTGTTTGCATACAAAATCCTAGGTCATCCAACAATAGTTGTAGGATAATTTTTACATGCAAAACCCTCTTGCTTGAATAGGATTGGGGATTTGTTTAGCAAATCTCTTTATAATATAATCAAAATTATTTTGATGTAAATTATATGGTATAATTTCGGTTGAAAGATCGATGAGCATCTCAAAGTACATGATGATCTATCTGGCATTATCCTTTCCTGAGATGGATATGCTGTCTAGTCGGAGAGCATTGGGGCAGCGGGTTGCAACGTATGTGATCCGTCCCACTCTTGCCGGTACTGGCCATGACAACGGGTAGAGACTCGATAATGCTGGAGAAATCAAAATATATTTTTCTAATTATTTAAATTCGAAATAATACGTACTTTGAGATTATACCTACTATTCAAGTAAAATTCAAAGTTTGTTGATTGAAAATTGGATTGATAATTAATTTAATATGATTAAATTAATTATATCCTATAAAAACACTCTATTATGAATAGATGTGTATTTCCCTTGGAAGAATTAATTATGTGAATATGATTCACGACAATTAATTATTACAATTTGAATATGAGATGGAGGATCACATAAGTGACATCCATGGTCTCCCATCAAGGCAAAGAATTTCATCACCAAAAGTTGTATATAGGAGACGCATGTCCGAAGTGACAGATCCTATATACAATTATTTGGATTGGGTTCTTTGTTTCTCGAAAGAGTAAGGCCGCATACGTAGTGACCCCAATATCGGGTCCTCATATTATTGGGGCGATATTGTATTGCGTATAGCGAGTATTAAGCATGTTGACGGTTGGTTCAATTAATGACGGGTCAACATCACCTTAGGGGTGGTGGGCCCGGGTATTAAAGACCGAATTGGGAGATGCAAGCTGGACTTGCAAGGCGGAATGTGTTACCGCTTCTTTTTATCAGAGTCGCAGGTTCTCATATTATTGTGATGTGACAAAGATAGGAAAGGAGATCCCAGATCTTGCTAGAGATATAATGGTAAGAATATCTCTTACATCAAAAGTGATTAAGGGAATGAACTTTCATTGTTAACAAGGCAAGACGACTTTGATATAAAAATTCCTAAATCAAAGAAAAATGTGTGTGTGTGTGTATGTATGTATATATATATATATATATATTATATACCCTTATGCAAATTTCTTATTTCAGATAATCCTTCATAAAATCCACTCAATGTTATACTCAGTAATAACCAGTAAAATATCATGGATTGGACTCATGATCCAGATATTGTACTTGCAATTGGACACATAATGTATGTGGTTTCAATATGCAAGTTTCTTCAACATAACGAGGAATGACAATTAAATAAGACAATAAGACATCACCTTAAGGTTTGAATGTCTCTATAGTCTTGATCTTTCATCGAGTGTACTTTGGAAGTGACATGTCGATGATGATCACAATTATCAAATAATCCTTATAAAATCTAAGAAGATGTTCTGGCATACATATGTGATCTAGACATTTAATCATGAATGACATGGTTCTCTGCATTATGCAGAATGGTAGCTCGAAAGAGATGATGTATTCAAAATGTTTACCTACCTGAACCTAAGTCTCTAAGAGTTAAGATGTATGTAGATATGATGAGTGTCATCATTCTACTATATATACTCAAGTCATTCATTAAGCTTCATAATAATCATTTTGTATGAATTTAATGAATCATGTATAAATGTTGAAGGGCTCTTGTATTGAAATCTTTTAATTCAACATAAGAGATTCTTTGTCTTGAACAATGGTTGTTTATAGATGAAGAGAGCACAGTGGAATCGTGGGTCGGACCCATGTGAGAAGGAAAATCAGAGTTGATTGTACTTCTGTGACTTCCATATGACATCCAAAGAGTTGGATGAATGCCAATACTGCAATAAGTTGATGTGTTGATAGTATGCCTATCAAGTCTGTCTAAAATCATTAGTGAAGGATTCAGATAGAGCATCAGAATAATCTACATATAATCATTGACTTTGACTTACTTATTTCATAAGATAAAGTCTGATAATTGTATCCCAGTCTTCTAATGACACTTGCAATTGGTTGCATATATATATATATATTAGAAGATTAGAAATTTGATCTTAAGGTTTAATAGTCATCTACATGGATATTGATGTAATTGTTGCAGCAATCTCTGTTAAATAGATGTACTTCATATTCTCAGTGGGAGAGCCCTTAGTCTTGAAGAATATCTCTATGACCTAGATATTAGAATACACTCATTGTTTATTTCTAAATGTTGGAAATAAACATGAATTCTGAGATAGAACTATCATAAAGAGTTACGATGGATATATTTCAGATAGTAATCTAACATCTAGTAGACTCCACAAAGTTGGAAAATTAATGAATGGTTCATTAAGATTTCTAATATTGAAAATTAAAACCTTTATAAGATCAATAGGAGGATGAAGATCATTTGACAATGATTTGGCATCAAGTTTTGGACATATGTCTGATGATGAGATCAATAGACTAGTAAGATATGAAACTTTAGAATGTCTAAAATTTCAAATCTTACATACTTGTGAATATTGTATTCGAAGAATGTCCAATACACCCTTCTCTTAGGAAAGGTGTAAGATGTCAAGGTATTCGGGATCTCATACATATTGATGTATGTAGATCATCTATATCATAGAAAACATCATGGATATATGATATCGATTGATGATTATGTATGATATGAGATTTCTTCTCTTCACCTGAGAAACCTTTGAAGTGTTCAAAGATTTCACAATTTTGATTTAGAACCAAAATTTGAAGGAAGATTAAATGAATTTGATCTAACCAAGGTAGCAAGTACCTATTAGATGAATTCAAAGAATACCTTATGAAGATATGAATATTATTTCTATCTCAATCCTCCTAAGACACCTAAACTCAATGGAGTTGTAGGAAGATACAATTGGATCATGTGTGACATGATTTGATCAATGATCAATTTTAACATAATTATCCCTTGGTTTCCAGGTATATATGTGTAGTAGAGACTACAATATATATCCTTAATAAGGTTCCATGCATGTAAGCTGGAATCTAGCACTTGAGAGTGCTACTTCATTAGAAAAATAAAGGATGGTATTGGATACCTACTTTATAACCCTGAGATTCTTAAAAGATCTTGTCTCTGAATGTGATTCTTAGAGGATGACTCTCTTGAGAATCAAGATGAAAATGAAGTGTAGGAACTCATTTAATCTTGAGAAGATAATGAGGCTCCTGAAATCTGGAACTAAAAGGACAATTAAAGATGAAACATAATAATTCTTCAAATGAGTTTGAGGATGTATTCCATGTGTCAGTAAAGTCTAACAATGATCGGACTTCATGTGATGAAGCTCTTGAGGATCATGACATGTAAAGATGGATATTAGCAATAAAGTCTAAAGTAGACTTCATATACAAATGTTGTATATGGACCCTCGAGGATCCACCTATAAGGGTTAGACCCATTAAGGTGCAAATGGATCTTCAAGAGAAAGAGGAAACCCAATGAGAAGGTAGAGACCTTCAAAGCACAGTTCATAGCCATGAGCTGTACACCGGAAGAGAAGACATTGCTTGCAATGAGACTTGCTCTTCGGTAACCATGCTTAAAACCATCAGAATATTGCTAACCTTAGCTACACAACTTGACTATTGCTTATTCAAGATGTAAGTTAAGATTACATTCCTCTAAGAATACCTCTCTGAGGATATTCACATGAAGTAGCCCCATGGCTTCATGATTTGGGAAAGTAAGGTGTGAAAGCTAAAGAAATCCATCTATAGACTCAAATAAGCTTCTTGTTGTTGGAACATAAGATTTGATGAAATTATAAATATTATGATTTCAGATAGAATCTTTATGAACCATGTGAAGCTTAATGGGAGTTCTATTGTGTTCATCTTGCTAAATGTAGATAATATCCTAATCATTTGTAATGATATAAGGATGATAATAAGTGTTTTATAGACTGGTTATTCCATATCTTGAAATATGATTTCAAGGATACCTCTTGGATCTTAGTTCTGAAGGTTTTCAGAAGCAAAGAGAAGAGGGTATTGGGACTGTCACATTTGTAGTACCCCTTTTACATGTTCCATTTTCTTGGAAATTCCAAGAAAGGCTTCCTTCCCTTAAGATTTGATAATGACCTATCTAAAGGGATAACACCTCAAAGAGTCGAGGAAGTGAATGCTAGAACTGTTTGCACTTGTGCATCAGTTACGAGAAGCTAAGTGTGTGCTAGATGTGTACAAAAGCCAGATATCTGCCATGCAGTGGGAGTAGTAAAGTGTTGCTAATCCAACTATGGAAAGAAAACACTTGATTGCAATAATAAAAAAATCTTCATAGATGACAAGATTTTTTGAGATAGTGATCTCAATGTCATATCTTCAAAAGCTTAAGACTTTATAGATAGAGATCTAAAAAGGTCTTAAATGTGGATACCTTAAGAGATAGTGATCTCTAGGATAAGGGTATTCTGATAAGGATTATGGAAATACTGGTTATAATAATTATTGAGCAATAGTGTCAAGGACACTATAATTGCTTTATAAAGATTGGGTATAGGTTGCATAAGATTCAACATTCGTATTGGATGCGAGCACTGTTACTAAGAGATATGCAAGTGCCGTAAAAGGACATGACATAGTCTTTTGGGAAAAGAGTGATTGATCAGCTTACCTAGCTATTTTCTAAATAGCCTATGATTGTCACATGAGTGGGTTTAAATGATTAGCCCATTAATGGCTCTCTGAGCTAGTGGGAGATTGTTGGACATGCAAGCCCACAACGAGCCATTATGCAATAAATGTTATTGCACGTATCATTCCCTGATCTGAAATGAAGAATAAATAATTTGCATAATAGGTCCCTCTGTACAATTAGGGTTATGTACCATGGCCATCTTAATAATCATATAGTTGTTGATTCATTAGATGAATCATAGAGGTTGGTGCTTGGATGAATATCTAACGGGTTAGATAGAGGACTCATCAAGCACCGTCAAATGATTATTAAGAGATGATCTCCAGACTGAGTATGAGATGACAATCCTTTCTCACATAGGCTGATATCTGACCGACCTCTTGATGTGGGTCCTCTGCATGGGAATAGTGATTCGGAGGTGTCAGATTAGTTAGGTCAAAGGGTTGACTTAACGAGATTGAGATAACCTAAGTCCTATGTTGATTGCTGTCACAGCATAGGCACACATCCTCTGAACAGAGACAGATGTGTTACTATATGTCTGAGTGTGTACATTTGACAGACCAGTAGGTTGATGACCTAACCAAGATCTATACACCGGCGAGCTGGTGTGAATGTAAGGGCATATGAGTAATACGATCTCTCAAAAGGGATCATACATGTTCACTTATGAACAGGAAGACATGAGCTCACTCATGAGGTATTGGGACCGATCAAATTCCACGCATGGTTGTCGTGCTTTGGAAGCATGACAAGAATTTGAAGGTATGATATATGCTTTGGGAAAGCATATGATCGATACCAAATCCCAATGACCAAGATTGAGAAACTTGGTGATCAAACCTTGAAGAAGACAGTGTTAAATTGATCTTCATCTTCAGGTTGATCATTGATCTTCCAGTATGCAGGATGTGCAGGTATTGGGAATACATAAGGGTGATGTGATCATAAACGATTGTATAACCATGACGCTTCCAGTCCGAGGGAGTGATGAAACTGGTCTGGATTTTAGTAACTCCTCTCAGTAGAGAAGTAACTTGATCTTAGTCCAAGTGTTGGACATTGATCTGAATGTGAATCAGATGCAATGAGAAGATTAAGTATACGGACTTGATTTAATCAAGCATCTGTGGGAGGTCCGTTAGATCTGGATTTGACATGAGATCTCTACATCCAAGTCACTATACGTGGAACAATACAATCGTCCTGTCCTTATCTCCAAGTATCTGTGGAGAAAGAACATTATTCTTGAAGGAGTTCAAGAATAATTCATTTGATGATTTTTGTATCCGAGCAAGAAGGTCTTGATGATTAAATGAGATTTATTTATCAAGTATAATATGAATAAAGATTCATATTGTGAGAATGATTGTCCAAGATAATTAAATGAGATTTAATTATCAAGGAAAAGTAGATCGTGGATAGTGCTATCCATAATATCTGAGTATATTATAAATGTGATTTATAATATATAATAGAGAGAGAATTTTTGTAAATAGCATTTGTTAATTAATAATGTGGATTGGATTCACAATAATTAATTAATTAGAAATGTAATTTATAAATTAGTTTGGGTTGTGAATATGATTCACATATTTTTCAATGGCATGATTGAAATATTCACAAATTAATTTGGAATTAATTTGTTGGATATTATTGCAATAAAAGTTATTGCAATTTATTAAGAAATAATAGGATAAAATAAAAAGGAGATAAATCACCACCAAAAAAAGGGGTGGCATCACCAATGACTTAGTCATAGGTGACGCCCCCTATTTTTTAGGAATGATTTGTTGTCTCCCTTTTTTTGTTTTCTTGTTATCTCTTAATAATTAATTTATGTTAATTAAATTGTGTTGATAATAATTCAACATATATTTAATTTGATATAAATTAATGTTGTTGGTTTTTAACCAACAACAATCATGACCGTTGATTGACACATGGATCAACCTAGCCGTTGGATCTATGTGTGCCATGGATTGAGATCCATTGGATCCCAAACTAATATATAAGGAGGCAACCCTAGCCCTTGAGAGTACATCAACACAACATCAAGTAGACGCCTACTCTACTCTCTCTCTCTCTCTCGCATTCTCATCCTCTCTCTCCCTCTCTCTAAGGTGCTGCCCATCTTTGTGTTAAGAAAGAGAGCTTCTCACCTTCGCCTTCGACTACCCGAGGATCTTCATCTTCTTTGGGTCTGCTTGCTCTAGAGGAAGACGACGGATTTCGTTGGACGAAATCAGGAGATTCAAGGCTTGGATCTTCGTCGAGGATTGTGGGAGTCACGCGTCTCATCATCATGCCCGCAAGTGCTGTCTTCGTGGATCGGACTTGAGACAGGAGGATCTCTTGCTTTAGAGATCTCGTGATCGCAACCACGCTTCGAGAGGTATTTCCAATACTTTGTGATTTGATGAAACGATCCAAGAAACGTTCTTGTGATCATGTGGTTTCATCACATGTTTTAAAAAATTTAAATTCTGTTGCACCTTGCGACTAGTGCGACTAGTCGCCCCGATCGCATAAGATGCGATCGTCACGCTTCCGTGATGCACTTGAGGATTCTCAATATCGTTCAGTTCTGTCATGTAGCCCTAAGATCCTCCTTCATCGCGGATCCATTAACTCCCCATGGCCGACCTTCTAGGGTTGCCATTCACCTGTTTCAAAACTTTAGTCCACCACCTGTAACCGTCAGAACTCCACCTTCAAATACACCCGCTCCGCCCCGTCACGCTTTTGTCCACCAATCAATGAGTTGAAGCCCAGCTTATCTCGCCCCTCCGGTGACAACAGAGGGGGAAATTTGGTGAGGCGATGATGACTCCAGTTCAGGTGTCGATCCACAGCTATCTTGGTTATGTAACGGTGCCTCCTCCATCGCAGTGGTCCTTGGTTTGCTGTCTAGGTATGAGCGAAGACCCCGAGCATCATCAGATGCTCAACCCAAGCCACTTCATCCGCAATTATTCTTCCTTGAATCCTCCAGGTATGCCTTCTTTTATTTTCTTCGTGTTTTCTTCGATTAAATTCCGCACACACACTCATCTTCACCGCTAGTTCACCACAAGAACACCCTCGCCTGACCTCCCTTATCTTCACAGGAGGTCCAGACTGTCGTCTTCCTCCGTCAAAACCTCCAGCCACCTCTCTCCCATTCCCCCGTCAACATGATGGAGGACTGATGAATCCACATTTCATCATCTTTATTCTATCATTTTGGCATCAAAAACCCTAGCAAATGCCTGTAAATAGCATTAAAATCACCTTCTTAGCATTCATGCATGTGCATCATATTAGTGTATAAAATGCTGTAATTAAAGCCAAAATTATAGAATAAATAAAAAAAGAAAAAGAATAAAATATTGTAAATATTTTATGACCCAAAACCCCAGAGACCTAGGCATCTTGATGAATAGGTCGACAAGGAATAAAGTAGGGGAGATAAGGTCAGAAATACAGATAAAATACCTATACATTCTATTCATTCTTTATTCATTTTGGGACCTATTTTTGGTTCCACTTTTTATACATTAAATAAAGAAACTTTGTACATGAAAGTTGTAGATAATAAAATAAAGAAAAATACAAAATTGATTTCACTGAAAAACAATGTACAGATAAAAAGTTATGGTCTGAATAAAAATCCAGAATGCCAACTTCCCAGACCCGTATCTCACAACTGACAACTCCAAATGCAGCATACTCACATTTAATTGTATATAGAATAAAATAATCTCTCCAATGGTGGTGGTTTCGCATTTAGCGGAGCTACGGTTTGAAAGTTGAGTTTTGGACCCTCATTGTATACCTGTACTGAATAAAATATTCAATTTATTATTTATTTATTATTTTTGTATTTTTATATTTTTATAATTATGTAATTATTACTTATAATAATTATGTACATTAAAATAAGAATAAAAACCTAAATAAAAACAAAAATAAAATACTTAAAAACAAAATACATAGGTACCCTACCTATATGTATACCTATACTTTTTATACTTATATTTTATTAAATGTACAAAACACATCAATAAAATAAAATAAAAATATAATTAAGTGTATAAAAGTATTTTATAATTTTATAAAATAATAAATAAAAATAATGAAATTAAAATACACAAAATAAAAATAAAAGAATACAATATATAGATAATATACCTATATAGGGGTATAAAAGCAACTTGTAAAAATATACCTCATAAAAATAATTAAAAATCGGAATTAAATACTTTATAAAATAATAAACATTTTTTATTAATTAACCTAAAATTAAATAAATCATTTTCGATTTTAATTGAATTTTTAATCATTTTTTAGGGGTTTTTCCTGGTTGGTCCACGCGGACCAACCAGGGGGCAGTCTTCGTTGACCAAGGTCAACTGCCTGCCCTCCATCCCTGTAGCCTGTCAGACCTCGTTTTTTGCCCGCGTTTGCAGATTTATCGAGGCTGCCTCTTGCATCTTTTCACGAAACTTCCTTCTGCAAAATCGTTCCTCTATGATCCAGCTACCACGCCCCAGCTTGATCTCGAGCCGAGCACCATCACGGCTCCCGTGACTCCTCCTTGAAGTTCACCCCTCGCCATGTTTAAAAACCAACCTTCATATTCCTCCTCTCCTTGAACCGCCTTCGTCCTGAGCCACTCCCTCCGAGGGCTAGCTGCGGGATCCCCTGTGACAGAGGGTCGATCTCCAACCTTGTCGAGGTGCCTACCTAGCTCGGCGGCGCGTTCCAACCTCCATCTCCGGCGGCCTAGCCACCGTGAGGTCAACCTCGCTACTTCTGGCTTGAGGTACGTCTTCCTTCTTCTTCTTCTTTTTTTGCTTTTCTTTAATCCTGGTAGCAGTAGGATCACCTAGGTGCCCTCCATTTCGCCTGAGATTTAACCATTCGCCTCCACCTCGCCGGAGCAAGCTCCGGCGAGTTCGTTTCTCCATCATCCACCGCCTACAGAACATCTCTTCGCCACTGGAGGGTCGCGGCATTTTGCCCGCGACCCCCTTCACCCCTTTTTGCAGGTACGCGAAACGATACCAGGTGCTGGAGAGGATTTTGCGAGCGGTCGGAGCATCGTGGACCCGTCTCCTCATCTTCGACGTGGTGGTGGGCCTACAGAGCTCCCCCGCTCTTTTTGCCTCCTCCGGTCGACAGAGCAACCAACCAGGAGCGTTTCTGGACAATCTGGGCTTCAACGGGTGACGGAGGACGGAGATCTTCTCGGAGGAAGCTCGCTCCGGCGAGAGGTCCTCCGTGTTCTTCTAGCGTGTCCCTCCACCGTCCGATCAACGAGAGTCTCCAGAACGCACAGCTGCCCTTGGATCGAGCATTCTCCCAGCCGTTGGATCATCACGCCAGATCTAATCGCGGCCGTGGGCGCGAACCGTCATCGTGAGATCAGGCCGCGACACGTGGCATTAGTGGGCTAGCATCTGCCGTCCATCAACGCCTCTGCGAGGGTAATTTTGCTATGTACCCTCGCATATTTTGTATTTATTTCTAAGGGCTTAAACTTTCAGCTGAAGGCATAAAATTTTTGTAATATTTTCAGCAAGACCCCTCGTACTTCCGATTATTACGTATAGGTCCCCCGCTGGGCGCGTGCGTTGCACGTGACTTGGCGATTTTGCAAGGGCCTCCCGAGGTTTTTAGTATTTGTACTTTTAGTCTATAAACTTTCATCAGCAGCTTAAAATATTTTGTATATTTTGCATCGTAGCCCCCCGCAGGTCTTGAAAATTGCAGAACAGCCCTTCCCAGGTGCGCGTGCTTTGCACGTGGACTTGGGATTTTTACACCGATACCCAGGCGGGTTTTGTAATTGCAGTTTGGCCCTTAAAATTGAATATTTAGTTCATATTTTTGTGTAAATTTTGCAAGTAGCCCCTGGATGTTTTGGAAATTGCATGTATGCCCCTGCCAGGCTTGTTAATTGTTTGGATGCATGTTGTAATTATTTAACCTATCATTTGAATCCCAAAATTTCTCAAATTTTAAACTTAAGCTCCTGTTAGCTTATATTTTGACGCCCTATTTTTAGTTTTTGCTTTTATTTTATTTTTATATTTATTAAAAATAAAAAACATGGTTTTTATTTACTGTCTAGCTTAGAAATGCCAAAAAATATTAAAACACCTCTAAAAATTCCAAAAAAAATCCCTAGTTGTCTTTTAATCTATTTTAGTGTCAGTCTAAAAATCACTAAAAATCTCAAAAGAAAAACACTAAAAATTAAAAAATACATAAAAACTTCAAAAAAATCTATAAAATCAAAGAAAACTCCAAAAATTACAAACTCAATTCCTGTTTGTTCTACATTTCATTCTCTTTATTTGAAAATTTGTGTGAAAAATTTTGGTTGCCGTTTGCTAATTTTAATTTGCATTTTCCTCACAGCCAGCACATTTTCCACTGTTTTCCTTTATTTCAGTTTTTAAAAATACCAAAAACACCTTAAAAAATTCCCAAAAATCACAAAAACAGTAGAAAAATATAAAAAGACCAAAAGGACTTTATTTGCTAATTTTTGAACATTTTTATCTATTTTTATAAATATCTCTTTCTCCCTTTTATTACATTGCTTATATATTCTATTATTGGAAAAAGAATTAAAAAAATATAAAATATAAAATTATAAAAATTAGAAAATTAAAAATCAAAGTACAAAATTTAAAATTAAATTAAAATAAAAAAATTAAAATTAAAAACCCACAAAAATTTCCTTTGATTGCTTGCTTAGTGTAGACACTTGACACATCACACACATTCACTTGAGCACATTAATTTTGAACTACCATGCTTGCTCCCTGTGTTCGAACTCTCTGCATACTTGCCCTTTACACCATTTGTGCAGAGTTAAAAATAAATTTTAACTCCACATTATTTCTAATCTATTGATCTTTAGTGTGGGTTAATTGTTGATTAATTTCAGATTTTGTGTGGTCAAACACCGACTGTTGACTCGCCTTGTGAGTCGATACAACCACATCGATATCTGGAATTATCAAATGGCGCAGTGTAATAATTGTAGATATTTTTATCTATTTTTGCAAATTGTAGATATGCCCATGTCAGGGGATAATTTGGATAACTATCATTTTATTTCTCATATTTTCTCTGCATTTATGTCCCTAGTACTATTTTATTCATAACGTGAGCATTTGAACTCCAATTAAGTTGATTTCAGTTTCATTTTGTTGCTTGTTTTATTCTCTTCACAATGGCATATTTCATTTACCAATTTGACACTAAATTGGACATGTTATATTTTTATATTTATAATGTCAATTTCTCTTTCATTACTTGATGTTATTGATTCATTTTACTGTTCAATTTGCCTCTGAAATTAAACCTTCTTTTATTGCTCGTTGACTTGAATATTTTTAGGGAATATTTGTACTTGATTTCATGCATGGTTGTCTATTGCAGAACATACACAATGCATCTCCTTTTAATTGCATAAAAATGAATAAAAATGCATGCATCATATCACTTTGTCTCTACATCATTTTGTTTGCATAAATGTTTGCATTGATCATTCTCTGCTTGTAATTCATGCATTCTGTATTGTGAACCTGCATACTTGCATACGAAGACCTAGATATAGAATTTAATCACTTAAATTTTAATTAATAATTTTCGATGAGTAGATGAGGAGGCTCGTGTCCCTGTGTTCGACCTTGGTATCTTGCCAAGTAAAATAATTGCCATAAATTCGAAGGTGTGGTTTTTGCTGAATCATTTATCACCGCATGTACTAAAATAAAATACGATCATTAAAGTGGTGAAAATGCGTTCATCAAATGGCGTTGTTGCTGAGGACACGACTCACCCTTATTTGTTTATTGAATTTTATTGTAATATTTTGATGTGAATATTTTGATGTGATTGTTTACAAAACTTTAGGTCTTCACAGTGTGCTCAATTGTGCATCATTTCTTGTTTAAATTTCTTGATATTTTTCCTGACTTTTTCCTTTGTGGCAGGGCCCGTGAAAATGGAGGACGCTCAATCTGCATGGAGGCATGGAGATGAGAGCTCCCGCTGCGATGAGACATGGAGGAAATTCAGGAGGGTTCAAGGAGTCTAGTCAACATTTTGTTCATGCATCTCTTGTGTAAAATATGTAATCATTGCATTTCTAGTGGTCCTCGTTCGAGGGCTCGCGTGTGTAAAAAAAGAACACTGCATGTGGTGTGTGAAGTCTTACTCCATTCCGGGAGAGGCTCCACTTGACTATCAACCTAGGGCTATGCATATGATGAGAGGTGTTTGCATAGGATCATACGGTTCACAAGGCGAAACCACAGTCGGTGTATTGACCACTCCATAAACCTCACGCAATCAACAATCAACCCATGAATACAGATCGAGCAATGGATATCAGAAAGTGAGTTAAAGTTATTATTCTCTACAACTAGATGTATATCAAGCAAGGGTGTAGAGGCCGAACCACATAGAGCAAATATGGTAGCCTATGTGAACAAAGTGTTTATATACAATCATGTCATTTAACAAGTATATATATATATTTTTTGTGGCTTTTTTATATTTATAACTATATATTTTTTGTTTTTGTTTTAACTTTTTGTATTTTGATTTTTAATTTTCTGCTTTTATATTTTCTTTATATATATTTGGTGTTTTTATATATAATAAACTAATTATAGAATTTATATATACGGTGTAAGCTAATGTAGACATAATAATAGCAAAAAAATAAATGAAAATTATTGAATTAAAGTTTTTTGTTTTTTAAATAATTTTTACTATTTTGTGATTTTTAAGATAATTTTGCTATTTTTTAAATATTTTTAAAGACAAAAATATCCCCAATCAGGGATTTAAGAAATACATGAAATTGATTTGATTTTTTAAAAATAGTAAATAAGGTTTAAAATTACTCAAATCAATTTTAATATAAAGATCTTTATATAAAGAAAATTAAGAAATATAAAAACATATTTTTGGATTTTTTTAATTATTTTTTAATTTTTATCAAGATTTTTGGGGTTTTTCAATTTTTAAGAGTTTTGTTTTTTTATTTTTAGTGGTTTTTTATTTAAGGTATAAAAATACATAAATAAGCAACATATTTTTTGGGGGATTTTTCAGTGATGTTTTGATATTTTTTGGCATTTTATAGGCTATACAGGGACTATTTTTGCTGAAATTGTTTTTTCATCAATATCAAAAAGGTCCAAAATTGTAAATAAAAATAATGGCATTAAACTTCAAGCAATTTGGAACTTACATCTATTTTTTGTGATTTCTGGAGCATAATAGACATATTAAATAAATCCAACAAGTATACAAAAATACAATTGCTGGTAGGGGCGTACATGTAAGTAAAATAACCTCTAAGAGCCTCTATGTAATTTTTCCAAAAATATACAACATTCATTAAAATTTGTTTGGACCAAAAATAAATACCAAAAGCAATAGGGACATCTTTGCAAAATGGCCACCTCACGTGGGATGACACGTGAGGTGACCTGGCATTGACCTAAAGGCAATACTAAAAAATATAGGGGTCTACTTGCAATGTAATCATTATATTTACACTGCATATTTTATTTATAGGATTACTTAATAATCACAAAAGTAAGAGGGATGAAGTATGTAATTTACCCCTCAGAGGTGCGCCATCGTGCGGTGCAGATCATCCTACTTGCCACACGTCGCTTGCATGGCCCCCAATACCCCTTCGTCGATCGATGCTTCAGATTCGATTGTGGTGCTTCATCAACGGCCCAGGGGTGCGGGAAATAGACGGTTGGGATTAGAACTGGAAGTGCGCCCTCCATCGGACGGTTACTGTTGTTCACAAAGAACAAGGAAGAACAAGGCCTTCCCTGACCTTCGATTGACAATCTCTCGCTCCTCCGGCGATCTTTGATCATGCTCTGGGGCTCTACACGCTGGGGAGGCTCGTCCGCATCATCTGGTACTAACAAGATGGTCTGGGACCCAGTGTTGGGGTCCTGGAGCTCAGTTGAAGCAGGAGTACCTGGGGAACATATAAAGATGCAATTCTTGGCCCAAGAATGGCCTTCTGGCATGGGACCTACACAAGGGTGTTATAGTGATCAAGGCGATGAAGCTCGGCCCCTCCTGAAGCTAATTCACATAGAAATGGATGGGTGCGGCGAAGGTCCAGTGAACGACAGGAGGTGACCTTCGATTCACGGATCGAGAGCCAATCCGGTTGGCTGGGTGATAGGATGGGATGGAGAAAACACAGGGGGGATGGTTGTGAGGAAAGAGTCGGAGATGGGTAGGACCATTGTGAAATCAGGTTGGAGCTCAAGAACTCGGGCGAGGGGATTCCGCCAAATCTACGCTAACTACTTAGCAACATACGAAACTAAAGACTAGAAATGAAAGACAGGAATTAAAGCAACATAAAATGGAAGAAAAATCATCTCTTATATCTGAGAAGGATCTCATGGAGCAGGGTGGCTGGTGAACAACAGCGGACCACCGCCTTGTCCTTGCTACGCCGTCTCCAAGTGCGGGGAGGCTCACAGTTCTCACCTGGACCTCGGCATACACACAAGAAAACTGGGCGAAGCTCAAAGGGGGATCAAAAGAAGAAGGCGGGGGGGGGGGGGTATTTTATTTATATACGGTGAGTTTGAGTGATCTTGGGCAGCGATTATTGACGTGCTCAACGTAGATTGGGAGGATCTAATGATCCCGCGAGGTAGACCGATGTGAGGTGAGGGATTTTCATGAAGCGCTCGAGGTGGAAGGACCATCCGGAAGGCGTCAAAAAATCAGTGAAGAAGAGGGTCTCAAGGCTCTGACATGATTCAGAGCTGAAGGACAGGGAGTTAACTGTAGTTAATGAATGGAGCGCTGTATTGGTCCACACAGGCGCACGACAGGATAAAACTGCCTATTTACTCAGAAATAATTATTTAAAAATAGTATTTGATTTTATTAATTTTTTATTATAAAATAAAAAATGTTTATTATTTTATGTAGAATTTTATGATGATTCTTATTTGTTTTTTTGAGGTTATTTATTAGTAGATAATTTTAGGGGTTTATTTATATGTATATTCATCTATGTTTTAGCTGTTTTATTTTTATTTTTTTATATTTTATTTTTACTATTTTATTCTCTTATTTTATAAATTTATAACTTATTTTTAGGTGTATAAATATAATTTTATTATATTTTTGTGATGTTATTTTTATTCTTAAATAAATAGGGGTATAGAATATATATGTATATTTATTGTATATTTATCTATGTATTATACACATTATTTTATTTTAATATATTTTTTAGAGTTTTATTTTAGCTTTATATTTTTAATAGAATATGCATAATTTTACAAGAGTGTAAAAATATAAGAGAATTAAAGAATATATTTTCTTTTTATTTATTTACAAGTATTGGCATATGTATTTTACCTATGTTTTTATATAGACTTGATTTATTTTGTGTTGTCTTTATTGTTTTATTTTAGTTTTAATATATACACAAGTCATGAATAATATTTACAAAATTATAAAAAATATAAAATTGTAAAAATAATAAAGAATGAATAAATTGAATATTTTATCCCGGTATATTATACAATGAGGGTCCAAAACCTAACTTTCACATCTTAACTCCAAAAATTATGAATCCACCTTCATTAAATAGCTTATTAAAAGTTATATACAATTAGATGTGATTTTTGATACATTTTATTTTTTTATTTGGAAGATATGGGTCTGTAAAGTTGGGATTTTGGCTTTTTATTTTCTGTATAAAATGAACACTATATATTAGTTTTGTACAATTTTATTTTTGTATTTTTCGTTTACATTATTGTCTACAACTTTTATGTTTAACATTTCTTTATTTGATGTATAAGCAATAAAGAATAAAATGGGTATCAAAAATACTTTATTGGGAAATAAAGAATTGGTTTTTATTGTATTTTTGGCCCTTGTCTCCCCCTACTTTATTCCTTGTCGATCAACTCAATTCTTGATTTGGTCTTGGGGTTGAGGGTCATGAAATACCTTTGGTATTTTATTTCTTTTATTTTCTTCTCTTTATTCTATAATTTTGGCATTAAAATAGTATTTTATACACAATAAATGCAATAAATGATGAATGCTAATATGTACAAAATAATATTATTTACATGCATTAGCTAGGGTTTTTAAGGACAAAATGATAGAGAAAAGATGATGAAATGGAGATTCATCACCTCCTATACTTGCCTTTGCTAGTCCCTAGCAAAAACTTATGCAATAAGTGCAGAAAAGAAAAATAGAGAAAAGAAAAGGAAAGAAAGTGGATTAAGTTTAATTTTCAAGCTTGTCTTCATAAAATCAAAGTTTGGAGCTTAAGTCAGATCTTTGAAATTTTAGTGTGGACACAACCTTATTGGGAATCGGATTTGAAATACAACAGCCTTCGAGAATCCCAAAACTCTGCTCAAGTCTCCCCAATAGCACGGTCAGAATGCTTCAACTCATACGCAAACCCTTACGACTATGAATTCTACTTATACAATATAAGTGATAGTGGCTCTCACTAGTTGAAAATGATAAAGAGATTGACTTATCCAGCATGACAACCCAATGATTCTCCAATCCAACAACTCTTTCCTCGAGGAGCGGGGTATTCCCTTCTAAGTTCAAGTGGCGACCAGCTCAAGAGGAGGAGGTGAAGAGAAGAATGGACGGTAGCCAGTATGGCTACCTATCCTTGGATGCTTGACCAGTGCAACCAAGTCATCCAACTGCAGGCTAACATATCATGATTTTGAAGCACGTGCTTACTTATTGAGTATACAACTATGTACACTCCGGTATGCATTTTATTTTCAATCAGGCATGCCCACCTTTTTGGATTTTTTCCCTCTTTGCATCATTTTTTTGAAATATTGTTTACAACAGCATTCACATAAGGAGTTTTTCCTCTTTAGCCAGTAGACTATCTCTCTTTTGAAGCATTATTGCAACCTACACTCTCTTGTTATTAGACATCTCTGCTGCTGGACGGGTTGGGGTGCACTTCCCTCCCTAGACGAGGACAAATGTTTCCACTTGTGTGCGTCTCATACCAGCAAATCCAATCCCCTCACAACTCCAACTGAGTTGAGCCAAGTGAAAGGTGCAGGTGTCCAAGTTAGGTCATTATCAACAAGAGTCATGTGTGTGCTCCGAAATACTCTACTTAGGCAGTCAAGAATCCATTGAAACAAATCTCACAATTCTCAAAGAATTGAGTCAACTAGACTTGAAGTACCTCATTTCCCGTTCTTATAAGGTTCATGTTATTACGTAGATTTAAGATCGAACCAAGCTCCAATATTCGGATTTTACTTAGAGTCATTCAATTATCAAACTCAGTCCGAAAAGTGTGAATGCCATGTGATGAATACTCATTCATCACTCTTTATTCTTATATTTTAGCTACAAAAACCTTTGCAAATGCATGTAGATACTTGTAAATACAAGTAATTACCAAAAGCATGCATGGTGTAAAGGTAATAATTAGCATGTTTTTGTGCAAAAATAAAAGAATAAAGATTAAAAAGAAAAAGAGGGAAATATTTAGAATAAATATTGAGCAACCTAATCCCAAGGGAGGGCTCAGCATGGGCCTGACCGCATAAAAGCCAAAGTAGAGAGAGATAGGGGCTCATGTCTGTAAATATACCTGTAAATATCACAAAAATATTTTCCTCCAAAAATGGAATAAAATGTGCTTGTATATATTTGTATATATGTATAAATACAAAATCAAAACAAAAATTGAAAAATTAAAAAGAAAACAAAAATATTCCCTTGTACATATTCATCATGTACATAGTCCCCTTATCTATATTTATTTTACCTTATAAATAACTAAATTAATTTCCATAAAATTTGTATATATTCTATCTCTTATGGTGTAAATAAATAAAATAAACTCCATAAAAATGAAAATCAAATAAAAAGAACAAAATTAAAATCCAATAAGAATATTGTACATATACCATGTTTATATATCTATTTATTTCACCCTTGTATATAAATAATAAAAATAAAATAAAAATACCCTTTTATTCCTAATTTTATACTATAAATAAATAAAATATAAAATGGGAATAAAAATGCACAAAAATAATTAATTAAAAATCAAAAATTAAAAACCTATATTGTACATATACCTATATATAGCTCTAAAGTGTAAATACCTTATTTTTATTTTGAAAAATTAATAAAAAATCACCAAAAAAATAGAAAAAAATAAAATAAACATTTTTCGTATTTTGAGTTTTTAATAATTCGACCATTTCCAATTTTATTTCTAATTTCCAAATATTTTCCAGGTGGCTGATTCTCATTGATCCACGAGGGACGTTGACCCCCGGTCAACTCTCCCCTATGGACCACCTCCCACGGGTCCGTGACGCCCGACCCGATTTCTCAACATTTTAGCATCCAGACCCGAACTCCATCCACTCAAACCCAGGGCTTCGATTTCCAAGGGATGATCCATGATCCTCGCGTACACCTCCTTTTCGGGATCTGCTCCTTGGAATGCTCACCTGATCCTCATCTTATCGGACCCATCATTGTATAAAGCCTCGACTCCGGCAGCTCTGTTATCCATATTTGGACCTCCCACTCGCAGCCAAGGAACTCCTCCGGTGAGCCTGAGTGACAGCGGTGCTCGTTGGAGTGGAAGCGAGGCACAAGCCCTTCGGGAGACCTCTGATCCGGTGGCATCGCCGCCGTGCGCCGCCGCGAGCGCACCCAGCCTCGGGGAACCGACGCCCCCTTGCAGGCAATGACCCAGGAGCTCCCCGAGCTCCAGCCCAGTCGAATGCCTTCACCAGGTAGTTGCTTTAGCCCGTAGATTAGCTTAGATTCGAATTTTTAGTTTCTTGCAGTCGTAGCTCCGCCGCCTCCACCTGCCGTCTCCGACCATCCATCAGCCCATTCGACACCGCCACCACCTTCACGAGCCTCCTCTGCATCTTCTCCACCTACCCATCCCCCCTGGCTCGCCCCGGAGCAGAGACATCGGTTCTCCCCCTCCGCCGCTCGTCGGAGGACCACCATATCGACGCATCTCCCATTCATTTCGCGCTTTGACGGGTCGAGGCAGTTTGCCCTCGACCCATCTTTCTTCCTGTGCAGGTCAAATCGTCAGGAGAGCCTCATCTGGAGGCCAACAACTCAGGCACAGGAGCTCCAGGTCTTCACCGCCGTCGGAGCTCTCCAGGGCTCCCCGCCATCATCGGAGCTGTCCATTGGCTGCAGAGCCCCTAAGCGCATCTTTCCAGCATCTCAGCAGCCGACGAGGAGTCCCTACGTCCGAGCTTCGGGCCGACGAAGTTCGCCGGTCGTCAGTTCCTCCAGGACCCTCGCGAGCCGTTTGATCATCCTCTCGCTCCAGATCTGATCTTGGCCACCCATTTGAGGAGCTTCGTCACCGTCCGATCCATCTGAGGACCGATCTGAGCCACACGATCTGATGAAGAGGCACCCGTGACTCCAGAGTCGTCCGATCTCCACGTGCCGTCTTCTCCACCGTTGATCCATGAGGGTTTAGCCACAGCATACGAGGACCGTCAGATCTGCCACGTGGTGGACCCTCATCCGTTCGATCCGGCCAGCGTTTCGTGGTTAAAATCGCCGATATTCTCACTCGTTAGATCTGCTACGTGGCGCCATCTCAGCCGTCGACATTTAATAAAGGGGTATTTGCTCCTAGGCCCCTCTATTTCTCGCATTTACTATTTAGTACTGTAAATACGCGTTATAGTTCTTTTATTTTTGTGAATATTGCATAGAGGACCCTCCTGCTTATCGGATTCGCATTTATACCCCTGCCTGTTGTGGACACGTGCATCGACACGTGGAATTTGGTGTATTTGTAATTTTTGCCCTGCGTTTTTGGCTTGTTACGATTTATATTTTTATGAATAGGAATGACGAATAGGTCCCCCAGGCCTGAGTCACATGTATCGTGCGTGGCCCGGGGGACATTTTGCATTTCTAGCCCTATACTTCTCAGGCTTGTTATCCAAGGGGCCCAGGGTTTTATTTTATTTGCAGTTAGGTCCCTGTGCACTGCACCTTTATTTTTATTTTTAATAAAATAACAAATTAACTCCAAACTCGATGAAAATTGGACACATGGCTCCTGCCATGGTGTAAAATTTTCTAGAATTTTGGAGACATTTTTGTTTTCATTTGATATTTTTAAAAAATCAAAAACAAGCTTTTTCTTTACTATCTGACTTGAAAATTCACAAAAAATATTAAAATACCTCTAAAAATTATAAAAAAAATTAGTTAGTGTGTATTTTGCCTTGTTTGATTTTCTGACCAATTTTGGTCCTTTTTCATTATATAAAACCCTTAAAATTTACAAAACACTAAAAACCCTAAAAAAATTCTAATAATTAATTGAAAAATCCAAAAATAATAATTTCGGTGCCTAAATTTTCATGATATCTTCTAGTTTCTAGGAAAATTACCTTCAGACCTTGATAGGGTCGTTATCTATTTTATATTGGCCCTCCAAATCTGACTGGACAGCACCTTCATATTTCTATCTTGTTTGATTTTTAGAAAATTAAATAAAAATCAGAAAAATACCAAAAATTAACCAAAAACAGTAAAAAACATAAAAAACATAAAAATATTTTTATTTGAATTTTTGAGTGCTTTAATAATTAGTTGTATTGGCTTGTGTTATTGCTTTATTCATTTTCTTTATTAATTAAAAATCCAAAAAAATTATAAAAATTAAAAATCCACCAAAAATACATTTCTTTTATTTTATTTCTTTTTAGACTACTTCGTAGGCCGCGAGGCCATTACGTGCTCCTTGTGTTCGACCCTGGTCGCTATACCAGGTTAATAAAACAGCGAGACTGCTACTTGAGTTTCACTTGATTTTTGTCTTCGTTTGGTGGTCTATTTTTCCGATTGGCACCGCTTGGTGACTTGGGTCACAACGACCCTTGATTACCTTTTACCTGAGTTGCTTGGTGTGTCATAAGAATGGCGTCGTTGCCGGGGATCACGGCTTAGTAGTTTTTATTTTTGCTTTATTTTCTTTTTCGCCGCTTTTCGCGGCTCTTTCGGAGTCCGCGGCTTTTCGTGGCTTTTTATTTTCAATTTATTTTTGTTTTATTTTATTTTATTTTCTTTTGTTTTATTTTTGTTTTTGATTGATTTTGTGTGTTTATTTTATTTGCCATTTTGCACATATACCCTTGTTTTGTTTCATTTATTTTCCTGCACTTTGGTCTGTGACACTCTGATATTTTCTTGTGAGGGCCCGAGGACCGAAGCGGCGAATCTCGAGGAGCCGGTGCAACCGCGAGACTCGGAGGCGGCTCCCTTCTACACGGAGCCGTAGGAGAGAGTGAGAGAGTAGCTGAGTGAGAGAGGAGTAGTTTGGTTTCTTTCAGCACATTTTATTTGAATTGTAATAACACAGGGACAGCTGGACTTGGACTTCCTTCTCGGGTCTGTTTCGCCGAGCACCGGTGTGCTCGGGGGACCCTTTTGCTAGTTTAGATTTTTCGCGACTTTTTCGCAGCTTATTAGTTTTTCGTTGCCTTTTACGGTTTTACGCGGTTTTTATCGAGCCCCTAGCCGTAGGACTTTCTATTTGACTATGTCGTAATTAGTAAGATCAACACACTTAATAGATTGCATGTTCCTATAGATCGTTAATTGGACCTACTAATAAAACATTAATAAAAATAACTGATTCATTTTCCTTCGAGCCTACGTGCCGCAGCCTGCCCTGCCAAGCACTGCTCCTGAACCTGATTTATCAGGAGGAGGAGGGGTAGACCGAGACCGGACTCTCTGGATCGAAGGCGAGTGACTAGCTAGACGGTTCTGTCGTGTAGAAGTTGCCTGCTTAGGACTCGGCTTTTCCCGCTGCACCATATAGGTAGTTTACTTTCTGTCTTTACATTATGCGTGGATCATATTGCATGTAGACTGCTGGAGTCAGGTACGCATCCCTTCCTTTGCATGCATCATTGATTTCATCGCGCATCGGCTTTTTCATCTTCTCCCCTGTTTTTGATTTAATAACCAGGAGAACTAAAAAATTCGTTAGGCGATTTTCTTTTTATTGAAAAATACCTAAAAACAAAAACAATAAAATCGGGACTGCTAATCACACTTGACCTAAAAGACACCTCACGTAAAAACTTGTCTTGGGGAGATCAACCCCCTCATTGTCTGGTTTGATTGTGCGAGAGAGTGACCCCGAACACTAGGTAGAGCCCTCCGATACTCTTCTCGACTGATTACCGACTCTTTCTGTGCGGGACAGTCGGTTGGGAAAGTATTGGGTATCCCAGCAGGTCACATAATCGCTCTGATAGACTGAATGATCACCTAAATAAAATCGACAAGATAATTGACCGATCCCTTTCGGTCTTCAGCTCGTGTGTGTAGGTGAATCAGGGGTTTGCTTTTCTCGAGCTTGTGTGATTTCCAGATTCCTTCTGCCTTTTCCCCATCTTCTCCCCTTCTTCTGTCACCCACCCAACCCCCATCTTCTTCTTCTGCTCTTTTACCCCTGGATGATGGATCCCCCTCACTTCGAGCTGACTCTTGCGGCTTTTTCTTTGCTATCTGACCATTAGTCCAGTCCACCTTCTAGGGAGGTCGGATCTCCGACCAACCTCCTGTTCCCTCCCTCCCATCCCATACACTACTCTGGGCATGCTGCGCTTGACGTCCGAGGATACCAGATAGAGCAGATGCGAGACCCGGACAATGTCGTTGCTGAGTTGAGAGCGCACTCCGTTCGTGATCAGAGAGAGCAGTGGAGATCAACAGATAGATCCTATTCCAGAAGGATGGAGGAGCATATAGCACAGGGAGCTGAGTCAGCTTCTACACTAGGTCCATTCGTTTTGGATTTGGATTACATTCAGCGACTGCCGACATTTTCAGGAGAGGCGTACGAGGAACCGTATCTTCACCTGACCGCATTCGAGGAGTTTTGCAGAGCACAGATATATTCAGATATCACTGTAGAGGAGCTGATGACGAGGACCTTCCCATTCACACTTCACGACAGAGCCATGAGATGGCACCGCCGATTGGGGAGGACATTTGATACGTGGGGAGAGCTACGTCGAGAGTTCTTACAAAGATACTTCCCCCCGAGTAGAGCTGAGTTTATGCGGTCTTTGATCACCGAGTTTTCAGTTGACCCCCAGGAGCCATTGCATGAGGCATGGCCGAGGTTTCTTGACCTCTTGATGAGATTTCCCGATCACGGACTTCCACTGACAGACTTGATAGAGATCTCCATGCGGGGGATGACTGCAGAGCAGATAGCACTGGTGATTACCACATGTGGAGGTTCACATCGCAGTTCCGGCATTCACCTACTGGACACCATCTCGAGTTTACTTTCACAGAGATCTTCTTCACGAGATGCCATAGTCGGGACAACACATGCGGACGATGCAGTACCAGTGCGGTGTGTCACTTTACATGATGATTCAGTTTCTACACACCAGCCCGAGGACTTGGATGTTCCAGCACCACAGAGTACAGAGGAGATGACTGCGATAGCAGAGGTTCGGACCCAGAGTTTTCTCGAGTTCCCGTTGGTTTTCCATCCGGAATCCGAGTCAGCCCCAGAGTTTCCAGTTGACGAGTCTTGGATATCAGTTCTTCTGATACTCCAGGAACTGGAGGAGCCCCCGCTACTACAGACATTGATTCAGCCCCTACAGTTTCCAGTCCTGGAGGAGTCAGCTTCCTTTCTGCAGAGATATTTCTCGGATACCAACAGCGACCAAGACTCAGCCCAGTAGCCACAGTTCGATGAGGGACACCACTTTGAGAGTACAGACACAGAGAGTCCCATATTTGAGTCTTTTGTCCTCCACCTTGTTGAGACAGACACACTTGCTGAGGACCAGTTGGCAGCCAGCATAGCCGCAGAGCGAGGATCAGCCACACACACTTTGTCAGCCTCCGCGGTGTTTACCAATACCTTCTCCTGCTTCTAGATTGCCGAGAGCGACAGTTGTGACGATGATGCAGCCTGGTGCACAGAGTGGATACTTGACAGCACTGTAGTTGCCCATCTAGATCCTGATCCTCTACTTTTCACCGATGATCTTGCATTTCTCCCCGAGGGTTATCTGCGGGAGAATGCCGCACTCGATGAGTACTCAGTTTCACCTGCTGAGAGTGTCTCCGATCTGACGGAGCACGAAACCGAGTCTTTAGATACTTCTGATTCTGAGTTTTCTCACCTCGACGACCCTCGCGAGGATGAGCCCATCCTGGAGATATTCGATGATCTGTTTGATCTGCTTCTATTTCATGCATCGGATATCATTCTTCTTAGAGAGTCTCCTAATCTTGACTGCACATATCTTCTTGAGACACTGATTGACGTGGAGGATTCTATTACTGATCGATCCTTCTCCACGTTTGATTTCTTCGGCTCCACACTTTCACTCCAGTCTGATCCAGAGCCGACGATCTCTTTTGTGCTACCGGATCCCGATCACTTATTTCCATATTACTGACCGGTAGCAGACACCCGCTTGATTGCATACCTGGGTGTCTTACTTTACACTTTTGAGTTCGTCACCGTTCTCATACCGAGACTACGACGACAGTACGGTATTCGACTTATCGATGCCATACTGAACCTTGATACTGCCTTATCCTAACATTTGCGCCCAGCTAGGGGCGTAAAAACTAGCGTTTGTTAAGAGGCACCTCAACATTGTACTCTTTTGTATATACGTGTTTTGTCTTATTTGATCTTTCTTTCTTCCGTTCTTGTTTTCACCCCAGGTCTCGCCTAGGAATATCTTTGCTATACTTAGGATATTAGTCATCCTAAGTATAGGGGGGTGGAAACATCGGGTTGTTCTTCGTTCTGTTTCATCACTTCTGTTGTGTTGCCTATACTTAAGGTTCTTCACCTTAAGTATAGGGGGAGTGATGCCCCTCCACCTTGTATATATTTGTCAGTTTTTCTTCATGTCTTTCTACCCCTGTTTTGTTGCCTATACTTAGGGCTATTTTACCCTAAGTATAGGGGGGGTAGACCCTGTACATTCCCCACTCAGTTTTTCCTTTGTGTACAACCTGCTGTACTTAGGATTAGTTGATCCTAAGTATAGGGGGAAAAGCCGAGATCTTCTTGATATTCTATTCATTCATTCATCTTTGTATATAGCTTTCCTTTTCACATCCCTATACTAAGCACGTGTTATGTCTTCTTCATCGCTCTTGACTCTGAGGACATTGTTCGAGCTAAGTATAGGGGTGTGTGTATATATTTCATATATACTTTAGCCATAACTCGTACTTTGTGTGAGTGTGTTAATAAATAAAATGGCTAAAAACCCTAAAAAATCACAAAAATTAAAAATTTTTCCTGTAAATAAACATTCTTTTATTGCACATAAATAGCTAGTGTACAAATTATTTTTGTAAAAATGTTTTCAAAAATCTTTTGTGTAAAGTTTGTGTAATTATTTTCTTATCAAAATTATGTATATAGTACAAAATTTTTCCAAAATGTTTTGAAAATCAAAAGATTGCAAAAATTTTGTGTAAATGTGTGTAAATACTTTTGCAAAACTTGCACTTCATGCATTCATCACTTCATGATTTCAAAACATTTTTCAAAAATTTTGCATGCTTGTAAATATTGTGTAAATAGCATCTTTGTATATATGTATATAGTTTTTCTGGATGATAGTTGACATTTAAACTAGCCTAGACTTAAATTGGGAAATGGAGCTTGATTAAGATCTTAATCCATCTAATTTGTAAGAGGAACCTTGTAGGGCTTAGGGTTAAGGCTTTTCAGGTCCATGGTGACTTAATTCTTTAAGTCCACTAGGCTATGATCACATGTCATCTCAATGAGCCTAAGTAGAGCATTTAACAACAACACATGACTCATAGGGACAATGGCTTTACTTGGACACCAGCACTTAGCACCGAGCTCTCTACGGATGAGGTGGTGAGGAGGCAGTCTTCCTTGACTTGGGGTAGCATATGAGGGTAGTACTTCTAGGCAGAACCTCTCTTCTTCTTTTAGTGAAGGAAGTGCGTCTCAACTTGGTCTGGTTGCCATGAGGTCTAACGACGGGAGTTGTGGGTTGCAATAAAGCTTCAAAAGAGGGATAGTCTACTAGCTCAAGAGGAAAAACTCCTTGTATATATGCTGCACATGTATATGTTGTACATATGCACTTAAAAAAAATGCAAATAACTCCAAAAAAGTGGTGGGTATGATAGAAAATGATAATCCCACCGGAGTATGTATATAGTGCAATAAGCAAAGCTTGAGATTCATGTCCGACCTTATGTAGCTTGCAGCAGGGAGACTTGGTTACACTGGTCAAGCTCCCAATGATACATGGCTACACTGGCCATGGTCCATTCTCTTCTTCCCCCTCTTCTTGAGCCGGTTGAACTTGAACTTAGAAGGGAATACCCCGCTCCTCGAGGAAAGAGTGGCCAGATTGGGGTCATAGAGTTACCTTGTTGGGGAGGGTTGTCAAGTTGCCATTTCTGAGGTGGAGAGCTTATACCTCACATTCACAGTACAAGGAAAGATTCATGGTCTTCAGGGTTTGTGTTTGATGACTTGTTCTGATCTGGATTATTGAGGAGTCTTGATTATAGATTAGTTGAACTTAGAGGCTGTTGAGTTTTAAGCTTGAGTCCAAATAAGGTTCCGACACATTCATAATCCAAAGATTTGATTGAGCCCCATAATTCAATTTAATGAAGGCGAGTTTAATATTCAACCTTGATCCATGTGCATTCTCCTCTTTTTCTTTTTCTTTCTCTTTTTCACTTCTTTTTCAAATAAGTATTTGCTAATGGACTAGCAAAGTTAAGTATAGGGGGGTGATGAATACTCATTCATCACTCTTTATTCTTATATTTTAGCTACAAAAACCTTTGCAAATGCATGTAGATACTTGTAAATACAAATAATTACCAAAAGCGTGCATGGTGTAAAAAGTAATAATTAGCATGTTTTTGTGCAAAAATAAAAGAATAAAGATTAAAAAGAAAAAGAGGGAAATATTTAGAATAAATATTGAGCAACCTAATCCCAAGGGGGGCTCAGCATGGGCCTGACCGCATAAAAGCCAAAGTAGAGAGAGATAGGGGCTCATGTCTGTAAATATACCTGTAAATATCACAAAAATATTTTCCTCCAAAAATGGAATAAAATGTGCTTGTATATATTTGTATATATTTATAAATACAAAATCAAAACAAAAACTGAAAAATTAAAAGAAAACAAAAATATTCCCTTGTACATATTCATCATGTACATAGTCCCCTTATCTATATTTATTTTACCTTATAAATAACTAAATTAATTTCCATAAAATTTGTATATATTCTATCTCTTATGGTGTAAATAAATAAAATAAATTCCATAAAAACAAAAATTAAATAAAAAGAACAAAATTAAAATCCAAAAAGAATGTTGTACATATACCATGTATATATATATCTATTTATTTCACCCTTGTATATAAATAATAAAAATAAAATAAAAATACCCATTTATTCCTAATTTTATGCTATAAATAAATAAAATATAAATTGGGAATAAAAATGCACAAAAATAACTAATTAAAAATCAAATATTAAAAACCTATATTGTACATATACCTATATATAGCTCTAAAGTGTAAATACCTTATTTTTATTTTGAAAAATTAATTAAAAATCACCAAAAAATAGAAAAAAAATAAAATAAACATTTTTCGTATTTTGAGTTTTTAATAATTCGGCCATTTCCTATCTTATTTCTAATTTCCAAATATTTTCCAGGTGGCTGGTTCTCATTGGTCCACGGGGGACGTTGACCCCCCAGTCAACTCCCCCCTGTGACCACCTCCCACGGGTCTGTGATGCCCGACCCGATTTCTCAACATTTTAGCGTCTAGACCCGAACTCCGTCCACTCAAACCCAGGGCTCCGATTGCCAAGGGATGATCCATGATCCTCGCGTACATCTCCTTTTAGGGATCCGCTCCTTGGAGTGCTCACCCGATCCTCATCTTATCGGACCCATCATTGTATAAAGCCTCGACTCCGGCAGCTCTGTTATCCATCTTTGGACCTCCCACTCGCAGCCAAGGAACTCCTCCGGTGAGCCTGAGTGACAGCAGTGCTCGTTGGAGTGGAAGCGAGGCACGAGCCCTTCGGGAGACCTCTGATCCGGTGGCATCGCCGCCGTGCGCCGTCGCGAGCGCGCCCAGCCTCGGGGAACCGATGCCCCCTTGCAGGCAATGACCCAGGAGCTCCCCGAGCTCCAGCCCAGTCGAATGCCTTCACCAGGTAGTTGCTTTAGCCCATAGATTAGCTTAGATTCGAATTTTTAGTTTCTTGCAGCCGTAGCTCCGCCGCCTCCTCCTGTCGTCTACGACCATCCATCAGCCCATCCGACACCGCCACCACCTTCACGAGCCTCCTCTACATCTTCTCCACCTACCCATCCGCCCTGGCTCGCCCCGGAGCAGGGACATCGGTTCTCCCCCTTCGCCGCTCGCCGGAGGACCGCCATATCGACGCATCTCCCATCCATTTCGCGCTTTGACGGGTCGAGGCAGTTTGCCCTCGACCCATCTTTCTTCCTGTGCAGGTCAAATCGTCAAGAGAGCCTCATCTGGAGGCCAACAGCTCAGGCACAGGTGCTCCAGGTCTTCATTGTCGTCGGAGCTCTCCAGGGCTCCCCGCCATCATCGGAGATGTCCATTGGCTGCAGAGCCCCTAGGCGCATCTTTCCAGTATCTCAGCATCCGACGAGGAGTCCCTACGTCCGAGCTTCAGGCCGGCGAAGTTCGTCGGTCGTCAATTCCTCCAAGACCCTCGCGAGCCGTAAGATCGTCCTCTCGCTCCAGATCAGATCTTGGCCACCCATTTGAGGAGCTTCGTCACCGTCCGATCCATCTGAGGACCGATCTGAGCCGCACGATCAGATGAAGAGGCACCTGTGACTCCAGAGCCGTCCGATCTCCACGTGCCATCTTCTCCACCATTGATCCACTGAGGGTTTAGCCACAGCATACGAGGACCGTCAGATCTGCCACGTGGTGGACCCTCATCCGTTCGATCCGGCCAGCATTTCGTGGTTAAAGGCGCCGATATTCTCACCCGTTAGACCTGCTACGTGGTGCCATCTCAGCCGTCGACATTTAATAAAGGGGTATTTGCTCTTAGGCCCCTCTATTTCTCGCATTTACTATTTAGTACTGTAAATACGCGTTATAGTTCTTTTATTTTTGTGAATATTGCATAGAGGACCCTCCTGTTTATCGGATTCGCATTTATACCCCTGCCTGTTGTGGACACGTGCATTGACACGTGGAATTTGGTGTATTTGCAATTTTTGCCCTGCGTTTTTGGCTTGTTACGATTTATATTTTTATAAATAGGAATGACAAATAGGTCCCCCTAGGCCTGAGTCACATGTATCGTGCGTGGCCCGGGGGACATTTTGCATTTCTAGCCCTATACTTCTCAGGCTTGTTATCCAAGGGGCCCAGGGTTTTATTTTATTTGCAGTTAGGTCCCTGTGCACTGCACCTTTATTTTTATTTTTAATAAAATAGCCAATTAAGTCCAAACTCGATGAAAATTGGAAACATGCCTCCTGCCATGGTGTAAAATTTTCTAGAATTTTTGGAGACATTTTTGTTTTCATTTGATATTTTTAAAAATTCAAAAACAATCTTTTTCTTTACTGTCGGACTTGAAAATTCACAAAAAAACTATTAAAATACCTCTAAAAATTATAAAAAAAATAGTTAGTGTGTATTTTACCTTGTTTGATTTTCTGACCAATTTTGGTCCTTTTTCATTATATAAAACCCTTAAAAATTACAAAACACTAAAAACCCTATAAAAATTCTAATAATTAATTGAAAAATCCAAAAATAATAATTTCAGTGCCTAAATTTTCCTTATATCTTCTAGTTTCTAAGAAAATTACTTCAGACCTTGATAGGGCCTTATATATTTTATATTGGCCCTCCAAGTCTGATTGGACAACACCTTCATATTTCTGTGTTGTTTGATTTTTAGAAAATTAAATAAAAATCATAAAAATACCAAAAATTAATCAAAAACAGTAAAAAACATAAAAATATTTTTATTTGAATTTTTGAGTGATTTTTGAGTGCTTTAATAATTAGTTGTATTGGCTTGTGTTATTGCTTTATTCATTTTCTTTATTAATTAAAAATCCAAAAAAATATAAAAATTAAAAATCCATTAAAAATACATTTCTTTTATTTTATTTCTTTTTAGACTACTTCGTAGGCCGCGAGGCCATTACGTGCTCCTTGTGTTCGACCCTGGTCGCTATACCAGGTTAATAAAATAGCGAGACCGCTACTTGAGTTTGACTTGATTTTTGTCTTCGTTTGGTGGTCTATTTTTCCGATTGGCGCCGCTTGGTGACTTGGGTCACAACGACCCTTGATTACCTTTTACTTGAGTTCCTTGGCGTGTCATCACCATGCAAATGTTATGCAGAAATTATTTTTGTCATGCAATTTTCAAACTTTTGAACATTTTTATGGGTTTTTGAAAAAGATTATGCAAAGCAATTTTTGGTAATTTTCAAAAAGTTTTTGCAAGTGTTTTTTGGATTTTTGGTTTTGCAATTGGATTTGGAAGTTTTGAAAAGAAAATATTTTGAATAAAAACTAGGTACAAATATGTACACTGGGATGCATCTTATATTCACAAGAATTAGGTTTTTCAGAATTTACAAAGGATAAGTGATCCATTTTATAGATATATTTATACAAGTAATAATGAATTTTAGTGTGATGTATATATTCCTCAAACTTATTTGAAAATGATTTTACAAATAATTTTGAAAACCATAGTCCAAAATAATTTTTGCAAATTATTTTTACAAATATTTACATACATTTGAATATCATTTTGCAAAGTTTTTTCAAACAATATATATATTTTTCAAAATATTTTTGCAACCATTTTTCAAACCATTTACAAATCATTTTTCAAACATTTTTATTTCACACAAAGAAAAGAAAGTTTTACAAATAAAATATTTTTACAAAGGTTGAAAATATTTTATCAAATATTTTTCAAATAGCTTTCAAAAGATTTGTTAAAAGGATTTTCGAACTATTTTTCAGATATTTTACAAAACATTTTTCCTGATTTATTAATGAGTGTATACAAAAATTTTGCGAAATAATCAACATCTTTTATTAAATAAAATTTTATAAGTATATTATATAATATTTTTGCCATTATATTATTAAAAATATGAAAGTACGAGTTATGGCTAAAGTATATACATAGTATATACAAACCCCATACTTAGCTTGAGTTACGTCCTCATAGACCAGAGAGAAAGAAGAGAAGACATGAGTCATATTGAATATAGAAAGGTCTAAAGGATAAACGAATGAAGAAACAAATGAACGAAGAAGAAGTCGATCGTCCCCCCTATACTTAGGATCAAACAATCATAAGTATAGCAGACTGTATACAAAGCGGGGAGGGTCAAGGGTGTGAATGAACAGATCGTATTCAAACTATCCCCCTATACTTAGGGTAAGATATCCCTAAGTACAGACAAGAAGAAGAGGCAGTGGAGATGATCAAAGAATGAAATAAATTGGGATGCACACCCCCTATACTTAGGACAAAGTACATCCTAAGTACAGACGACTGAGAAGAAAGGGTGATACAAAATTTCTTTATGAGTAATGAAAACTGAAAACAAAAGGAAGAAAACAAGAAAAAATAAAAGCTTTAAAGGAAAAGTTTTTGAGTGGCATTATCTAAATCTTTAGATGTTGCTACCACTGTGGATGTATCTTTGTAGCGTAGTACTTGGATGGAGTCGACAACGGCCAAGAAAGTGTCATGCTCGAGGCAGGGCTTTAGTAGTTGACCGTTGACGACAAACAGTTGTGTGTCAGGAGACAATTCTTATACCACAATACTTCCATTGTCACACACTTATTGAACTTTGAATGGTCATGTCCATTTGCTTTTTAATTTGCCCGGGAAGATCTTCAACTTTGCATCGAATAACCACACTTTCTATCAGTCTCAAAGGTCTTTCCTCTGATGTGCTGGTCTTGCTAGCGTTTAACCTTCTCCTTGTACATTAATGTGTTATCATATGCATAATCTCAAAATTCCAGGAGTATGTTCATAACATTTTTTCTCTTCTGACCACCTTGTTGCGAGTCCAGATACAAATGTTAACTGCCCACAATGATTTATGAATCAATTCCACTAGCAAGTGGCATGGCTTTCCATATAGGGGTGTAAACAAGCTGAACCTGAGCGAACCAACCCAGCTCGGTTCGGCTCGTTTAGCATACTTTCAGGTTCGGGCTCCGTTCGGCTCGATAAAATGAAAACTGTAATCAGGTTCGGCTCAGCTCGGTTAAGGTTCGTAAAGGTTCGGTTCGGCTCGTTAAAGGTTCGTTTAAGAATAAATGATGTGCATATGTTTCTGTTCAAAGGAAAAATCGCAGTTGCAGGGGAGGGTTTTGTGGGGTTTCGGGAATAGGGAACCGGGACTTAGGGAGTGGATGATTGGATGGGTTTGGAAAAATAAGTGAATGTTGTTATGTTAATATATAATGTATTTTTTCCTTGTATATATATAATATGTATGTATATATACTTTTATGTATGTATGTGTGTATATAATCGAACTTTTAACGAACCGAACGTGAGCGAACCTGTGTTTTTGAGGTTCGGTTCGTTTATTTAATCGAGCCCAAACTCGTGTTCAGGTTCGATTCGTTTATTTTCGAATCGAATATGAATCGAACTTTTATCTAGCCGAATCTGAACGGATGTCGAACCTGAGAAATTTCTGACAGCCCTATACACAAGGCGATAGGGCGACATGCCCAACGGAGACTTGTAAGCTGTTTGGTATGCCCAAAGGACTGAGTTCAAAAGCTGGGACCAATTTTTCCTGTCTGGTCTGACAAGTTTCTGAAGTATCGTCTTGATTTCTCTGTTAGATAATTCTGCCATATCATTGGTATAGGGATGGTAAGGAGGTGCGACTCGGTGCTCGATGTTGAACTCCTTCGTTAGTTTCTTGACCTCTCTGTTAATGAAGAGACTAATCCCGTCTGATATCAGAATCTTCGGAATCCCAAACCAGGAGATGATATTTTCTTTCAGAAAGTGTCACACTGTACAACTGTCTGCGGCTCGAGCGGGGATAGCTTCAACCTAGCGAGTCACATAATCAACGACAAGAAGGATGTGCTCATATCCCTGACTATTAGGAAAAGGTCCCATGAAATCGATCCACCAAGTGTAGAACATCAGTAATATGGATGATCTTCAGGGGCATTGAATCTTTGGCTGTAAAGGTGCCTTTCAATCATTGACAGGCAGTGCAACGTTTGACAAATGCTGCTACATCCTAAAATAGTGCAGGCCACCAGAGGGCACACTACAATATTTTCGTCGCCGCTCTGTTTCCAGGGTGGTGTCCACCAGATTCGAGCAAGTGACAATGCTCGAGGACACTACGCTGCTCTGCTTGAGGATTGCACTTACGCCAAATACAATTTGCTCCTTCCCAGAATAAGAGATGATCTTACGATTAGTAGAAATGGATGTTGATAAGAATTTGTCCTTTCGAATTTTCATCCATTCATGTGGAACTACACCTGAGATGAGGTAGTGACAATATCAGCATACTAAGGGAGTGAATCCACTGCCAGAATTGACCCATAAGGAAAGGTGTCTGTGATGGGTGCACTACTCATTGGAGGATTGTGCGGCTCGATTCTGGAGAGGTGATATGCTACCACGTTCTGAACTCCAAGCTTGTCCTTAATTTCCAAATCGAACTCCTAGAGGAGAAGGATCCATCTGATCAGTCTAGACTTGGCATCCTTCTTATGTTGTAAATATCTGATAGAAGAGTGGTCAGTATAGATTGTGACTTTTGATCCCAGGAGATAGGATCAGAACTTCTCAAGGGCGAATACCACAACCAACAATTCTTTCTCTGTCACAGTGTAGTTTCTCTGAGCTGCATCTAATGTTTTGCTAGTGTAATGAATGGCATAGGGCGCCTTGTCTTTTCTATCCTAGAACAGTCCCAACTGCAAATTCTGACGCATCCGTCATGATCTCAAAAGGAAGAGACCAATCTGGCAGTTGTAGGACCGGAGCTTGAGTGATTAGCTCCTTCAACTGATTGAATGAAAGAAGAACATGTTGATCAACATTGAATTTTATCTCCTTGCACAATAACTTTTTAAGATGTCGGGCGATGCGGTTGAAATCACGAATGAATCTTCTGTAGAATCCCACATGCCCCAGAAAGGACCTCACATTCTTGACTGTCTGAGGTGGCTCAAGATTGACAAGCACATCCACCTTTGTCGGGTCGACTTCCATGCCACATTTGGAAACGACGTGACCCAGCACAATCCCCTATGTGACCATTAAGTGGCTCTTTTCCCATGATAATACCAAATCGACTTTACGACATTTCTGAAGTACTCTGTCTATGTGCTCAAGACAAGAGTCGAAGCTGTCATCATAGACGGAGAGGTCGTCAATGAACACCTGGAGGAAACTACCAACCATCTCGGTGAAAACTTCAAGCATGCATCTCTGAGATTTCATTGGTGTGTTGTACAGTCCGAAGGGCATTCTCTTGAATGCATAAGTGATGCCGCCTCGTCTACCCTTATTAATTCAATCAAATTAATGATCAAATTACGTGTTAAGTTCGTTGTAGTCGGATAAATGAGACTTCGTCAAAAACCACTTCAATTAATATTCAATTAAATTTGAGCGGTATCTTTTTATTTTACTTGGGCAAGCCCAAGGTTGAACTCGGGGAGGCAGCTGTCTCCTTAGGTAAAAATTCAGTTAATTTTGAGATCAGATTTTCAGAAGATATTTTTGGTCTTTTTATCAATTTTTATGCAATTTAAAAGAAAGACAAATGCAGTTTCGAGCCAAATTCAAAAGTTAAATCACAAAGATAATCAAATAAAGTCCAAAAATTATGAAACTTGGCTAGAATATGAAATGCCATGAAATTAAGCTAATGTGATTTTTTTGGAATTTTTCGACTCTAAATAAATTTATTAAGAATAAAATATGAATGCAGGATAGTTTTTACAAAATTAATTCTAATAAATACCAAAACACATTATTTTTAGATATAAAAATCACCCTAGACAGGTCTAAATAAGAGGAATCCAGGAAAATTAATAAACCTAAAAATCTATGTAAATTAGACCTATTAAAAATCAATTAAGCAAATTATTGTTTGATTTATTCAAGCCTTGTGCAGTGTGTAAATACAATAACTTTTGGGCACAATGTAGAATAATTTATCCTAGGTCTAATGTGATTTTATGGGAATTTTCGGAGCAACGAGGAATTTAATATTACTTAAAAAGCACACATTGGGTAAAATATAGAAAATTTCATCAATTTAATATTATTATATTCCAGATGACTCACAAAAATAAAACAAGTGTCACACAAGATAGAGGACAGTACAACATGTAATTTTTAGAAATTAAAAATGACGATAAATGGACACCTAATTATGTGTGCAAAGACATGGACCAAAATGCAAATATAGAAAATAAAATCGCTTCAAAATAAAACGTGCTGACAGGGACTTAAATGCAATTACCTATAATGCAGGGAAGGTGGATCCCAAATTTCCCCAAAGACACGCGCTCCTCGCGGTACGCGCCTGGCAGGGACCAATTTGCAATTTCAAAAACCTTCAAGGAATTATATGTAATTTACCCAGCCCTCACATGGGATACACTTGAGGGGTCTAGGCTTGGACGGTGATCGAGGCTCGAGCGAAGGCTCGGAAGGCTTTAGAGGCTCGAATCTACTTCAGGATACCTTCGGGTGCTTCGAGCCTTGGGTCGGGGAAGAGGCTCGGAGGGCGTGACGTGGTACACCAGGAACCGTCGGATCAAGTCAGATCGAACGGTGGCTAATGACTCCAGGGATGAAGCGACGTGGCTGTCTGAGATCCGTCAGATCATGATGGATCCAACGGCAGCTGATGCAGATGACGTGGCATGTTACAAGACGTCAGATCCTCGGGAGATCGGATGGCGACTGGAGGTCGAAGGCGCAGGCGACGTGGCAGAGTAGTAATTGTTGGATCCTCCTGATCCAATGGAGGTGGGGCATTGGTGACGTGGGTCGATCAGAACCGTCCGATCGAGAGGATCGGACGGTAGCTGCGATTCCTGTTCCTCTGGTCCGTCGCCTCCTGCAAGGACTTAGCGGAACTCCAGTGAAGAGGGTGCTGCTCCGCCGACCTTCCTCGTGCTCAATGAAGCTCGCTGATAGTCCTGATATGCTGGGATTGGTCAGGGAAGTATCAGGGAGCTACTGGAGGTCCTAGAAGTGGTTGGGGAGGTCTGAATGCCGGTGGCGACGAAGCTCGATGCAACTCCGGTGGAGATTCCGATCAATGAAGGGAATGGCACCTTGAGGATTAGTCTGTGCAAGGGAGCATGTGTAGCGTGTTCGTGAGGTGAGTGTGAGTGCAGTGGGAGGCCTGGAGCTAAGTGAAGGTGGTTCGGTGGTCCTCCTTCACTGTGGCAGCGGAGCTTTGGTCGGAGTAAGGTGCGAGGTGCTGTCAAAGGAAATGGAATGGCGCGCGAAGATGGGAGCTCCAAGGCGGAGCTTGGTGGTCATTCGGAGGGGCGTGAAGATGCAAGGCGAGGCAGAATTAATTCGGAGAAAAGCGCAAAGAAAGAAGATGGAGATCGGAGAAGATGATGGAGGATTCTACCTGGGGTCAGAAGCTCAGAGATGAACTTCTTGGTCTTCGCTCAAGGGTCGGTAGCATCCCGAGCTCGTGCAGCTCGTCGGAGGAGCTACGACATGGCGGAGTTTTGCTGTGGATCTCGTCGGAGGAATACCACCTTCTTCGCACGATTTTGCCCACAATTTTTGTCACCAATCGGGAGCTAAGAGCTCAGGGGAACCTCCTGCTATGGAGGATGGGTTGAAAAGAGGCCGGAGGTGATGATTTTATAGATAGAAGGTGGAGGTGGCAGTGATGGGAGGCGAGTTCGTGGTGGTCGTGGAGCGACAAGGACGGACTTTGTGGAGATCATGGTGGCTGGCGAGGGTAAGGGAGGCATAGGCTATGAAGTGCTGGTGCTAGAGGGTGGAGATGGTGACCGGAGTGGCGCCAGAAATAGAAAGGGGGCGGAGATGATGCGAGGTGGGCGACATGCGCGAGGAAGGCGACCGGAGGTAGGAGATGACTTCTCAGCCATTGGATCTAGTGATCCAACGACCATGAGTTGGGCACGAGGCGATGGTCCAGATCAAATCGGGGCGATGCGATCAAGAGTCGAGGGCGAGACACATGGCGAGACGCTACGCGGGCAGAAGCGGACGGTCAAGATGCAATGAGGAGAAGGATCAGGTGGTGGAGAAATCGCCACATGGAGCCCTCAGGATGAGTCACTAAAGGAGGGCCATGATTTCATCTGGCTTTTGATCGGGCAATCAGGACATGGCGGGATCAAACGGGTGAGATCTAATCCTTAAGACGATGATCCAATGGCCACAAGCGTGCCACGTGGAGGGCTATGGATGAGGCAGGCATTAATGACCAAGATGAGATCTGGGGGAACGATCGAATGGATGAGGGATGAAGTAGTATGAAGGGCCCAGATATGAAGGGAAGAGGCACCATCGGACAGCTCAGGAAGGGGGCGTGTGGCGGGCGATGGAATGGGTTGCGTGGCGCACTCAGAGGGCATCACGTGGCCTGATTTGGATGACTGAAAGGAAATGTGAGATAGGGGAGAGAAGATGGCCGAATTTGGAAAAATTCAAAACATGAAAGTTGTAGATCTCGGTGAGATCTACAAGTTTCATGTTGACCATAAACGGAAATGAGGTCAAATAAAATACAAGGATACAAATATACATACATATAGTGTACAATGGGGTCCCAAAATCCAAGTTTTGCATACGAGCTCCGATTTAAATGAAATCAGACTCATTTTGAAGGTCTCTGAATGTGTATTAATTTAAAAGTGAGTAGAGCTAGATCGGAGGGTTGTATGAGAGAGATATGTGTATTCTAAGGTCTGAGGTCTCCAACTGGGTTTGGGGTTTTATTGGGTAATTATTGAAGTTAGAAAATTTTTTCGTATTTTCCTTGTATTATTTGTTAGTAATATATACAGTATGGAGTTTATTTTATTAGTTTTGGAGTGAGAATAAAATATATAAAAATAGGTTAAATATGGTGAATATTTACAAGTGAATTGAGCTTCTTATTTAATGCAAATGTGAGTGCTAAAATGTAGATATTACTTATGCATGCATGAATGCTAATTATGCAATATAAGTGTAAATATGCAGCTAATTACTCGGAAACAAGACTCTATTTTCAACTTTAAGAGTGATGAATCGCATATTCATCAATAAGTGCCAAACTGACAGGTGAAGGTTGTCTACTCTTGATCTTCAGGGGCGATTGCTACTTGGTTGTACCCAGAGTACCCATCCAGAAAGCAGATGAACTCCTTGCCAGCCAGTCTTTCCAGCACTTGATCAATGAACAGCAAGGGGAAGTGGTCCTTCTTAGTTGATGTGTTAAGGTAGCGGTAGTCAACACATACACGGCAGGATGTTGGTACTCGAGTAGATATCTCCTCTCCTCTGCCATTGGTAAACATAGTAAGCCATGATTTCTTAAGAACTACGTGCAATGGGCTTACCCATTTGGAGTCGGAGATGGGATAAATGAAGCCTATGTCACACCACATCGTGATTTCTTTCATAACGACGTCCTTCAGATTTGGGTTCAGTCTACTATGAAATTCGCAGGACGGCTTGGCATCGTCTTCCAAATATATGTGATGTGAGCACAGATCAGGATTTATCCCATGGAGATCGGAAACGTGCCAACCAAGTGCCTTACGGTTCTTTTCTAAAACCTCAAGAAGTCGACATTCTTGCTTCGGGGTCAGTCTGCTACTGATGATGATCGAATACATGTTTGTTGCACCTGCAAGGAAATCATAATTCATGCCTACTGGAAGTGGTTTTAGTTCAGGTTCTGATCTAGCCAGCTTATCGATCACTTCTAAAATGGTGTTGGTTGGGGGATGATCTACCTGAACTCTAGAGGTAGTGCGGACCTCAGTGTCCTGTTGATCTTCTGACAGTGTGTCGGATATATCTGCAATGAAGTCATTGTGTTCGGGCTGGGGTGAGTAATCTGACTTGAAGAGATGCATCAGCAAATTAGATTTTGTCTCCCAAATGTCATCGGAGCTTGCATCAACTGTACTTTCCAGGTCCTCCTCTAGAGAGGGGATTTCCTGTTTCCATGGGTCATTCAAAGAGAGTGGCGTAACTCTGATCTCTGCAATGAAGTCACAGTCTTCTTGAGGCGGCGCTGCATGACTTTTATCAGTTACAACTTTAGGCTCACTGATCATGTCTATGGTAATTCTTTTATTGTTCAAGATGAAAGTTATATTTCCATACCCATAGTCGACCACGCCTATGAAGTACGCGGGAATGGCCGGCCTAGGATGATAGGAGTCTGGAGTAAGGGTGCGGGGGAATCCATGTCAAAGACTACAAAGTCAACTGGAAACTACATGTCATGTACCTTTACCACAACATCTTCCAAAAGTCCTCGGGGTCTCTTAATGGATCGATCAATAAACTGAAGGATCATGCATGTCTGCTTGAGAAAACCTAGCATGCATTCTTGCAATAATAAAGAGGACAAGAGGTTGATGGAAGAAGCGCTGTCAAGTAATGTTTGCTTGAAGACTTGATAAAAAATCTCACAACTGATCAAAGGCGCTCCTTTGTCTTGCTTTTTCTGCGGGAGATTGATGATGGTTGCAACTGTGGTCATGTTGAGAATGTGTTTCTCAACATGTCAGCGTCTGTTGTTACGTGTTGGTCGACGCTTGTTTGTGCATGCCTCTTTCAAACCTTTCTTAACTGCGGGCATGTATTCCATGGCCTTCATCAAAGGAATCTCAACAGTCAAGTTCTTGATGATATCCATAACTTCGGGGTCAGATAATGCATTTTTTCATTTTGCACTTTGGAATTTTCTATTGCTTCAGGAAAAAGAATATTTATAGTATTGAAATCAGAAATAAAGTTTTTATTTACAACAAAACCCTTATCCATAATATTATGTACATACTGATCACAAAAAGAAGAACAAATTAAAGATTGATATGTTGGTGCTGGTGGACAATCAAAAAGTGGGGCCTCTGCTCCGTCAGCTGGCGTAGGGTCGGTTGCGGCTGGCGGCTCCTCCATGGTTGGCTCAGCATCACTTCGGTTATGAACATCTTTTTGATTTTTTTTACTTTTTTGATTTTTTGGCGTTTTTGCTGATGGTGGCGGAAGTGAATGGCAGCTGACATGGCTCCTCCTCCACCTTCTTCCTCACCCGTCCCTGTAGCTGGCGCAGCTAATGCAGAAGATGATGATTCACTTGTCAAAGCTTTATTTTCCCCCTTACTTGCGGCAGATGGGAGTAAAGTCCTATCGCTCCTGAGAGTGACAGTATTAGATAAAGCAATATTACAACCATCTGACTCTACGGGTATGGAGTGGACATCACATTGTACCTGCTCTTTTCTTTTGAAGCTGTTGGGTTTTGCTTCTGCCTGCGTTGAAATGGACGTTTTGGTGGCGGCCAGGGAGTCAAGCTTTTTAGTCATATCTGTTAGGCTTTTTACAAGCTGGGACAAGCAGTCAAGGGTGGGGTTTATCGGACTCGCCTCAGAAGGTTTAGCGAGCAGACCACGTTGTTGCTGAGTGGTTGGAGGTTGAGTCTACGACTGTTGGTGATGCTGAGGAGGTGGAGGAAGCTGATATTGTTGATATGAGGTAGGAGGGTACATTTGATGGGATGGTACAGCCGCGTACTAGTGGTACGGCTGTGACTGGCGGTACTGCGGCTGAGCATACTGTTGATTCTGCCTCCACTGGTTGTGGTACAATGGCGGCTGGTGATACTGAGGCGGGGGTTGAGAGGACTGCCCAAAACGACCACCCTGAGGTTGGTGGTAGGCCATGTTGGCTTGTGGCTGGCCCTGAGGATGCCCGGTAGGACGATCCAGTTGTGTATAATTTTTCCAAACACCATTGACTTCATGAATCAAGGGTGGCGGTGGGAAGGCTAGATCAAAAGATGGAAGGAAGTATGGCTGGTAGACTACCATCTATTGCTGCGGTGGGCCTTGATCGGGCGCCCACACATAGTATATGTGTTGGATGCCGGTGGCTGTTGTCTCGGCTGAGGTTGTTATTACGTTGCTAGTTTACCCTTCTTCTCAGCATGAGTCTCTATCGATGGTGTCGCCGACTGGACAGAACTAATGGTACTTACCAGCAGCTCCAATCACTTGGAGATCTGGTCCATCTTGTTTAGTTGTTGCATCCTCTTTTCGATCACAGGGAGCTTCTCAAGATCATATGATCGCTTCTCAATAATATCAACCTTTGAGAGATGGACCTCGATGATGCTGAGATTGGAGCTCTCATCTCTCTCCGCCTCATGAGACGTTGCCTTATAGACTTGCTTCCGAAGGATCTAGGGTTGCTGCTGATGTGCTCGGGATGAAGAGAGGGTTGTCTCTCCTTCGACCATTTCTTTAAAAATATTCCAAACTACATCTTCATCCTTGTTGAAATGAGATCCCCCGCAGGCCGCGTCAAAAGAATCTTTGGATTTCTACATTCAGCCCCCTGAAGAAGTGTTGGACAAGACCGGTCCTCGGTATCTCGTATTGGAGGCACTTCTCCTGCAGGTCTGTGAACCGCTCCCATGCTTCATGGATGGTCTCATGGGCACCCTGGGAGAAGTTACTGATCATGGCATGCATCTGATTGAGCCGACCGAGAGGATTAAATTTGTGCAGAAAGGCATATTTCAGTTCCTCCCATGTCGTCACAACCTTTCCCAAATGATTGACCCACTACAGGGCCTTATCTTGCAAACTGAAGGGGAACACCATCATCTTCACCACGTCCAAGGGAACATTAGTAGGTGAATGTAAGGCTCTTCACTAGTGTTCCCGTGGAAATATGGTAGAAGGGCCACGAATTGAGGCTTGAGACGAAGTGAGCATGTACCGGTGGAATGCGGATCCACTCGGTCATCTGGCTATCTCCATGATTATATGTGTCTTTAAGCGTGGGTTGTTGTTTCCTCTGTCCCGGCTCTTCCTCGTTGGGATCATCACGGGGTCCATCCCCTCTTCCTCCTGCTGGTCTATCTCCTTATCCTCTTGTTGGTCGATTCATTACATTGTTCAACATTTCTTGGAATGCATTCTGTGCAAGGGCTTGCTCTATCATTTGATGTTGGATGGCTTGTATGGAGGCTAGCAACTGAGCATTCACTTGGTTCTGATTTGGCATCTGACCCAGCTCAGGCTGGGAAGGTGGCTGTCCCTTTCCTTGAGGTACCATCTCTGGGTCTGAGTCGAAAGAAATAAACTCTAGTGTTCGGATCCAGGACTAAGGATGACTTCTATCTGAAATGAAAAGTCCCTATCAGACCATTTTAAATTGATTCCCAATTACCAAGATGAATCTGGAATTAGGGTCAATCCCAATGTGTTGTGAATAAAAAAAGATGTAGACTGTAATCGACTCTCATTCACAACGACGAAGGTAGGACAAAAGTGATCCCAGTTTATTGCGTGGATTGAAAGAAGACGAGGAGTCTGGAGATCGGCCCGTAAAGTTCGAACGGGGCTCTCAAGAATCGCCTCGAATTATTGATAATATCGAGTCTATGGAATTGATGTGGTTGTCGGCGAGTCCCAACTAGACCATCCATAGATCGTCAACGTGTAGCAAAAATGGGATCGATGCAGGAGTAAATATAGAGTGGTTAACGAGGAATAAAACGAAGTGTAAAATAGTAGAAATGCTCAAACTGATTGGGGGTCAAAAGAAAAACACAATAGACAAAATTTGTGCCAATGTGCACGACTTGATCTTTGAACCTTAAACCATATAAATACAATACAAAATTGGGCTCACCAACTCATGCCATGTGAAGCTGTGAAGGTTCAGTTATTTATTATCTTTTCAATTTTAGAGTTGTTATTTCATGCATATCTTTTAACAAGTCCTTAGCATGTTAACCATATAGGAGAGAGAGTATTTTCATAAGAGTATCACGTACTTGTCCTCCTCCTTTATAACATGTAGTCTACACTTTTTAGGGTCCTTGTAACCCTTCATGGATCCCTACTCAGCCAAAGAAACAGAGAGAGGAAGTTGATAGGTGAAACCACTACTTCGGTTCTTGCTTGCAATGGAATCACCTGTGAGCGTGTAAGAACCTACTCGGACGCAAATCGATGAGATAAACACACCCATGAAGGTGTAGCCTAAGCTCAGTACTTCAGACCATGTCGATGTTCCACACAAGGCGGGAACATCATCGTTGACAAGTACCTGCTATGTTATGTATGATAGAAGCACCATTACTTCAGAAATCCAAGCGATACACAGGGCAATTACAGACTGGGTTTTGGGTTCTAATCCTTAGCGGGCCGTGCCTCGCTCATGAGAGAGGTTTAACTCCCCTCCTAAGGTACATGAAAACAATGAGGGCTTTATGAACCTAAGAAAATGGAAGTCCATTACGGATTTTAATTAAGGTCAACGTTTATTTAGCAGTTCCCTTGTTTGTATTTTTGGATTTTCACATTTTTTGGATCTGTTTGCATACAAGTGCCTAGCTTTTTTGTAGATTTCTATTTAAGTCCAAGGAGCTCAAAATCGAAGGGAGATGGTGATGAATCTCCATTTCATCACCTTTATTCTATAATTTTGACCTTAAAAGCCATAACTAATGCATGTAAATATCATTAATTTTTACAAAATAGCAGTCATCATTTGTTGTATTTATTGTATAAATAATATGGTTTTTTATGCCAAAATTAGAGAATAAGAGCAGAAAAGAAAACGTAATAAAATATCGAAGATATTTTATGACCCTAAGCCCCGAGACCAAATCAAGAATTGAGTTGGTCAACAAGGAATAAAGTAGGGGGAGATAAGGGCCAAAAATAAGATAAAAACCAAAAATAGTTAATCATGTAAATAAAAATACAAAATTGAGCTTGTACAAAAATAGTACACAGTGTACATTTTATATACAAAATAAGAAGCCAAATTCTCAACTTCGTAGATCCATATCTCTCAAATAAAAACTCAAAATGTACCAAAATTACTCTAATTGTATATAACTTTTCATAAGCTATTTTATGGAGGTGGTTTCATATTTTTTGGAGTTAAGGTGAGAAAGTAGGTTTTGGACCCTCATTGTACACGAGGCCCGAATAAAATATTCATCATATTCATTCCTTATTATTTTTACAAATTCATATTTTTATAATTTTGTAATTATTATTTATAACTCATACACTTATTAAAATCAAAATAAAACCAAAAAAAACACAAAATAAAATAAGTCTATATTAATATATAGGCAAAATACCAATGTCTATACGTGAATATAAATAAAAGGGGAAAATATTCTTTATTCTTTTATATTTTTATAATATTGTAAATACCATGTATATTATATTAAAAATACAAAGATAAAATAAAACAAAGAGAATGAAATAAATAAATAAAATGTATACAATACATAGATGAAATACTTATAAGTATACCTATATACTGTAAATATCTATTTATTTAAATGTACAAAGTATATCCTAAAAATATAATAAAAATGTACTTATGTACATAAAAATATGTTATAAATGTATAAAATAAAAGAATGAAACAAAATATAAAAAATAAAAATAAAATAGTCCAAATGTAGGTAAATATACCTATAAATATACCATAAAAATAAACTACTAATAAATAACAATGAAAAACAAATAAAAATCATCATAAAATACTAAATAAAATAATAAATAGTTTTATTTTATAATCAAAAATAATTAAAATCAAATAATATTTTTAAATAATTAGTTTCTAATAAAATTACGGTTTTGTCCTTTAGTGCGCCAATGTGGACCAATCACATCGCGTGGACGGTTGACCCTGGTCAACGTTCCCTCCAGTCTTCTGACGTGACGCGGATGTCCACTCCTCTTTTCCGCCATTTTTCCCACTCTATCAATCCATCCATCACCTTCGACCCCTCCACACGAAATGATCATTGATTAAACGTGATTCGCGCCAGCTATTTCAATCCACTGTACATAGCTTGTAATTCTTCCAACCGGCTAGTTAATAAGGGTGCGCTCAATTGTCTATAAATAAAAGACCTCCACCTTCATTGATTCTTTGATCATCCCCTGGGCCCTAGAGCCCAAGATCTCGGCCAAAGCGAGCACTCTTGTGACAGGAGAGGATCCCCCGAGGTCCTGGATGCTCGCGGAGGAGGGAGGTGCACCCAAGGTCGCCGTCATAGGCAACCTCCCTGGCCAAAAGCCAGGTAAGAGCTGCGCAATTTCTTTATTTTAGGTAGTTTTTCCTTCATACATTTTAATCCTATGCTTAGTTTAGTAACTAGTGTAACTTTTTTGCCTAGAACCAAACGTCCGTAGTTCACTGGAGCTGGAAAACTTATTCACTATGCCTCGTTTGTTCCCAACGCGCCAAACCACCCTCATCTCATTCCCCGTTGTTTCCCGTACACTCTACCCACCTTTACTCAACCAGATCCCTCTCGGATCTGGATTACGAGGTGCAACTCTGTCCATCTTCGCCGGACCTCGCCGCCACACCTCACCTCCATCCACCTACGCCAAATAACGCCGCAGGACCCTTTCTTTTTTCTTGTGTACTTTACTTGCAGGACCTGGAGGCACGAGGACCCCTTTGGGGTTGATTTTGGGATCTCTGCAGGTACCTAGGATACCTCCTCTTCCTCGACCTCGTGGAGCTGCTCCGGCAATCCCTAGTGCATTTTGAAGCCTCACACACACAGAGGAGGAGCCCAAGAGCCTTTCTAGGCAGTTTGGAGCTACTTTGTGCGCCAGAAGAGCTCAGGGGAGCTGATCGAAACTCGCCTCCGGTAAGTTCTTGCTCATTTCTTCCTAAGCCCTTCATTGCCGTCCGATCAAGAACGCCACCCCAGATCTTCTCGACACCGTTGGATGCCGCGTGCCAGAGCCGTTTATCGTCCTCCAATGATTTAATCTCATGCATCCAAATCGAAGTGTCATCGGGCCGCGAGAAGACGTCGCGTGTTAAGTGGGAACCGATGCACCATCCATCATTGCCACGCCCCAGTCATCGGATGAATCTATGATCAGATCCAGAACGTTCATCGACGAAGGGGTATCATCGCACCAGAATGCACCACGTGGATAAGTGAATGAAGCATGACCGTCCGATCGCGTGCACTTATGTGGTAATTTTCACATTCGGTCCCGTATTTTTGTATATTTAATGTTTAGTCCTGTAAATAAATTTTAATGTATTAAATAAATTGGGTATTTTGCAAAACAACCCCTATAATTCTTCTATTTCTACTTTAGTCCAGTCCAGCTCAGCTCACGTGTCATCCAACATGAGCCGGGCAAATTGCATGTATACCCTTATCGTTTTTGTAATGGTTAAAAAATCTGATAAAATTACATGTACGTTGTATATTTTTGATGAAATTGCACCCGTGCCCTTGTTGATTATTTTATTTGCATTTTTTCCCCTACTAGGAAATATATTCTTGTGTTTTTTATCTAATTTTTATAAACAGATAATGTGCTCCTAAAATACACAAAAATAGGATGAAATGCACGTTGCCATGTATTTTCTCGTCCATATTTTTATTTTCATTTTGTGCATTTAATCCATTTTATAAAAACCAAAGGAGCACTATTTATTCCACGTCTAGCTTAGAAAATACCAAAAATATAAAAACATGTCTAAAAATTACAAAAAAATATATTAGTATATTTAATCATATTTTAATTACAGACCAAAAATCACTAAAAATGGAAAAAGAAAAGGCTTAAAAATTGAAAAACCCCAAAATATCTTAGAAAAGTCTAAAAAATCATTAAAAATTCTAAAAAAATATTTTTATGTTTTATAATTTTCTCTATATGAATATTTACATATTAAAATTGATTTAGATAATTTTGGAACCTATTTACTATTTTTAATATTCAAATCAATTTCGGTTAATTTATTTAATCCCTTATTTGGGATGTTTTTTATTTTAAAAGTATATAAAAACTAACAAAAATTCCAGAAAATTTGAAAAAACATTAGAAAAATATATAAAACCTAAAAAACAATTTTTATATTTTATTTATATTTATTAGAATGTATAAATACATTACTCTATATGTATATATATCCTTATATATCCTATATTTTTATTTTAAAAAAGGAGAAATATAAAAAATCTGAAAATGCAAAAAGAAAATATAAAATTATAACATTAAAATTTAAAATAAAATACAAAATAGCAAAACAAAAATAAAATAAAAATATAAAATCCAAAAACCCGCAAAATAATAAGAATGGACAAGAGTTAAAAGACAATTTTTTGTGCGCATTCATTTGCCCTCCTTATACCGTTTGCTCCCTGAGTTCGACCTCTACACATGCTTACACATATACACGTTTGTTGTAGAGTTATAACAAATTTTAACTCTACATTTTTGCTTTTCTTTGGTTTATACTTGTGGGTTAATTGCTAATTAATCTGAGGTTCTCGTCGATCGCCTCGATGACTGTGCTCCCGCCTTGTGCGGAACACATGATCGATGACGATCTTTGGATTATCAAACGGTGTCGTTGCCGGGGAGAAACACTGCATAGTTGGGGATTCTTTTGTTTTGTCATATATCTCTTGTTCATTTATTTATTTTTGCATTTATTTATTTTTGTTGTATAATTATTTCTCATTGTTATTTGATATTAACTGTGAATTGTCTGACACACATTTTTGTTTGACTTTGTTGCGAGAGATCGCTACGCGAGGGAGGATCTCCTAGGAGGACATGTGCACTCGAGCAAGACGGAGTCAGCCTTCAGGGTTCACTGGCAGGAGAGAGAAGTAAGGGCGGACAAAGAGATTTTTTAAAACAATCTCTTTTATTTATTTATTTTATTTTGCATTATTATGTATATTTATGTGAGCGAGTGATCATTATATTTGTAATAATTTGGACTCTCACAGGTACATCAACTTCGTGAGGTCCATTGCTCGAGGGATTGTTCCCTTGGTGGCCTAGATGGATTTTTCGTGTTTTTTTCACTTTATTTTTATTTTTTTCTGATTTTTGTCTTATTTATTTGTGTGAATGAGCCATAGCTTAGGAATTGTTTGCTCGATAGATTAAGGTCCAAAGCCCTAATAAATTTTTCATGCACGTATAGCTTCGCTTCTACACTTAGTCAAATTTTGAATTGCTCTATATTTTGGATTTGAGATCGAGCGTCGAGAGAAGTGTTATACATCGCCTGCAAGATCTGCTGTGGCGAACACCGATGCACTTCAGAGACCAACTTTTGGATCTCACTTCTAGATATTTAGCATGTGGTTCTTCACGATAATAGCAATTTTCTGCACCTAGGGTGATTTCATCGTATTGCATTTGCATGTAGTATAGGTTTCAATTCTGTTACGCATCATGCATGGAGAGAGCTGGGAAGCACTGTAAGTCTTCAAGACTTTGCATGCATCATCGATTTCCGACTTGCACGACTTTTTCGACCTTCTCCCTCTGATTTTGCTCACTTAGGATGCTAAATGGAATTGAAAACATCATTATGCACGTGTATTGAAAAATAAACAAAAAAAGTGATAACATACATAAAATTGGGACTGCTAACTCTATGTACTTTAAAAACTAAAATGCAATGGATTCATTGCTATGGGGAGAGCAACCCCCTCATTGTTTGTGCATTTTATTCCTACGTAAAAGCTAAGGATTAGTGCCCAAAACCCAAGCCTATCTTCGGTGTGCGCAAATTCTTGAAAATCACCTAACTCTAAAAATGAAAAGATAAAAGACAAACATATCCGTCTTCATTGTGTTGAGTAGGTGAATTGGGCGTCTGCTTTGTGCATTATTTGTGCCTTGAGTCCATCTGCATTTTCATCTCTCTTTGAGTCTACAATTTCCATCAGTGTGAATCATCTATTTTTATTATCGAGTCTCTCTATATCTCTTGTGTATTTATTTCCTCGCTTGCATCCGAGTCGTGATGTTGGGTCTTGAGTTCATCATCTTCGTTGGATTTTGTGGGTTTTCTCGTTGCCAATATCACCCATATCTGGTCCGATTCAAGGAGACCCTTTCCTTGACTCACGATTTTGTCTATGTCCACTTTGATCCCGCCCACCCTCCTCGTTCGCTCTGCATCATCCCTTCTTCTACCAAGGATTGTTGCGCGAGTAGATAAGGCCCGCATCAAGGTTTATGACTTACATGGATTATTTGAGTAAGTTGGGCATATTTTGAGGATATTGAGATCGGTATGCTACTTTTGGTGGATATGACTCCCAATATATGCATTGATATTATTCAGGATTTTAATGATTGTACAATTACTAAGTGTGATACTGTAAAGCCTTGAACTTGACATCTCTCGGATCCTATATAATAAGATCTGGCTCGTCAAGAGGAAACCAACGGAGTTTGTTTCGTGCGAATCGGACTTCGTTTTGATTTGTTATGATTTTCGGAAGAAAGAGAAGTAAGGAGGTTTGAAATGTCACTAACCCGTAATGACTGTCATTAAGACTAATTAAGCATGATTAAAGAAACTAATGACATATTGAAAATCAAATGATCATTAACGAACACTAATCCACAAAAGTTAAATAGTGATTAGTGAAAGTTAATCACAATTAGTGTTAATTAAGTGCCATTAGCGAATCTAGAATCTTCTTGAATGTTCTAAATTAAGCCCTAAAGTTTCAGATAAGTTTTGGCCAAAACCATGGGCCACTAACTGCGGTTAAGGTCTAAACTATGATTTTCTAACCATGGTTAGCGGTTTTCAAGAGCCTATAAATACCCCCTCCTTCTACTCATTCATTCTCTACGATTTCCACTACCACCACCACCCAAGGGCTAGGGTCGAGAGGTCGGGAGGAGGAGTAGGAGGCGAGGAAGGAGCGCTAGAGAAGCGTTGCCGGGAGAACGAGGAAGAGGAAGGTAGAATCCACTCTTTGTTTGCTTCGTGAGCTAGGTTTTCGATTCATGTTCAGTTTCCTTTCTGTTTTCCTTTCGGTGATTTTATAAGGGTAAACTTTGCCGAAATTTTCCTAGAAATATCACCCCATATAAGGGGGAACTCTGCCAAAATTTTCCTAGAAACATCACCCCATATAAGGGGAAGCTCTGCCAAAATTTCAAGAAACAATATGTTCTTCGTGTTCTTTGTGTTCTTCTTGTGTTCTTCGTGTTCTTCGTTTGTCCTTCAGGTTCTTGGCACGTTCTTAGCATTTTTGATACGAAAATGAAATTTGATTGTTTCAAGAGCTATAAATCATCATATTGAAAAAGAATCACGATAAAGCACTGTATACGAGAAAGAGAGCTCAATTAGGTAACAAAATCCTTCCTTTTATTGTTGGGTTTTCATACGAGATTATTGAAATTCCTGATTCTATGTTCTTCGCTATAAAGAACCCTAACTTGGCTATTTTTGAGAAAGTATGAAAAGTTGCTTTGCGATTCCCACTAAAATAAGTTTAAGCATTGAATTGATGTAGTGGCTTGGAAAGATAGGGCTGGGGAGTTAAAAGAGCATAAATTGAGTATATAAATATATGAATTAATATATATATATATGTAAGTCTATACTCAGTATTTATGGTTACGCTAATCTAAGACTTAATGGAGGAATTACATCATGGGAATTGATGTGTTTTGAGTTGGATCCTGAAAAGGATCGCGTGTCACGTTAAGGATGACTGGGAGTAGAACTACAGGTCGGGCATGCAACCTGTAGGTTTGTCGGAAGGAACCCGTATTGGCGTTTCCCTACCTAGGTGTTACACGGTTGCCCTGTTAAGATAAGTGCGCACAAAATGAATGATTTGAAACGCGTGGTACCGAGAGACAATATCTTCGGATTGAACGACGGAAGATGTGGTCGTGCAATGTGGAGGCATGGGTGGTTGGATAGTGGTTGGGTCACGATAACATATATTTAAAGCTGCTAGGTTATATGATTAAATGTTAGCCTGAGGTTTTAAGCAACTGAGTCCTTGAGGATGGTGTGCTCCTTTGTTTGCCAGGCTAAGGGCTTGAGACCCTGGATAATAAAAGAAAAGGAAATAGTCAGTGTAGTATTGGAGAATTGGTTGAGCGATGTGCAGCGGCATAAGCTTACCAAATCAATGCAATCTCCAATCCCGAAGTGTTCACAGCTTCGGAGTCCATATAGTGGTGAGGTAATTCCCTGGACTAATCCCTGTCGTGGAATAGAAAGGAATAGGACTTAAATTAATGAGAAGGAATGAAACTTTTCTCTTCTTCGTTACTTAGCATTTGCTAATTGTTATCCTATGATTTATGGGAAACCCAAAAGGTATCGGTGAGCCATCGCAAGGACTTTAGTAATCCAGCCATCTTACATAGTAGACATCCAGCCAGCTACAATAGCTTTACTTTGTAAGGTAGTTAGTAATCTTTCTGTGTATTTTCTTCCAGCTGTTGTACATTTAAATGGTTGTAGTGGGACAATGAATCATGTGAGCTATATTTTGTGAGTGGAAAAGTGTTGAAATACTTCTTTTTGAGTATTTTTATTGGCAACCTGTTTCTAAATGTTAATTGTGATTGCTGAATAAATTATTGGTGAGTAACCAAATACGGATATGGGAGGATCCGACGGCCTGGGAATCAGGGTCGTGACAGATACTTATTGAGGATTTCCGATTACGCACACCGAATTGTGGATGTGCTATATTTTTTTATGATTGGATGATGATTTCTTGAGCTATGACTGATCGATCTATTTTGCGGTTCCTTCTGTCTTGATATAGTGGTTTGATTGACTATCTTGATGTGGACTTCAGAGCACCAGTATGCAGAACCCACATGATCTCACTCATCTCTCTGACCAATCCATCCTCGATCTCCTGATTCTTCCATCCGCCAGTAGCACTTCGAGGATGTCTGTTTACATCTTGAGCCATCTCAGATACTTTGACTGACTTTTGGGTATGTACTGTGATTGACCTGACTTTCTCATCCCTCACACGATCTTATGAACTCTTGAGGATTGATTGATTGATGAATTTGAGGACCTGAGATTTGATGCCAGCATTCCCATGACTCGGTTGACTTAGTTTGCATTACTTCCTAAGGACTATCTGCAGGGGAGTGCAACACCTTTTCTTCGCTCGGTTCAATCACTATATCTGTTTCCATCGTGTTGGAGCACGGAATCGAGTCACCTGCTTTGACTACTTGGCCTCCCTTCATGATTGTGTGCCCGATCTATCAGTGCACGAGGTCAACTTTTTGGACTCCTTCGAGTCTACTCTCCTTGACGGTCCTCGCAGGGATGAGTCTCACTTCTGCTGACTATTTTACTGCCTAGTTCATAGTGCTCTCTGAGGGTTGTCTACGAGAGACTATGACATTTTTAGGATCCTTCGGTCTCTTCTTATGGGTATACGGTTTGTCTTCTACCAAGACTGATCTTTCAGACTCCTCCGAGTCTTCTCTCCTTGACAGCCCTCGCAAGGACGAGATCTATTTTGATTATTCAATGAACAAGTTTGCATCATTCTTTGAGGACTATCTGCAAGAGGATGCAACATTTTCTTTACGCTAGGTTCCACTTGCTAATTGTGTCTTCGCTCTGGCGGAGTACGGAACCGAGTCGTCTGATATATACCATCGGTCTCACTGCCTTGATGTATATATGATCTGTCAGATCATGGGACCGATTTATCTCGACTCCTTTGAGTCTTCTCTCCTTGAAGGTCCTCGCAAGGATGGGCCATCTGTCTCCGATCATTCTCTACTAAGTTGGCAGCATGTTCCCCGAGGGTTATCCGCGGGACGCTGCCTCATTTTCTCGCCCTGTCAGTCTCTTCTGCTGGTAGCCGATTTGTCGCCTACCGATACCATTTCTGTTGATCCGTCTGATGGATCTGACTCCTTCGATTCCACTCACCTTGACGACTCTTGTAAGGGAGAGCTCTATCTGATTATTCATTGACTACTATGTACCGCTCCTCGAGGGATGTTTGCATGAGAATGCATCATTTTGTAGGTACCCGATTTCACTTCTGGTGTCTCCTATCTGGTGGAGCATGAACCCGAGTCTCCTGACATGCGTACTCAACCTCCTCTCTGGTTGTGTCTCTTCTCTGTTGGAGCACGAAGCTGAGTCTCTTTATTATTTTGAGATCTGCTGACTCCTTTGAGTCTGCTCACCCTGAGGACCCCTGCAGGAATGAGCCAGGTTTCGTGGTGTTTGGTGCATTCTTGCTACTTTCTGATCTTATGACCGATGGATATAACACCGCTACAATGAGAGTCTCTTGATTCACCTTCTTATAACTTTCTGAGACCTTGATTGACTTGGAGGATTCTGTACTGCTCATTCCTCCTCCATGTCTTAAAGTATCGGCTCTGATCTATCGTACCTTCCTTATGAGTTGAGATTTACTTCATGCTACCGATTCCTGGTTTACCTTTCGATTTGTTTTCCCCAGTAGCTGACACCCACTTGATTGTATACCCGGGTGTCTTTTCACTTTCTGACTGCGTCACCGTTCTCACAGGGAGACGATGACATGAGTACGGTATTCTCTTACCAGATTCCGTCATGTACTTCTCCGTTCTTTCCTTGTTGTTTACATGTGTTTTGTCTTACATTCCTCCTTTCTCACATATGTCATGTGTACCCCAGATTTTTTGCCATCTCTATGTGTCTATACTTAGGGCGTACCTTCTCCTAAGTATAAGGGGGTACACATGGTGTTGTTCTATCTCCATTCTGTTTCATCACCCATGTCGTTGCCCATACTTAGAGATCTTTTACCCTAAGTATAGGGGGTGATGCGTACATTCTTTACAATCTTTTCATATATCTTCATATCTCTTTTCTTCTTTTCTTCCTTTCCTTTCCATTTTTGTTTTTCTACTAGAGAGGTGTCTCCCCTTTTTGTTAGTTTATTAACTTAGGACATACTTTGTCCTAAGTATAGGGGGTGCACCCGAATTCTTTCATTCGTTGATCCCCTCCACTGTCTCCTTTCTTGTTGATTTGCTATGCTATACTTAGTTATATCTCACCCTAAGTATGGGGGAGACAGACCGAGTTGTGGTCCATTTATTCTCACCCTCAACCCTCCATGCCTTATGTACAGTCTGCTATGTGTAGGATTATTTGATCCTAAGTATAGGGGGGCGGACAACTTCTGATTCATTTATTTCTCCATTCTTTAGTCGTTGTAGTATAGGCTTTTCTATACTCAGTACAAGTTATGTCTTCTCTTTTTTTCGATTTATGAGGACATAACTCAATCTAAGTATAGGGGGTTGTATATACTCCGTATATACTTTAGCCATAACTCGTACTTTTATATTATTAATAATAAATATGGGTAAAAATTAATGTTTATATATACAATTCATTAAAACAATGACAGAATTTATTCCTCAAATTCTTTTTGTGTATATTGATCAATAAATCAAGTTAAAATTATTTTTGCAAAATGATTTGAAAAATGGTTTATCTCCTCCTCATGTTGGTCGATTCATCACATTGTTCAGCACTTCTTGGAATGCAGTCTGTGCAAGGGATTTCTCTGTCAGTTGCTGCTGGATGGCCTGGATGGAGGCCAGCAACCGAGCATTCACTTTGTTCTAATCTGGCATCTGAACCTGCTCAGACTGGGAAGGTGGATGTCCCTTTCCCTTTCCTTGAGGTACCATCTCCAGGTCTGGGTCGGGAAAAATAAATTCCGGTGTTCGGATCCAAGACTGAGGTTGTCTTCTATCGGAAATGAAAAACTCCCAATCAGACCACTTGAAATTGATTCCGAGTAACCAAGATGAATATGGAATTAGGCTTAATCCCAAGGTGTTGTGAATGAAAAAGGATGTAGACTGCAATCGACTCTCATTCACAACGGCGAAGGTGGGATAAAAGATCCCGTTTTATTGGGTGGATTGAAAGAAGACGAGGAGTTTGGAGTTCAGCCAGCAAAGTTCGGACGGGGTTCTCGAGAATCGTCTCGAATTATTGATGATGTCGAGTATGTGGAATCGATGTGGTTGTCAGCAAGTCCCGACTAAACCATCCATAGATCATCATCGTGTATAAAAAAAGAGATCGATACAGGAGGAAAGATACAGTAGTTAACAAGGAATAAAAGGAGTATAAAATAGTATAAATGCTTAAACTGAGTCGGGGTCAAAAGGAAGACACAATTGACAAAATTTACGCAAATGTGCGGGACTTGATCTTTGAACCTTAAACTAAATCCATATAAATACAATACAAAATTGGGTTCACCAACTCACATCATGTGAAGCCGTGAAGGTTCGGTTATTTATTATCTTTTCAATTTTAGAGTTGTTATTTCAGGCATATCTTTTAATAAGTCCTTAGCACGTTAACCCTATAGGAGAGAGAGTATTGCCATAAGAGTATCCCGTACTTGTCCTCCTCCTTTGTAACATGTGGTTTGCACTTTTTGAGGTCCTTGTAACCCTTCCAGGATCCCTACTCAGCCAAAGAAATATAGAGAGGAAGTCGATAGGTGAAACCACTACTTCGTTTCTTGCTCGCAACGTAATCATCCATGAGCATGCAAGAACCTACTCGGACGTAAACCGATGAGACAGACACACCCGTGAAGGCGTGACCTAAGATCAGTACTTCAGACCGTGTCAATGTTCCACACAAGGCGGGAACACCATCGCTGACAAGGCCCTACTCAGTCACGTATGATAGAGGTGCCATTACTTCGGAAATTCAGGCGATACACAAGGCAGTTACAGACTGGGTTTTGGGCTCTAATCCTTAACGGGTCGTGCCTCACTCATGGGAGGGGTTTTAGTCCCCTCCTAAGGTACATGAAAACAATGAGGGCTTTATGAACCCAAGACAATGGAAGTCCATTAAGAAATTAAATTATGGTCAAAGTTTATTTAGCAGTCCCCTTGTTTTAATTTTTAGGGTTTTCGCATTTTTTGGATATGTTTGCCCACAAGCGCCTAACTTTTTTTTAGATTTTCATTTAAGTCCTAAGAGCTCAAAATCATAGGGAGATAGTGATGAATCCCCATTTCATCACCTTTATTCCATAATTTTTGCCTTAAAACCCTAGCTAATGCATGTAAATATCATTAATTTGTACAAAATAGCATTCATCATATGTTGTATTTATTGTGTAAATAATATGGTTTTTATTGTCAAAATTAGAGAATAAGAGAAGAAAAGAAAAAGGAATAAAATATCGAAGATATTTTATGACCCTAAACCCTGATACCAAGTCAAAAATTGAGTTGGTCGATAAGGAATAAAACAGGGGGAGATAAGGCCAAAAATACAATAAAAACCAAATTCTTTTATTCATTATTTCCTCATTTTGACACCTATTTATACTTTATACATCAAATGAAGAAATGTTGTACATGAAAGTTGTAGATAATCATGTAAATAAAAATACAAAATTGAGTTTGTACAAAAATAATACGATGTGGACATTTTAATAATTTATACACAAAATAAGAAGCCAAAATCTCATCTTCGCAGACCCATATCTCTCAAACAAAAACTCAACATGTATCAAAATCATCTCTAATTGTATATTACTTTTCATAAGATATTTTATGGAGGTGGTTTCATATTTTTTGGAGTTAAGGTATGAAAGTTAGGTTTTGGATCCTCATTGCACATGAGACCCGAATAAAATATTCATCATATTCATTCCTTATTATTTTTACATGAATATAAATAAAAGGGGAAAATATTCTTTATTCTTTTATATTTTATAATATTGTAAATATCATGTATATTATATTTAAAATATGAAGATAAAATATAACAAAAGAAAATGAATTAAATAAATAAAATGTACACAATACATTTATGAAATACCCATAAGTATACCTATATATTGTAAATATCCATTTATTTAAATGTACAAAATATACCATAAAAATATAATAAAAATATATTTATGTACATAAAAATATGTCATAAATATTAAAGGAAAAGAATAAAATAATAAAACAAAATATATAAAATAAAAATAAAATAATCCAAATGTAGGTAAATATACCTATAAATATACCCCTAAAAATAAACTACTAATAAATATCATCAAAAAATAAATAAAAATCATAATAAAATACTAAATAAAATAATAAACACATTTATTTTCTAATATAAAAGAATAAAATTATTGTCTAATAAAGTTGTGATTTTGTCCATTAGTGCGCCGATGTTGACCAATCACATCCCCTCCAGTCTTCTGACGTGAGCGGATGTCCACTCCCCTCTTTTCCGCCATTTTTCTCGCTCGACCAATACATCCATTGCCTTCGACCCCTTCACACGAAATGATCATTGCTCAACCGTGATTCACACCAGCTACTTCAATCCATTGTACATGGCTAGTATTTCTTCCAATCAGCTGGTTAATAAAGGTGTGTTCAACTGTCTATAAATAAAAGACCTCCGCCTCCATTGATTCGTTGGTCATCCCCAAGCCCTAGAGCCCCAAATCTCGACCAAAGCGAGCACTCTTGTGACAGGAGAGGATCCCCTGAGGTCCTGGACGTTCGTGGAGGAGGGAGGTGCACCCAAGGCCGCCGTCGCCGGCAACCTCTGCTCTCTGGCCAAAATCCAGGTAAGAGTTGCACAATTTCTTTATTTTAGGTATATTTTCATTCCTGCATTTTAGTTATGCGCTTAGTTTAGTTATTAGTGTAACGTTTTAGCCTAGAATTAAACGATCGTAGTTCGCCGGAGCTTTGCTCCGGTGAACTTATTCACTGTGCCTCGTCTGCTCCCGACGCGCTAAACTGCCCTCATCTCAATCCTCGTCGTTTCCCATACACTCCACTCACCTTCGTTCAACCAGATCCCTCTTGGATCTGGATTACGAAGTCCAACTCCATCCATCTTCGATGGACCTCGCCGCCACACCTCACCTCCATCCACCTTTGCCTTATAACGTCGCATGACCCTTTCTTTTTGCTTGTGTACTTTACTTGCAGGACCTGGTAGCACGAGGATCCCTTTGGGGTTAATTTTGGGATCTCTACAGGTACCTGGGATGCCTCCTCTTCCTCGACCTCACGGAGCTGCTCCAGCAATCCCCGGTGCATTTCGAAGCCTACCGCACACGGAGGAGGACTCTAGGAGCCTTTCTGGGCAGTTTGGAGCTTCTTTGCGCGTCAGAAGAGCTTATGGGAGATGATCGAAACTAGCCTCCAGCGAGTTCTTGTCTAGTTCTTCCTGAGCCCTTCATTGTCGTCCGATCAAGAACGCCACCCCAGATTTTCTAGATGTCGTTGGATGTCGCGTGCCAGAGTCGGTGATCGTCCTCCAACGATCTAATCTTGTGCGTCCAAATCGAAGCTTCATCAAGCCGCGAGGAGACACCACGTGTTAAGTGGGAAGCGATGCAACGTCCATCATCGCCACGACCCAGCCGTCGGATGAATCTTACGATTAGATCCAGAACGTTCATTGACGAAGGGGTATCATCGCACCAGAACACGCCATGTGGATAAGTGAACGAAGCATGACCGTCCATCGCGCGCACTTATGGGGTAATTTTCTCATTCTGCCCTGTTATTTTGTATATTTAATTTTAATCTTATAGATAAAATTTAATGTGTTAAATAAATTGGGTATTTTGCAAAAAGGCCCCTCTAATTCTTCTATTTGTACTTTGTCCAGTCTAGCTCAGCTCACGTGTCGTCCCACGTGAGTTGGGCAAATTACATGCATACCCTTGGCATTTTTGCAGAGGTTAAAAAGTCCAATAAAATTACGTTGTACGTTATTTATTTTTGGCAAAATTGCACCCGTGTCCCTGTAAATTTTTTATTTGCATTTTCCCCTATCAGGACATATATTTTTGTTCTTTTTATCTAATTTTTATAAATAGCTTGTGCTCTTAAAAATACACAAAAATAGGATGAAATGCATGTTGCCATGTTTTTTCTCGCCCATATTTTTATTTGCATTTTCGTGCTTTTAATCCATTTCATAAAAACCAAAGGAGCACTATTTATTCCATGTCTAGCTCAGAAAATAATTCATCATATTTTAATTATAGACCAAAAATCACTAAAAATGGAAAAAGAAAAAGCTTAAAAATTAAAAACCCCCAAAATCTCTTAGAAAAATCTAACAAAATCATTAAAAAATCTGAAAATATGTTTTTATGTTTTATAATTTTCTTTATATAAATATTTACATATTAAAGTTGATTTGGGTAATTTTGGAACCTATTTACTATTTTTAAATCAAATTAATCTTGACCAGTTTATTTAATCCCTTATTTGGGATATTTTTTTATTTTAAAAATATATAAAAATTAGTAAAAATTCCATAAAAATATAAATACTATAGATAAATATATAAAATCTAAAAAACAATTTTATTTTTTATTTATATTTATTTTAATGTATGAATACATTACTCTATATGTGTGTGTGTATCCTTATATATCCTATATTTATATTTAAAAAAGGAGAAATGTAAAAATATGACAATGCAAAAATAAAATATAAATTTTAAAAATTAAAAACAAAATACAAAATTGTAAACAAAATATAAAATATAAAATCCAAAAACCCACATAAGAATGGACAAGAGATAAAAAACAAATTTTTTGTGGGCATTCATTTGCCCTCCTTCTAGCGTTTTCTCCCTGAGTTCGACCTCTACACATGCTTACACCTATACACATTTGTTATAGAGTTATAACAAATTTTAGCTATACTTTTTTCTTTTCACTTCTTTATATGTATTGTGGATTAATTGTTGATTAATCCGAGGTTCTCATCGGTCGCCTCGACGACTGTGCTCTCACCTTGTGTGGAACACATGATCATTGACGATATTTGGATTATCAGATAGCGAAAAAGTTGTGCAAGTATATTCTATGGTGGAAATCTCACCATTGAATCCAATAATGGATGCTAAGTTAGAGGACTTATAGTGCTTACCATCTCTCTCCGTGTGCTTTGCAAAACATAATTTTTAAACCTATCTACATGGCGGTGTGCAATCGAGAAAATCACCATAAACAGAAATTGCTATTAATTGTGAAGAACCATTTGTTAACTATTCAGAGATGAGACCAAGGTCCGGTCTTCGATGTCGATCGGTGCCCTCCACAATAGGTCCTGCAAGCGTTGTATACAACCTCTCTCGGCATGTGGTCTCAAATCCAAACAATTAACAATTATTAATTTGACTAGAGCCAAATGTAAGAGACTATAGCAACATGCATTCTTATTAGGGTTTGGACTAATTACTTAGGTAAGCAACATATAAGCTAAGGGCTCATGCACACAAAATAAGGGAAAAGAAAGGTAGAAAACTCAAAATATCGTGAAACAAATCAAAAGAAGGCAACAAACGCGAAAAAACTACGACGAAGCCCTCAGGTGAACAGACACCCAGGCACTGAACCTCGTTGTGGAAAGTAGAGTCCAAGTCTTAATTATTGTATATTAAAAATCTCTCTCTCACCAACAAATACATAAATAAAGCTAAGCTATTTCTATGCTAATTTTCCTCTCTCCGCTTCCTTTGTAGCCTCTCCAGCTGATCAAGGTGTGAAGATCAACCTCCACCAAACTAGGCTGTATCGGCCCCCTAAGAAGCCATCTTCGCATGGTGGGCCCTCACAACAAAGTCACAAATAAAATCATGTTAGCACAGATAATCACATAAAATCAAAATGAGCTATATACAAAGAATAATTGAATTTATATGTGCAAAAATATTAATTATTTTTTACATCATCAAATCAATGAATAAGAAATATAGGTTGTACAAAATAATTGACAAAAATAGGCTATGCTCATTGCTCCCCAGCAACAGCGTCGTTTGATGAGAGGTGTTTGCAGAGGGTCGTACGGTTACACAAGGCGAAACCGCAGTCGGTGTATTGACCACTCCATATACCTCACTCAATCAACAATCAACCCACAAATACAAATCGAGCAATGAATATCGAAGAGTGAGTTAAAATTTATTGTTCTCTACAACTAGATGTATAACAAACAAGAATGTAGGGGTTGAACCACATGGAGCAAATATGGTAGCCTATGTGAACAAAGTGTTTATATACAATCATGTCATTTATCAAGTATATATATAGTTTTCTTGTGGGTTTTTGATGTTTGTGTGTGTGTGTTTTGTTTTATATTTTTTGTATTCTGATTTTATATTTTTATATTTTTTTTATATATATTTGGTATTTTTCTATATAATAAACTAAATATAGGATATATATATATATATACAGTGTAAGCTAATATAGATATAAAAATAGCAAAAAATAAAAGAAAATTGTTGAATTAAATATTTTTGTGTTTTAAATATTTTTTACTATTTTACGAATTTAAGATAATTTTGTTAATTTTTATATATTTTTAAAGTCAAAAATATCCCCAATCAGGGATTTAATAAATACCCAAAATTGATTTGAATTTTAAAAATAGTAAATAAGGTCCAAAATTGCTCAAATAAATTTTAATATAAAGGTATTTATATTAAGAAAATTAAGAAATAGAAAAAAAACATATTTTTGGATTTTTTTAATGATTTTCTAGTTTTTATCAAGGTCTTTGGGGGTTTTCAATTTTAAGAGTTTTGTTTTTTCTATTTTTAGTGGTTTGATATAAGGGCTAAAAATACATACATAAGCAACATATATTTTTTTGGGATTTTCCAGTGATGTTTTAATATTTTTTGGCATTTTATACGCTAGATATGGATTGTTTGTGCTCAAAATGATTTTTAATAAATATCAAAATGATCCAAAATTACAAATAAAAAATATGGCATGAAACTTCAAGTAATCACAAGCTTACACCTATTTTTTCATGATTTTTGGAGCACAATAGACATATTAAATAAATCTAACAAGTATATAGGTACGAATATATAAATAAAATAACTTCAGGGGGCTCTGCGCAATTTTGCCAAAAATATACAACGTTCATTAAAATTTCTTGAACCAAAAATAAATACCAAAAGTAATAGGGACATCTTTGCAAATTGGCCACCTCACATGGGATAACGTGTGAGGTGACCTGGCCTGGACTTAAAGGTAATATTAAAAAAATACAGGGGTATACATGCAATGTAACCATTTTATTTACACCATTTTTTTATTTACAGGGTTAATAAATGCAAAAGTAAGATGGGTGAAGTGTCTAATTTACCCCTTAGAGGCGTGCCATCGTGCGATGCCGATCATCCCCCTTGCCACGCGTCGCTTGCACGGCCAGTGATACCTCTTCGCCGATCGACGCTTCAAATCCGATTGTGGTGCTTCATCAACGGGCTAGGGGTGCAATAAATAGATGGTTGCGATTAGAACTGGGAGTGCACACTCCTTCAGATGGCTATTATTGTTCACGAAGAACATGAAAGAACAAGGCCTTCCTCGACCTTTGATCGACAATCTCTCGCTCCTCCAGCGGTCTCTGATCATCTCTTGGGCTCTACACGTCGGGGAGGCTCATCCGTGTCATCTAGTACTTGTAAGATGGTTCGAGACCCAGTGTTGGGGTCCTGGGGCTCGGTTGAAGCAGGATCACCTGGGGAACCAGTACGTATGTGATTCCTGGCCCAAGAAAGGCCCTTCTAGCATGCGACCAGCACAAAGGTGTTATAGGGACCGAGGCGATGAAGCTCAGCCCCTCCTGAAGCCGATTCGCGTAGAAATGGATGGGTGCGGCAAAGATCCATCAAACGACAGGAGGTGACCTTCGATTCGCTTATCGAGGGCCAATCCAGTCGGCTGGGTGATAAGATGGGATGGAGAAAATGTAGGGGGAGGCGATGGTTGTGAGGAGAGAGTCGGAGATGGATAGGACCAAAGTGAAATCAAGCCGTAGCCAAGAGATCCAGTGAGGGGATTCTGCCTAATCTACCTAACTACTTAGCAACATACAAAACTAAAGACTGAAAATGAAAGACATGAATTAAAGCTACATAAAATAGAGGAAAATCAGCTCTTATACCTGAGAAGGAGCTCAGGGAGCAGGGTGGCCAAAGAACCACCGTGGACCAGTGCCTTGTCCTTGCTACGACTTCTCCAAGCGCGGGGAGGCTCGCAGCTGTCACCTGGACCACAACACACACACACATACACACACACAAGAACACTGAGCGAAGCTCAAAGGGGGATCAAAAGAAGAAGAAGGAGGGGGATTTTTTTATAGACAGTGAGTTCAAGTGATCTTGGGTGGCGATTGTTGACGTGCTCGAGGCAGATTGGGAGGATCTAATGATCCCATGAGGTAGACAGATGTGAGGAGAGGGATTTTCATGAAGCGCTCGAGGTGGAAGGACCATCAGGGAGGCGCTGAAAAATCATAGAAGAAGAGGATCTTGAGGCTCTGACAGGGGTCGGAGCTAAAAGATGGGAAGTTGACCGGAGTCAACGAATGAAGCGTTATGATTGGTCCACGCAGACGCACTACAGGACAAAACTGCCTATTTATTCAAAATTAATTATTTAAAAATATTAATTGATTTTATTAAATTTTTATTTAAAAATTTTTATTATTTTATATAGTATTTTATGATGATTTTTTATTTATTTTTTGGTTATTTATTAGTAGTTAAGTTTTAAGGGTTTATTTGTAGCTATATTCATATATGTTTTAGCTTTTTATTTTTATTTTATATACTTTTTATTATTTTATTCACATGTTTTTTCTATTTATAACATATTTTTAGGTGCATAAATATATTTTATTATATTTTTGTAATGTCATTTGTATTCTTAAATAAATAGGGGTATAGATTATATAGGTATATTTATTGTATATTTATCCATGTATTATATATATTATTTTATTTTTGATGTAATTTCTTGGGTTTTATTTTAGCTTTATATTTTTAGTAGAATATAAATAATATTTAAAAGAGTGTAAAAATATAAAAGAGTAAACGAATTAAAGAACGGTTTTTCCTTTTATTTATTTACAAGTATTGGCATAGGTATTTTACATGTATTTTTATATAGACTTATTTTATTCTGTATTTTCTTTATTGTTTTAGTTTAGTTTTAATATATACATAAGTCATGAATTATATTTACCAAAGTATAAAAATATAAAATTGTAAAAATAATAAAGATGAATAAATTGACTATTTTATGCGAGTATACTATATAATGAGGGTCCAAAAACTAACTTTCACAACTTAACTCCAAAAACTATGAAACCACCACCATTAAATAGTATACTAAAATTAATAAACAATTAGAGATGATTTTGATATATTTTGAGTTCCTATTTGGAAGATATGGGTCTGTGAAGTTGGGATTTTAGCTTTTTATTTTGTATATAAAATGAACATTATATATTAGTTTTGTACAAATCCAATTTTGTATTTTTGTTTACATTATTATCTACAACTTTTATGTTCAAAGTTTCTTTATTTTATGTATAAATAATAAATTTAAAATGGATGTCAAAAATGCTTTATTGGGAAATAAAAGAATCGGGTTTTTATTGTATTTTTGGCCCTTTTCTCCCCCTACTTTATTCCTTGTCGACCGACTCAATTCTTGACTTGGTCTCGGGGTTTAGGGTCATAAAATACCTTTGGTATTTTATTCTTTTTCTTTTCTTCTCTTTATTCTATAATTTTGGCATTAAAATAATATTTTATACATAATAAATGCAATAAATGATGAATGCTAACATGTACAAATTAATGCTATTTACATGCATTAGCTAGGGTTTTCAAGGCTAAATGATAGAGTAAAGGTGATGAAATGGAGATTCATCAACACAAGATTCGCTGAGCTCTCTTATTTTTCTATCATTTGCACTTGCTTCGCAGGTTAAGACACAGATTAATTCAGAAAATGCACTTACACCACTTCACTTAGAAAAAATAATTGAACTCTTTCTCGCTAATAGAAGCATGTTTAGGGTGTAGTTTCTTCGACTTTCATGCACGTAGCAATAAATTTTAATACAAACCTGCATATGCATGGAGATTACTGGAGGTACTGTAAGTTCTCTTTCTCAAGCATGCATTATGATTTTCACGAATGCACTGGCTCTTCTCAAATCTTCCCCTAATTTATCACATAGGAAATTAAATGAAATTGGGAATGGTCGATTAGACGATGCTTGTTTGACTTGAATTCACATTAACTTTAGTGACAACCTCAAATTAAAATCAGGTTTGTAATGCAAGTCGATGAAATAGATTGAAATAAAACTCACTCTTGGTTTATGGGAGAGAAATCCCCACCATCGTATGCATGATATTTGTGATGGTTGATATGTGAGGATGTATCCCTTGGATAGTGCCCGAAACCTAACCCAAAAACCTGCGTATTGAGCTTAAATTTTAATTGATCACCAATAAAAATGAAAAGATAAATGACAAACCTCCATGTGTGTGTTGGTGAATTAGGGGGCATTGCTTGCTTGGTTGAGCCCGATTATCTTCTCTATTCAACCCTCTCGTAACCCTAGATGAGACCCCCCTGATGAGTCTCCATTTCATCACCTTTATTCTATCATTTTGGCCTTAAAAACCCCAGCAAATGCATGTAAATGTCACCAATTCACTCATAATAGCATTCATTATTTGTTGTAATAATTGTGCATAGAATAAGGTTTTTAATGCCAAAATTATAGAATAAAGAGAAAAAAGAAAAAGGAATAAAATATTGCAAATATTTTATGACCCGAACCCCGAGACCAAGGCCAGCATGAATTTGGTCGACAAGGAATAAAGTAGGGGGAGATAAGGGCCAACAGTACAATAAATACTTTATTTATTTACTCATTTATTTAAGCATTTTTATACTTATTTTGTATATAATTCATCATTCATCAAATAGAGAAACTTTTTACTTGAAAGTTGTAGATAATAATGTAAATAAAATTACAAAATTGAGTTTGAACAAAAATAATGCACAGTGTACATTTTATACACAGAATAAAAAGCCAAAATCTCAACTTCACAGACCCATATCTTGCAAATAAAAACTCAAAATTACCCAAAATCACCTTTAATTGTATATAGCTTTTCAAGAAGTATTTAATAAAATTGGTTTCATAATTTTTAGAGTTTATCTGTGAAAGTTAGGTTTTTAGGCTTCATTGTGCAATCTGCCAGATTAAAATATTCAATTAATTCATTGTTTATTATTGTTACAAATTATATTTTTAGAATTTTGTAAATAATGTATATAATACATGTACATATTGAAATTAGAATAAAACCAAAAAGAATTTGTAAAATAAAATAAGTCTATGCAAGATATAGGCAAAATACCTATGATAAGTATATACATGAATAAAAGGGGAACATATTCTTTTATTCTTTCATATTTTTATTAAATTGTAAATATTACATCTAATTTCTTAAAAATACAAATCCAAAATAAAAACAAATAAAATACATTAAATAAATAAAGTATATATAGTATATAGGTAAAATACCTATAAGTATACTTACATATACATATACCTATTTATTTAAATATGTAAATAAACTCATAAAAATTAAATAAAAATATATCTACACTCACAAAAATAAGTTATAAATTTATAAAATAGGAAAATAGAAGAATAAAATAAAATATACAAAATACATGTAAATACATGCATAAATACATTATTAAAATAAAACCATAATAAAATACATCAAAAAATTAACTAAAAATAATAAATAAATACTACATGAATTAATACACATTTTTCATTTCATAAGAAAATTCTAATAAAGTCATTTATTATGTTAAATAATTCATTTTAGAACAAGGTCCCCTATTTTGTCCTCTAGCGTCTGAGGTGGACCAATGAGGGCGCGGCCTTTGTTGACCTCTGGTCAACTGTCCCATCGGGACCTGGCGCCTCTGAACCTTGCTGTTTCCATGACTTGCGCCATTTTTCCCGGGTGTCTCGTCCCTTATTCTCGCCCACCGCCTTCACGAGATCTGTAGAGGGATCATCCATCTATCACGCATGCTTGTTAGATCGAGAAAACGATCATTGTACTCGCCGGAATACACGGGCCAAGTAGAGCGCCCAGAATGTATATAAATAAGAGCCCTTGACCTCCTCCTCAAATTTGTCCAATTTACATCCACCCAAAAGCCTCGAATTCGTTCCTGGGAGGTTCCTCGTGACGGGAAAGCATTTCAGCGATGCGAATCGGCCGGAGGAGGGATCAATTTTGTCGCGGCGGAGCTCCGGCGTCCGTCCTGCTCCCTGGCGGCCCCCACGTATAAGAGCTGTTCTTTCTTGCTTTTTAGGTAGATTTTATTCCCAGCTTTTCATTCCCGTGCTTAGTTTAGCCTCTTGATCAGTAGAGTATCGTAAAATAACGAAATCGAAGTTCGTCGGAGCTCCGCTCCGACGACTTCTTCATCGTGACATCCACTGTTTCCGACCGCCATCTTCACCTCACTTCGTTCCCCATCGCATGCTCCATCTCCCGATCATTTTTGTTCAACCAAGGACCCCCAGTCCTTGCGAATCGGAGCTCCACCTCCTCCTATCGTCGGAGCTCCTCCACCTCACCTCATCTTGCACCAAAGCTTCGAAACCCAGGGTCGAGGAGATAGCCCCCGTCCCCCTGGTTCTTCCTATGCAGGTCAAACGACGCAACGAGCCCCTTTGGACTCGATTCTATCCAGGAAGAGGCTCCTGGAGGTCCCGACCTTCATCGACCTCGCCTGACCTCCTTGGACCTCCAGGAGCCATGGCAAGACCACGAGCAGATGCGGGACACCTCCAGCTATGACCAGAGCACCTCAGACGTGAGGGAGAAGCCCGGAGGAGCCCATGCTCCAAGATCGAAGCTCGCCTGGCGCGAGTTCTTCCCCTGTTCCTCCAGACCCCTTCATCACCGTCCGATCAGGAGGGACGCCCTAGATTCCATCAGAGCCGTCAGATGAAGCATCGCCATCACCGTCAGATCAGCTCGGCTGATCTAATCTCAGCCTTCATCGGCAAAGCGGTACCGGCCGTTGGATGCGCGACACGTGTCCAAGTGAGATCATCATCGCCGTCCACCAGCGCGCACTTATGGGTAAATTGCAGATCTTCACCCCAGTGTTTTTGTATTTATTGTTTAGTCTTGTAAATAAAAGTCGAAGTTCATTTTATTGTGGACATTTTGCATGGACCCCCATGTACGTTTGTGATATTTCTTTTAGGTCCAGTCCACGTCACCTCACGTGGCATCCCACGTGAGGTGGTTAAATTGCATAAGACCCCATGTATGTTTGTATATTTCTCTCTAGTCCATGAAATAAAATTTTAAGTGTTTTATTTTTGTGAAAATTGCAACAAGACCCCGAATTTTATTGATATTACATTTTGGTCCCTGTGGGTGCGGATCACGTGTAGTCCCACGTGATGGTCAAATTGCAAGGGGGCCCTGGCGGGTTTGCTTATTTGATTTTAGTCCTTAAAATTGCAGAACACGTTCATATATTTTGGTGTTTTTGCACTGAAGCCCCTGACTTTATTTTTATTTACAAAAATGCCCCTTCCAGGCTATATATTTTTGCTTGCTTGCTCCATTTTTGTAATGCATCATATTAACTTGAAACATTCCACAAAAATCATGCCAAGCTCCTCTTAACTTGTACTTTCACGCCATAGTTTTGTATTTTATTTTTGTTGCATTTTAATATTTATTAAAAATCGAAAACATGCATTTTCTCTACTGTCTAGCTTAGAAAATACCAAAAAATAGTAATACACCTAGAAAAATTCCAAAAAAATTACCTGTTGTCTATTTTATTCTATTTTAGTGTCAATCCAAAAATAAAAAAAAATTCAAAACAAAAACCTTAAAAATAAGAAAACCCTTAAAAACTACATAAAAATCTAAAAAATCCTAGGAAAAGCCTAAAAATACAAAGTAAGTTTATGTAGTTTCCCTCTTTTATTATCTATCATTTAAAATTAATTTGAGGATTTTTGGAGATCATTTTCTATTTTTAAACCTCATTTCAATGCTGTCTAGTAGCTTAAGTCCATGTTTTCTATTATTTTATTTCTTAAAAATGTCAAAAATATTTGGAAAAATGCCCAAAAATCACAAAAAACAGTAAAAATTTTAAAAAGACCAAAAATATTTTATTTCTGAATTTTTGGCTATTTTTGCATATTTTTATACATATTTTAGCACCTCTTTTATTATGAAGTTTATATATTCCAATATAAAAAAAACAAATAAAAAATATAAAATATAAAAAGAAAAAAATATAGTAAATATTAAATCAGAAAATGAAAATTTAAAATAAAAATATATATGTCTCTATACATAACTCTTTAGGGGTGCATGTATTCATATATCTATATTATAGAAAACATATGCATATATAAAAATATATATAAGGATATATATATTCATAAAAAAATATAAAAAAATATACATTAATAAAATATATATAAAACCCCCAAAACCCACAAAATAGGATTCACGCAAGGATGACTCTGTTGTACATGAATACTGTAGGCTACTTAATTTTTTTGTATTGCTCTTTGTGGTTCGAGCTCTACATGATTATTCACTATACATTTTGTGGTAGAGTTAAATGTTAATTCACAAATTTTGGGACTTAATTGATTTATTCTTTAATGTGGGTTAATTGTTGATTAAATTCAGAGTTTGAGTGGTCAACACTTCGACTGTGTTCCCGCCTTGTGTGGAATACAAGACCGCTTCATTCTTTGGGTTTATCAAATGGCGCTGTTGCCGGGGAGCAATGAGCGTAGCCTATCATATTTTTTCATTCTTGCTTGAAAATTTGTTTATCATTAATTTTGTGGGCAGTTGTTTCTTTTGCAATTGATCACCATGCTTGATTTATTTATTTATTGTGATTAATTCCTATCTGCTTTATTTTTTATTAAGCTTACACTAATTCAATCTTCTTGTGACTTTGTTGCGAGGGCCCGCCACGCGAGGATGGTTTCTTAGGAAACCAAGGCAGCCGAGCTTGGAGGAGGTTGGTCTTCACTTCATGACCAACTGGAGAGAGCACCAAGGATGCAAGGAGATGGGAATTAGATAGGTCTAGAGCAATTAGGATTATTTTTGTAATTTATTATGAGAGAGAGACAATTTTGGCATGTAATAATTAACAGGACTCTACTCTTCACAATGAGGTCCAGTGCCCGGGTGATTGTTCACCTGGGGGCCTCATCGCGGTTTTTCGAGTTTTCCATCGCTTTCTTTTCTTTGTTTTCCGAAGTTTTGAGCTTTCCGCCTTTATTTTACTTTGTTTTGTGTGCTTGGAGCCCCTAGACATAGGTTGCTTGACTCGGTAGCTAGGTCCAAACATTAATAAGAATGCATGTTCCTATAGTATACTTCGTATGGATCTAGTCAAACTTAAACAAGTTGTTCATTTGTCTCTTCGCCCTTGTGCCACAGCAAGCCCCATAAAGCATTATCTCCTAACTCAAGTGTGTTGAGTAGAGGAGGGGTGAGCCAAGACCGGACTTTTCAGGCTAAAGACAAATGAGCGACTTATGGTTCTTCACGCTAATAGCAGCTAATGTTTAGGGCGATTTTGTGCCTTGCATACCGACATGTAGATAGGTTTAAAAATTCTGTTTTGCATACCGCATTGAGAGAGATGGGATGCACTATAAGTCTTCTAACTCAGCATGCATCATTCGGTTCAATGGTGAGATTTCCATCATGGAACCACTTGCACGGCTTTTCCGCTATCTCCCTCTGATTTTGAGCACCTAGGACTTAAATGAAAATGTACAAAACGTTAGGCGTTGGTATGAAAACAGACTCAAAAAAGGTGAAAATCCAAAAAACTAAAACAAGGGGACTGCTAAATATACTTTGACCTTAATTAAAATTCGTAATGGACTATCATTGTACCGGGTTCATAAAGCCCTCATTGTTTTCAGGTACCTTGGAGGGGGATCAAAACCCTACTCCCTTGAGCGAGTGCGGCCCCATAAGGATTAGAGCCAAAATCCCAGTCTGCAACTGCCTTGTGTATCGCCTGGATTTCCAAAGTAATGGCGCTTCTATCGTACGTAGGCGAGTAGGACTTGGTCACCAATGATGATTCTCTGTTGTGTAGAGCATCGACCCTGTCTGAAGTATCGAGCATAGGCCACGCCTTCACGGGGGTGTCTGTCTCATCGTCCTGCGTCCGAGTAGGTTCTTGTACGCTCACGGGTGATTCTGTTGCGAGCAAGGACCGAAGTAGTGGTTTCGCCTATCGGCTTCCTCTCTCTATTTTCTTTGGCTGAGTAGGAATCCAGGAAGGGTTACAAGGACTCCAAAAAGTACAGACTATAGGTTGCACAGGAGGAGGACAAGTACGGGACACTCTTCTGGCAGTACTCCCTCTCCTATAGGGTAGCGTACTAAAGACTTGTTACAAGATATGCCTGAAATAACAACTCTAAAACTTGACAAGATAATAAATAGCCGAACCTTTACGGCTTCACATGGCGTGAGTTGGTGAACCCAATTTTGTATTGCGTTTGTATGGATCTAGATTAAGGTTCAAAAATCGAGTCCCGCACCTTTGCGTAAATTTTGTTGTGTCATTCTTCTTTGACCCCTGCTCGGCCGAGCCTTTCTACTGTTTTGCACTCCTTTTTATTCCTCGTTGACCATCGTATCCTTCTTCCAACATTCGATCCTCTACTGTGCTTCGCGAAGTTGATCCATGGATGGTTTCCGTCGGGACCTTGCCGACACCCACATCGATTCCATAGACTCAACTCCGCCAATAAATTCGAGGCGATTCCTGAGAACCCGACCCGAACTTTGCGGATCGATCTCCAGACTCCTCGTTTTCTACCTTTCTCTTGTCCACCCAATAAACTGGGATCACTTTTGTCCCAATCTCGCCGTTGTGAATGGAAGTCGATTACAGTCCACATCCTTTTCTGTTCATAACATGCTGGGGTTGACTTGAATTCCAGCTTCATCATGACAGCTAAACAATATTGCAAGTGGTCTGATCCAGACTCTCTCATTCTGCAGATAGAAGACAGAGCAAGCCCTGGAGACTACTCCGGAGTTCATTTCGTCTGACTCAGACCCCGATATGTCTCCCCAAGGGAAGGGAAAGGGTCAGCAGCCACCCCAACCAGAAGGACAGATGCCAGACCAGAATCAAGTCAATGCACAACTGTTGGCATCTATCCAGGGCATCCAACAGCAGCTGACCGAGTAGGCCCTCGCGCAGACAGCATTTCAGGATATGTTGAACGATGTGATGAACTGAGCCGAGGGAGGAGGAGGAGGTAGAGGCAGAGGAGGAGGTGGAGGTGGAGGTGGTGGTCACCCTGATGATGAAGAACCTGAACTACCACCACCCAAGCCTACAATAAAAGAAACGTACAATCCGGGAGACAACTAGATGATCGAGTGGATCCTCATCCCACCGGTACATGCTCACTTTGAGCTGAAACCCCGGTTCCTTGCTCTTCTTCCTGCATTCCATGGAAACACCAGTGAAGAATCGTACATTCACCTGCAGCAATTCTCACGCATTTGCCGCACCACCCACTATCCCAATGTCCCTTTGGACATTGTCAAGATGATGGCGTTCCCCTTCAGCTTACAGGACAAGGCCCTCTATTGGGTCAACCATCTGGAGAAGGTTGTGACGACCTGGGAGGAGCTGAAGTCAGCTTTCCTGCATAAGGTTTACCCTCTTGATCGGCTCAACCAGATGCGAGCCCAAATCAGTAATTTCTCCCAAGGAGCCCACGAGTCAGTACACGAATCATGGGAGAGGTTCACTGATCTGCAGGAGAAATGTCCCCATCATGAGATTCTGAAGACCATCTTGGTCCAGCACTTCTTGGGGGACTGAACATCGAGAGCCAAAGGCTCGTTGACGTAGCATGTGGGGGTTCGCACTTCAACAAGGATGAAGACGTGGTCTGGCAGATATTCGAAGAAATGGCCGAAGGAGAGGCCGCCTTCTCTTCATCAAAAGCCTACCAGAAGCAACCCCAGATCCTCCAGAAACAAGTTCACATGGCAGCATCCCGCGAAGCGGAGAGAGATGAGAGCCCCAACCTCAGTATCATCAGGGGCCATCTCTCTAAAGTTGATATCATTGAGAAGCAATCACAGGACCTCGAAAAACTCATTGTGATCGAAAAGAGGACTCAGAATTTAGACAAGCTTGATCAGATCAACAAGCACCTTGAACTGTTGGTGGGCACCATCAACTCTGTTCAGTCGGCAGCACCATCAGAAGCTCCAGCTGAGAAGAAGGACGAGCAGCAACCGCAGCATCAGCCTCAGCCGAGCCAGCAGCCACCGGCAGTCCAGCACGTGTACTACGTGCAGGCACCCGACCAGGGCCAGCCGCAGCAGCAGATGGTTGTGTACCAACCAGAGTTTCTTTCAGGATCTGATCCAGTCTTCCCACCACCACCCCTGATTCAAGAAGTGAACGGGGTATGGACCAACGAAGCACAGCCGACCCGTCCTATGGGACAACCTCAGGGTCAGCCACTTGCCAACCGGCAATACCACCAACCTCAGGGTGGTCGTTTTAGACAGTCCTCTCAACCACCTTAGCAGTATCATCAGCCTCCCCAGTATGCAAATCAATGGAGGCAGAATCAACCATACCAGCAGCCGCAATACCGCCACCCGTAGCCGTTTCACCAGTATGGGGCTGCTCCCCCTCAACAGTATCAGCAGTATCATCCTCCCTCTTATCAGCAGCTTCAACTTCCTGCACCACCCCATCACCACCAGCAACAACCTCCATACCCATCCATGCAACAGCAGCGTGGTCTGCCCGCTGAACCCACCGAGGTACCCCCTGTGAACCCTACCATGGATAGCCTGGCCCAACTCATCAAAGGGCTGGCGGAAATGACCAAGAGGCTTGACGACTGACCGCCACTAGAACCACCATTCCAGCTCAAGTCGAGGCCAACCCCAATAACTTCAAGAAGAAAGAGCAGGTAGAATGTGATGTCATGTCTGTATCTGAAAATGATATTACTGTCTATTCTAATGATGTTACTCTCAGGAGCAGTAGGGCCTTGCCTCCGTCTGCTACCAAGAATGGGGTGAATAAAGAAACAAGTGGATCATCATCTACCGCATCAGCCGTGCCAGCTACAGGGGCGGGTGAGGAGGAAGAAGAAGGAGAAGCCATCCCAGCTGTCGTGCAATACCATCAGTCCCAACCAAAAATACAAAAAAATCAGCAAAATCAAAAACAACAAAAAGAAGCTTGCAGCCGAAGCGAAGCCAAGCCAGCCTTGGAGGAGCCGCCAGCAGCAGCCGATCCCTCGCCATCCAACGGAGCAGACGCTATACTTTTTGCTCGCCCCTCAGTACCAGCATGTCAGGATACAATGTGTACTCTTTTTTGTAATCCGGATGTACAGCATTCTATGGGCGATGATTCTGATGTAAATAAGAACTCTATTTTTCCTGCTAGAGATGTATATATTCCTTTTCCTCATGCAATAGAAAAATCCAAAAAACTTGCAAAACGAAAAAAAGCATTGTCTGATCCGGGAGTTGTGGAAATACTAGACAAGTTGACTGTTGAGATCCCCTTATTGAAGGCCGTGGAATACATGCCAGCTGTAAAGAAAGGACTAAAGGAGGCAGGTACCAACAAGCGTCGCCCAGCACAAGAGAACAGACGTAGAGAGGCGGAAAAGCACGTGCTTTCCATGGCCACTGTTGCAGCTATCAGCAACCTCCTACAAAAGAAACAAGACACAGGAGCACCTCTTATCAGTTGTGAGATTTTTGATCAGGTCTTCGAGCGCACTCTTCTCGACAGTGGGTCTTCCATCAACCTTTTGCCATCATCAATAATGCAAGAATTTGGGTTGGGTCCACTCAAGCAGACACGAATGATCCTTCAGTTCGCTGACCGATCCATCAAGCGGCCCCGGGGTCTTTTGGAAGACTTTGTAGTTAAAGTGCCGGAGATGCAATTCCCAGCCGATTTTGTAGTCCTTGATATGGACTCACCAGCACCCCTGCTCCATGCCCCTATCATCCTTGGTTGACCATTCCTACGTACCTCAGGTGCCGTGGTTGATTACGGGTCTGGCAAGATTACTTTTAGCTCGAACACCAAGCAGATCACTATAAACATGAGCAGAGAGCCGAATGCCACGACTGATGAGAGGCATACAACATCCGAAGCAGACTGTGATTTTATTGCAGAGATCAGAGATTCATCCTTGTCATTGAATGATTCATGGACCCGAGAAATCCTCACACTCGAGGAGGACTTGGAAAGCACAGTTACCCTATGCTCCGATGATTCTTGGGAGACAGATTCTCAGATGCAGGCGCATCTCTTTGATCATTCACTCCAAACCGAACACGATCTGCCTAGCGCAGAACCGTTCGTCACCTCACTAGGATATCAACAGAATGATGAGGATGGTAGCTCCCTCAAGGAAGTACATCCCACCACCAGCATAGTGTCTGAAGTAACCAACAAGTTGGACATGTCAAAACCAGAACTCAAGCCACTTCCTGCAGGCCTGAAGTATGCTTTCCTTGCGGGTGAAGAACAAATGTATCCGGTCATCATCAGTAGCAGGCTGAATCCGGATCAGGAATCTCGTCTTCTCGAGGTTCTAGAAAAGAACCGCAAGGCACTTGGTTGGTGCGTATCAGATCTCCGAGAGATAAATCCAGCTTTGTGTTCACACCACATCTATCTGGAAGAAGATGCCAAGCTGTCCTGCGAATTCCAAAGAAGGTTGAACCCTAACCTCCGGGACGTCGTCATGAAAGAGATAACCAAATGGTGTGATGCAGGCTTTATTTATCCCATCTCCGATTCAAAATAGGTAAGCCCACTGCATGTAGTTCCAAAGAAATCTGGGCTTACCGTGGTTACCAATGACAAAGGAGAGGAAATATCCACTCGGGTACCAACATCCTGGCGGGTGTGTGTTGACTACCGCCGTCTTAATGCAGCAACTAAGAAGGACCACTTCCCCTTGACATTCATTGATCAAGTTTTGGAGAGATTAGCAGGAAAGGAGTTCTTCTGCTTTTTGGATGGGTATTCCGGGTACAACCAAGGGGTTATCGCTCCTGAAGATCAAGAGAAGACTACCTTCACTTGCCCGTTCGGCACCTACGCCTTCAAGAGAATGCCCTTTGGATTATGCAATGCACCTGCAACCTTCCAAAGATGCATGCTAGCAGTCTTCGCCGAGATGGTAGGCAGTTTTCTCGAGGTGTTCATGGACGACTTCTCTGTCTTTGGTGATAGTTTTGATTATTGTCTTGAGCACCTAGACACAGTGCTTCAGAAGTGTCGTGAAGTTAATCTAGTGCTTTCATGGGAAAAGAGCCACTTCATGGTTACCGAAGGCATTGTGCTGGGTCACGTCGTTTCCAAACATAGCATGGAAGTCGACCTGGCGAAGGTGGATGTTATTACAAATCTAGAGCCACCTCAGACAGTGAAAAATGTAAGGTCATTCCTAGAGCATGTGGGATTTTACAAACGATTCATCAAGGATTTCAGCCGCATTGCCCGTCCTTTGACAGAACTTCTTTGCAAGGAAACTGAGTTCAATGTAGATCAGCAGGTTCTCCTTGCTTTCAATCAGCTAAAGGAGCTTATTACTCAGGCTCCAATCCTACAGCCGCCTGACTGGTCTCTTCCCTTTGAGATCATGACCGATGCGTCACACTTTGCAGTCGGAGCTGTTCTTGGACAGAGGAAAGAGAAAGCACCCTATGCCATTCACTACGCTAGCAGAACATTAGATGAAGCACAGAAAAATTATACAGTGACAGAGAAGGAGTTGCTGGCTGTGGTTTTCGCCCTTGAGAAATTCAGATCCTATTTTCTTGGATCAAAAGTCACCATTTTTACCGACCACTCTGTTATCCGGTACCTCTAGCAGAAGAAGGATGCCAAGCCGAGACTGATTCGATGAATCCTTCTCCTCCATGAATTTGATCTGGAAATCAAAGACAAGCCTGGAGTTCAGAATGTGGTAGCAGACCATCTCTCCAGAATTGAGCAGCACGAGCCTCCTCTGAACAGTGCACACATTACAGAAACCTTTCCTGATGAATCAATCTTAGTAGTGGATTCCCTTCCTTGGTATGCGGATATAGTCAATTACCTCGCCTCTGGGGTAACACCATCGGATTGGACGAAGAATCAGAAGAACAAATTCATGTCGACCATCCGATTCTATCAATGGGAGGATCCTCTTTTATTCAGGGAAGGAGCAGATTGCATTTGGCGTAGGTGCATCCCTCAGGAGGAGCATTTTAGTGTCCTTGAGCATTGTCATTCGCTCGAATCTGGTGGACATCACTCTGGAGATCGTACGGCAGCCAAAGTACTTCAGTGTGACTTCTGGTGGCCCACATTATTTAAGGATGCGGCAGAATTTGTCAAACGATGCATTGACTGTCAGAGACTGAAGGGTACACTTACTGCGAAAGATTCGATGCCCTTGAAAATCATTCAGATAGCAGATGTTTTCGATGCATGGGGCATTGACTTCATGGGACCTTTCCCTAACAGTCAAGGTTTTGAGCACATCCTTCTTGCCGTCGATTATGTGAGTCGTTGGGTTGAAGTTATCCCTGTTCGAGCCGCCGACAGCCGAACAGTGTGTCAGTTCCTGAAGAAGAACATCATCTCGCAGTTCGGGATACCGAAAATTCTCATATCAGACGAGGGTAGCTATTTTATTAACAAAGAGGTCAAGAAATTGACGAAGGAGTACGGCATCGATCATCATGTCGCATCTCCTTACCATCCTCAGACCAATGGCATGGCAGAATTATCAAAAAGAGAAATCAAGACTATCTTGCAGAAACTTGTCAGGCCAAACCAAAAAGACTGGTCCCAACTCTTGGACTCGGTCTTATGGGCTTACATAACTGCCTACAAGTCTCCCTTAGGCATGTCGCCCTATCATCTTGTATATGGGAAGTCATGCCATTTACCCGTCGAATTAATTCACAAATCTTTATGGGCAGTTAACAGTTGCAATTTGGACTCACGAAAAAGTGGTCAGAAAAGAAAGGATGATCTGAACATACTCTTGAAGTTCCGAGACTATGCATACGATAACATATTGATGTACAAGGAGAAGGTAAAACGCTGGCATGACCGGCACATCAGACGAAAGACCTTTGATGTTGGACAGAAGGTGTGGTTATTTGATGCAAAGTTACGGATCTTCCCGGGCAAATTAAAGAGTAAGTGGACAGGACCATTCAGAGTTTGTGAAGTGTGTAACAATGGAAGTATTGCTATATCAGAATTATCTCCTGACGCACAGCCATTCATCGTCAACGGTCAACTCCTGAAGCCTTACCTCGAACCAGATACATTCCTGGCTGTTGTCGACTCCATTCAGCTCGCGCATCATGATGAGATATCCACAACTTTGGCAGCATCAGAAGATTCAGACGTTGCACCACAAAAACTGTTTATCTGGTGTTCTTCTTTTCTTCTTTTCTTCTTTTCTCTTTTATCTTTGTTTTTCTATCAAGAAGTGTTGCCCCTTGTTGTCAGTCTTCTATACTTAGGACGTAATTTGTCCTAAGTATAGGGGGTGTGCACCAAGAGTTTTTTTATTATTTGATCCTCTCCATTGTCTCCTCTTCTTGTCTATACTCAGGAGTATCTTACCCTAAGCATAGGGGGAGACAATTTGAGTACGATCTATGTATTCCCATCCTTGACCCTCCCTGCTTTCTGTACAGTCTGCTATACTTAGGATTACTTGATCCTAAGTATAGGGGGGACGGTCAACTTCTCATTCGTTCATTTCTTATTCATATATATTCTTTAGACTTGTCTATACTCAGTACGAGTTATGTCTTCTCTTTTCTCCTCGACCTATGAGGACATAGCTCAAGCTAAGTATAGGGGGTCGTATATACCATGTATATACTATAAGCCTTAACTCATACTGAAAATAAAACATCACCGCAATCTAAAAAGTAATGTAAAAAGTAATTCTATAATAATGAAAGATGATTGTGAGCTCCTCTGACTCTTCGTACTTGTACTGATTAATAAGTCAGGAAAAGCATTCTGTGAAAAATATTCTCTTTGAAAAATCTTTTGAAAATTGCTTGAAAAATAATGTGTATAAGTATTCAAACTTTGCAAAATTAAGTTTCGTTTGGAAAATTTATTTTCTTTGAGTGAAATCAAAATGTGTGAAAATTAGTTTGCAAATGATTGAAAAATTTGGTTGTCAAAATATTTTGAAAATTCTATCTATTCTAAAAACATTTTCAAATACGTGTACATGTTTGTAAAATTATTTTGGACTATAGTCCTCAAAAATCTTCTGAAAAGAATTCTCAAAGTCTGAGGAGCTTACACAAAAATCTCTCATACAAAAATAAGCAATAAATTCAAATAAAACCTAAACCATGTTGTACATAAAATACAGTTTTTCTTTGTATATACTGATTAATAAATCAGGTTAAATACCTTTACAGTATGATTTGAAAATAGTGTGAACTGTTTGGAAAAATTTGCTGTGAAATGTTTTCAACCTGTGTAAAATTGCTTTGTTTGAAAAAAAACTTTTTCTTTGTGTGAAATAAAGGATTTGAAAAAAAAAACTATGTGCAAATGTTTTGAAAAATATTTGTCAAAACTATTGTGGGAAATATATATAGAGTGAAAAATTTTTGCAAAAAGAGTTTTCAAATGTGTGTAAATGCTTGTAAAAATTATCGTGTACTAAAGTTTGCAAAAATTCTTTTCAAAATAAATTTGAGAAATAACATCATCATTACAAATACATGTAAATCGTAAATAAAATACATAAAATTCTTCCTGTATAAAAAGATAACCTGAATAAACTACTTCATAACAACTTGTAAAGTCTTTAAAAATCCATACATTTTGTAAATAAAGCGGCACGCCCGTGTAAATAATTGTATGTACTTTATGAATAAGTCAAGCTTTTTATTTGCAACAATTCTTTGTGTAAAAAGATTCTTTGATTTTTGTAAATTCTTTGTGAAAAATTGCATCATTCATTGTGCATAGCATGAGCATACCATTCATATTCTTTTTGAGTGAGCTTGATGATTGAATCAGTCCAATAAAGTCTAAAATTGGAGCTTAGTTGGACCTTACCGCACTTAATTGCACTGGAACCTTATGGGAACTAGGTTTAAGGTACTTCAGGTCTATGTAGACTTAATTCTTTGAGAAATCTGGGTTGGGTTCAAGTCACCTCAACTGACTAACTAGAATTTTTCGAGACACACGCATGACTCTTGACGACCGTGACCTAACTTGGACACTTGCACCTTCCACTTGGCTCAACTCAGTTGGAGTGGTGAGGGGGTTGGATTTGCCAGTCTGAGACGCACACGGGTGGAAACACTCGTCCTCGTCTAGGGAGGGAAGTGCACCCCAACCTGGTCTAGTAGCCATGAGGTCTAACGACAGGAGATTGTGGGTTGCAATAAAGCTTCAAAAGAGGGATAGTCTTCTAGCTCAAGAGGAAAAACTCCTTATGTAAATGCTGTTGTGAATAGTATGCCAAAAAATTGGTCAGGCCTGTACAAAAATAAAATGCCTGCAAAGTATGTACATATGTTGTAAAGCCAATAAGCAAGCTTGAGTTCCAAAAGCAAAAATGTGAGCCTGCAGCTGGATGACTTGACTACACTGATCTTGCATCCTCGGATAGGTAGCTACACTGGCTACCGTCCATTCTTCTCTTCACCCCCTCCTCTTGAGCCGGTTGCCACTTGAACTTAGAAGGGAATACCCCGCTCCTCGAGGAAAGAGCTGTTGGATTGGGGAATCATTGGGTCATTCTGGAGAAGTCAGTTCCTTTGTCATTTCAGTTGGGGAGAGCCACCATCACTTACACTGTACAAGTCAGCTTCATAGTTATAAGGGTTTGCGTATGATGTAGACCAGTTCTGACCAGGCTATTGAGGTGGGTTGAACCAAGTTCTGTGACTCTCGAAGGTTGTTGTGTTTTAAAGCTGGTTCCCGACTAGGCTCCACACACCTCTACACCCAAGGTCTGACATAAGTTCCAAATTTAGATTTTGTAAAGACATACATTGCACTGAAAGCACCCCTATTCACTCTATCCTTCTTCATTTCTCTTTTTCTTTTCTTTATTCTTTTTGTACTTATTGCATAAGTATTTGCTAGGGACTAGCGAAGGCAAGTATAGGGGGTGATGAGTCTCCATTTCATCACCTTTATTCTATCATTTTGGCCTTAAAAACCCCAGCAAATGCATGTAAATGTCACCAATTCACTCATAATAGCATTCATTATTTGTTGTAATAATTGTGCATAGAATAAGGTTTTTAATGCCAAAATTATAGAATAAAGAGAAGAAAAGAAAAAGGAATAAAATATTGCAAATATTTTATGACTCGAACCCCGAGACCAAGGCCAGCATGGAATTGGTCGACAAGGAATAAAGTAGGGGGAGATAAGGGCCAACAGTACAATAAATACTTTATTTATTTACTCATTTATTTAAGCATTTTTTATACTTATTTTGTATATAATTCATCATTTATCAAATAGAGTAACTTTGTACTTGAAAGTTGTAGATAATAATATAAATAAAATTACAAAATTGAGTTTGAACAAAAATAATGCACAGTGTACATTTTATACACAGAATAAAAAGCCAAAATCTCAACTTCACAGACCCATATCTTGCAAAATAAAACTCAAAATTACCCAAAATCACCTTTAATTGTATATAGCTTTTCAAGAAGTATTTAATAAAATTGGTTTCATAATTTTTAGAGTTTATCTATGAAAGTTAGGTTTTTAGACTTCATTGTGCAATCTGCCTGATTAAAATATTTAATTTATTCATTGTTTATTATTGTTACAAAATTATATTTTTAGAATTTTGTAAATAATGTATATAATACATGTACATAATGAAATCAGAATAAAACCAAAAAGAATTTGTAAAATAAAATAAGTCTATGCAAGATATAGGCAAAATACCTATGATAAGTATATACATGAATAAAAGGGGAATATATTCTTTTATTCTTTCATATTTTTATTAAATTGTAAATATTACATCTAATTTCTTAAAAATACAAATCCAAAATAAAAACAAATAAAATACATTTAATAAATAAAGTATATATAGTATATAGGTAAAATACCTATAAGTATACTTACATATACATATACCTATTTATTTAAATATGTAAATAAACTCATAAAAATTAAATAAAAATATATCTACACTCACAAAAATAAGTTATAAATTTTTAAAATAAGAAAAAAAGAATAAAATAAAATTTACAAAATACATGTAAATACATGCATAAATACATTATTAAAATAAAACTATAATAAAATACATCAAAAAATTAACTAAAAATCATAAATAAATACTACATGAATTAATACACATTTTTCATTTTATAAGAAAATTCTAATAAAATCATTTATTATGTTAAAAAATTCATTTTAGAAAAAGGTCCCATATTTTGTCCTCTAGCGTCCGAGGTGGACCAATGAGGGCGCGGCCTTTGTTGACCTCTGGTCAACTGTCCCATCGGGACCTGGCACCTCTGAACCTTGTTGTTTCCATGACTTGCGCCATTTTTCCTGGGCATCTCGTCCCTTATTCTCGCTCGGCGCCTTCACGAGATCTGTAGAGGGATCATACATCTACCACGCATGCCTGTTAGATTGAGAAAACGATCATTGTACTCGCCGGAATACGCGGGCCAAGTAGGGCACCCAGAATGTCTATAAATAAGAGCCCTCGACCTCCTCCTCAAATTTGGCCAATTTACATCCACCCAAAAGCCTCGAATTCGTTCCTGGGAGGTTCCTCATGACAGGGGGAGCATTTCAGCGATGCGAATCGGCCGGAGGAGGAATCAATTTTGTCACGGCGGAGCTCCGGCGTCCGTCCTGCTCCCTGGCGGCCCCCAGGTATAAGAGTTGTTCTTTCCTGCTTTTTAGGTAGATTTTAATTCCAACTTTTCATTCCCGTGCTTAGTTTAGCCTCTTGATCAGTAGAGTATCGTAAAATAGCGAAATCGAAGTTCGCCGGAGCTCCGCTCCGGCGACTTCTTCACCGTGACATCCACTGTTTCCGACCGCCATCTTCACCTCACTTCGTTCCCCATCGCATGCTCCATCTCCCGATCATTTTGTTCAACCAAGGACCCCCAGTCCTTGCAAATCGGAGCACCACCTCCGCCTATCGCCGGAGCTCCTCCGCCTCACCTCATCTTGCACCAAAGCTTCGAAACCCAGGGTCGAGGAGATAGCCCTCGTCCCCCTGGTTCTTCCTATGCAGGTCAAACGACGCAACGAGCCCCTTTGGACTCGCTTCGATCCAGGAAGAGGGTCCTGGAGGTCCCGACCTTCATCGACCTTGCCTGACCTCCTTGTACCTCCAGAAGCCATGGCAAGACCACGAGCAGATGCGGGACACCTCCAGCTACGACCAGAGCACCTCAGACGCGAGGGAGAAGCCCGGAGGAGCCCATGCTCCAAGATCGAAGCTCGCCTGGCGCGAGTTCTTCCCCTGTTCCTCCAGACCCCTTCATCGTTGTCCGATCAGGGGGGACGCCCCAGATTCCATCAGAGCCGTCAGATGAAGCATCGCCATCACCGTCAGATTAGCTCGGCTGATCTAATCTCAGCCCTTCATCGGCGAAGCGGTACCGGCCGTTGGATGCGCGACGCGTGTCCAAGTGAGATCATCATCGCCGCCCACCAGCGCGCACTTATCGGTAAATTGAAGATCTTCACCCCAGTGTTTTTGTATTTATTGTTTAGTCTTGTAAATAAAAGTCGAAGTTCATTTTATTGTGGACATTTTGCAAGGACCCCCCCGTACGTTTGTGATATTTCTTTTAGGTCCAGTCAACGTCACCTCACGTGGCGTCCCACGTGAGGTGGTTAAATTGCATAAGACCCCCTGTATGTTTGTATATTTCTCTCTAGTCCATAAAATAAAATTTTAAGTGTATTATTTTTGTGAAAATTGCAACAAGACCCCGAACTTTGTTGATACTACATTTTGGTCCCTGTGGGTGCGGATCACGTGTAGTCCCACGTGATGGTCAAATTGCAAGGGGGCCCTAGCGAGTTTGCTTATTTGATTTTAGTCCTTAAAATTGCAGAACACGTTCATATATTTTTGGTGTTTTTGCACTGAAGCCCCTGACTTTATTTTTATTTGCAAAAATGCCCCTGCCAGGCTATATATTTTTGCTTGCTTGCTCCATTTTTGTAATGCATCATATTAACTTGAAAATTTCCACAAAAATCATGCCAAGCTCTTGTTAACTTGCACTTTCACGCCATAATTTTGTATTTTATTTTTGTTGCATTTTAATATTTATTAAAAATCGAAAACATGCATTTTCTCTACTGTCTAGCTTAGAAAATACCAAAAAATAGTAAAACACTAGAAAAAATCCAAAAAAAATTACCTATTGTCTATTTTATCCTACTTTAGTGCCTATCCAAAAATCACAAAAAAATTCAAAACAAAAACCTTAAAAATAAGAAAACCCTTAAAAACTACATAAAAATCTAGAAAATCCTAGGAAAAGCTTAAAAATACAAAGTAAGTTTATGTAGTTTCCTTCTTTTATTATCTATCATTTAAAATTGATTTGAGGATTTTTGGAGATCATTTTCTATTTTTAAACCTCATTTCAATGCTGTCCAGTAGCTTAAGTCCCTGTTTTCTATTATTTTATTTCTTAAAAATGTCAAAAATATTTGGAAAATGCCCAAAAATCACAAAAATAGTAAAAATTTAAAAAAAACAAAAATATTTTACTTCTGAATTTTTGGCTATTTTTGCATATTTTTATACATATTTTAGCACCTCTTTTATTATGAAGTTTATATATTCCAATATAAAAAAACAAATAAAAAATATAAAATATAAAAAGAAAAAAATATAATAAATATTAAATCAGAAAATGAAAATTTAAAATAAATATATATATATATGTCTCTATACATAACTCTTTAGGGGTGCATGTATTCATATATCTATATTATAGAAAACATATGCATATATAAAAATATATATAAGGATATATATATTCATAAATAAAATATAAAAAATACATTAATAAAAAAAATAATATATAAAACCCCCAAAACCCACAAAAATAGGATTCATGCAAGGATGACTCTGTTGTACTTGAACACTGTAGGCTACTTAATTTTTTTGTATTGCTCTCTGTGGTTCGACCTCTACATGCTTATTCACTATACATTTTGTGGTAGAGTTAAATGTTAATTCACAAATTTTGGGACTTAATTGATTTATTCTTTAATGTGGGTTAATTGTTGATTAAATTCAGAGTTTGAGTGGTCAACACTTCGACTGTGTTCCCGCCTTGTGTGGAATACAATACCGCTTCATTCTTTGGGTTTATCACGTATCTATTATACTTACACATAGACTTGTATTGCTTACGATGTAGAGCTCTTTTTGATGTACTACCTGACTCATGGTCCTAATTAGCTCTGGTCCAAGTGGACACTTTGAAATTGTTGGGAGTGCTCACCTTTGATGTAAGCTCTTGATATTTGACTTGTAAATGAGAGCTCTTTTTCATTCAATATTTTTTAGGCTAGCTCTACTGCTCTTACCAAGTGGGCGTACACTGATCAACAATTATTAAGTTTCATCACACCCTGGCAAATAGGTCAATATAAAGAGATAACATGCGAACTTTTCACATATTGGCTAGGATTTGCTGGCACTCAGGTTTCATGAAGTGTTCATCGACTTTATCCCATCCACGAGTACCATAAAATCATGTCTGGACTCAAATCTCAAGTCCCAGTCCAACAAGTGAAATCTCACCTCATCGCATTATTCCTGCAGTTGTGCGAGTGAAGTGCTGATTATTTTCTTAAAGGTAGATATTAAGCACGCAATATAGAACTCACATCTTTCAAATTAGGGAAGTGTGGAGTATTAAGCCTTAAATACTAATGGCTAAGGTTGATTAACTTTGAATCAAAGGATCTTAAAAACCCGAGTTTCTTTCATTCCTCAAGTCTTGAGTGATAGTGAAAATGTAATGGATAAAACTTAAGTTATTTTTTGTATAATATACATAAAATACACAACTTATACCCATACCTGATTTTTGATAAAAATAATTAAAGTACAAGCTGTAGATAAAGTATATATACACCCCCATACTTAGCTTGTGCTATGTCCTCATGGCACAGAGTGAAATGAAGACATAACTCGTACCAAGCATAGTTGGGTGAAAAGAATAGGAAGTTGACTTGCCCCCTATACTTGGGCTTTTGAGGGGCTAACTATAGCATAAGAGCAAGAAATGGGGTGATCAAGGGTGAGAAGAAAAGAATAGAAGTGATGTATACACAATGATATCGCCCCCCTATACTTAGGCTCGTGTCAACCTAAGTATAATCATATAATTACAAGTGGAAGACTGATTAAATTTGGAGTGAATATACAAGTGATTGGTTGAAGAGGATGACTTTACTTATCAAAGTTTCACAGGGGTCTAGGGAGTCTTTCGTCTGATTTTGTGCCCTGCGTGAAGGAGATCCGCTCAACATGTACCAAATTCTCATGTGATTTGACAAAGTGTTTAAGCAATTACCCATCAACTAGGGAAGTGTTTGTACTATCTTCTATCTCAGAAATCGTAAAACTACCATTATTGTGTACTTCCCTGATGATGAAAGATCCCGATCATTTTGATTTCAGTCTGCCTTGAAAAATCTTCAACCTTGCATTAAACAACCACACTTTCTATCATGGGACGAAGTTCTTTGTTCTAATGTACTTGTCATGCCATTTATTGACTCCGTCCTTATAGATTGTGTTGTTTTTACATGCATGGTTTTTGATCTCTGAAAGCTCGTTTAAATCCATATCTCTATTCCTCTTTCCTTGATGACAACACAATTAACCTTTTTGATTACCCATTTTCTGATTTGTGCACTAATTATGCGAGCAAATGACATGATTTTTCAAATACCATTCTAAATGGGGAGGTGCCCAATAGCCATCGTGTAAGCCCATAGAACTTGATCCAGGAGTTGGGATCAGTTCTTCCTATCAAGGCAGACTAGCTTCTGTTAAATTCCTTTGACCTTCACGTTTAACACCTCTGCCATGCCATTAGATTGTGGGTGGTAAGGGACAACGACATGTTGCTCGATGCGTAGTCCTTAATCAACTTCTTTACCTCCCGGTTGACAAAATGGATATCCCCATTATATATCAGAACCTTGGGAATCCCCAACATCGAAAAAATATGATCTTTTAGAAAATTACTGACAGTTCTACTGTCTGTAGCTCGAGTAGGGATAGCCTCCACCTACCTTGATAGATAATCCATTGCGAGTAGAATACATGAAAATCCATAATTGGTAGGGAACGAGACCATAAAGTCAATGCCCCGTGCATCGAATACATCACAAATGATCACTAGTTGCATGGGCATGGCATCTTTGGACCAATGGTCACTCCATTCTCTGACAGATCGAACACGACCTAACATAATTGTAGGCATCCTTAAACAAGGTTGGCCAATAAAATCTACAGTGTAATATATTCTTAGCGATCCTCTTCCTGAAATGGTGTCCTCCTGCCTACAAGGTGTGGCATAGAGTGAGGACACTTTTGGTATTCCTCCTGAGGTATACATCTTCTCCATATACAATTCAGTCCTTCAAAGAAAAAGAACGGGTCCTCCAAATGGTAGTGTCTGGATTCTGACTTAAGTCGGTCGATTCTATTCTTAGGCCACCCCTAGGGAGCTTTCTTAGAGACAAGATAGTTAAACATGCCAACATACCATGGAAGAGAGTCAATAACAGAGAGTGTCTCATATGGGAAGGATTCATGGATCGACTCCGAATCAGGGATTTTATCTTGTTCGATTTGGGATAAATGGTCAACCACCACATTCTTCACCCTAGGCTCATCTTTAATCTCCAAATCAAATTCCTAAAGAAGATCCATATGAGAAGACGTGCCTTTGCGTCTTTCTTTGCCATTAAGTATCAAATGATGAATGATCTATATACACTGTCACCTTAGATCATAGAAATAGAGATCTGGATTTTTTCTAAGGTAAAGACTACAAAAAGCATTTCCTTTTTTATCACTGTATAAATTTTCTGAGCTAGATCCAAAACCTTGTTTGCATAGTGAATATCATAAGAGACTCCATCTCTCCTCTATCCTAGCACAACCTTACTGCAATCAGAGGCATCAATCATGATCTCGAAGGGAAGAGACTAGTCGGGGGCTTGTAGGATGGGATATTCCATGATTTTATTTTTGATCAACTCGAAGGACTCCTAAGACACTTAATGATAATTTATAGTGAACTTAGTGTCTTTCCATGAGAGCTCAGTCAGTGGTTGGGCAGATTTTGAAAAATACTTGAAAAATCTTCGATAAAATCCAACATGCCATAGAAAAGATTGCACTTGTTCTACATTGGTTAGTAGCTAGAGTTTCTTGATCACATCCACCTTGTCTAGTTGAACCTCCCTTCCCTTATTGGATATGACGTGTCCTAACATGATGCCTTCCTTTACCATGAAATAACTTTTCTCCTAGGAAAGCACCAGATTAACCTCTTTGCATTTCTCGAGGACTCTGTCCAGTTGCACAAGAAAATCATTGAATGGATCACCATGGATCGAGAAGTCATCCAACACTTCAAGTAAATCCCTATCCATTTCGACAAAAATTGTATCATGCACCACTGAAAAGTGATGGGGGCATTACATAGCCTGAAAGGCATGTTCTTTAAAGTGTAAGTATCAAGGGGATAAGTGAATGTTGTCTTTTCCCGATCTTCATGGGCATTGTCTACTTGATTGTAGCCTGAGTATCCGCCTAAAAAGCAAAAGTATTATCTTCCCGCCGATCTCTCAAAAGGTTGATCAATAAATGGCAGTAGAAAGTGAACCTTTTTCGCCACGGCATTCAAGCGCCTGCAATCCATACAGACAAGTCATGATGTGGGTACTCGTGTCGTGATCTCCTCTCCCTCCTCATTGGTGATGATTTAGAGACCCGACTTCTTCAGAACTACGTGTAATGATGCCACCCACTTGGAGTCAGAGATGGGACAAATGAACCCAACTCTACACCATTTCTTTATCTCATCTTAACCACTTCCCATAATTTTGGATTCAGGCTACGCTGGAATTCACTAGATAGTTTAGCATTGCCCTCAAGGTATATATGGTCTGAACAAAGAGCTGGATTAATTCCTCAGAGATCCAACAATCTCTATCCTATTACCTTGTAATTTCTATGATACTTCTGGCAAGCAGATTTCCTGCTCTTTGATCAGATGTGAGCCGATGATGACCGAAAACATTCCCTTGGGTCCTGCAAGGAAGCATATTTGAGAGTAGGGGGCAGTGGTTTGAGCTCGGGTACATCCATATCGTCCAAAAGATCTGTCTCTATTGCTACTGAATCTGGTTATGCTATGGGTGGAACCTGTGTAACTTCATCTACCACCAATTGAACAACTTCGAGGGTCAGATCGCTAAATATGCACTATATTTCAGTAAAATCCACGTCCTACCCTTCTTCCTCACTCCGAGTTTGTCCTGAAAGAAATGGGACTGATAGGCCTAAATCGACCTCTGAGTCTTCGAGAGTGTAGGATGATGCATAGAGTGTTTCCTTGAATGAACTGGTAGACCAACTGATCGACGTTGTCCTCTCTGGATGAGAGTGATTCTTTGATTGGGGTTGGGTTATGTATCCAAGTCCCAACTATCATTATTGTGCTACAATCTGCCTCTGACTTGGAAATACCTAACTTGTGCTGGCTTATGTACCAGGTCTTCAAAATTCACTATGCTTCATTCTAGTTCAACATCTCCAAATCGGATTTTCCTAGAGGTATATTCAAATAGGGCTCCTGCGGTCCAAAGGAAGGGTCGCCATAAAATCATCCATGAATCTTTCCAATTCCTAGGGACATCCATGTCAAGCACTGCAAATTTTATTAGATAATCTTGTCCCTCGATATTGATTACAACGTTCCTGATCTCTCCTCTAGGTCTCTTAGTTGATGTATCTGCAAATTGAAGTATGGTTCTTGACTTCCCAAGAGGTCTCATATTCAAATGTTCATGAAGTGTGATGGACAAGAGATTGATTGAGAAACATTGTCTAATAAAATTCTAGCAAACTTTATTTCATTGATCTGGCTAGTCAGGAAGTATGCACCCATGTATCTCTTCTTCCTTAGAAGTTCATTTCCGATTAAACGAGATGTAGCGATGGAGAGGATATGTTTTGTTGTTCATCTTTAATTCTTTTCGCTGACCCTATTCGGTGTGCTTCTTACCTTGAGGTATTTTATAAAAACGAAATCTCTTTCTATCATCTCGTCTAGGGATAAAGCAACCTTGATGTTTTCTTTGCAGATGCGGGCCATCTCTTCATCATTTTTTTTTGTTTTTAAAGTTTTTCTTCTTTCTAGCCGCTAGAGCACGGGGGAAAGGGATTGAGTGATCATGATCGGGAACTAAAACGTCACTTTTATTGGAAATATAAGTTTGTAAATTACCATGACTGAGACTGACACTTGCATTCTGACTAGTCCTAGGAAAAAGAAGATGACACTTGTGGTTGTGGGGGTGTTGTTGCTGTTGTGAGTCCTCTTCTTCTGATTCAGACTCGCTTGACTCCGAGGTATTGTGATGCTCTTGTGTAGGGGTTGGTGGTATCTCCTCCTCCTTTTCTTCTTCCCCGGATGTATGCTTAGGTTGTGACACTAGGACTATGTCACAGTGTTCCTCTGCTCGATCAAGCATGGTTACGATCTTTCCGCTCCTGAGAGAAATATGATTCGTGTCATCATGCGAAAAGATCTCGTATTCATGTAAAGAATATTCTGAGATTATTACCTAATCTTTGATGTCCAAGATTATTAGGATTAGCGTGGACTTGAGCGAGAAACACATTTTGTGATGCAGTGCACTCATCTCTCCATCTAGAGAGTTGTTCGATACCAACCCTCGTGTCATGAAGTTCATCAAGCACTCGATGGAGTTTGGGAGAGATTGAGGAGGAAGACCTCTGGCCTTGCATGGCCTGGGGTTGCTGGTTCTGCAGGTTGGGATGGAACTAGCCCTGCTAGCCTTAACGTTAATACTATTGCTGTTGTTGCAGTTTCTGGTAACCTGGATGGGACTGCTGGTATTATTGTTGTTGTTGTTGTTGTTGGGGCTGATAGCCGGGACGAGACTGTAGTGGACGAGGGTTTGGAGTTTATTTGGATTCATGTCAGTTAACAAGGTCAAGGTTGTACCAAACTCCGTTGATCTCCATCACTCACGGAGATTTCTCATAAATTATGGGAGCGGTGGTTTCTTCGATTTGTTGGCAAAAAAATGATCTCCACCCTAGTTTCTTTGTTGCCCTACTCCTTGCCCTTGAATATAGTGAATCTGATGTATGGTGGCAAGATATATAATTAAGGTGAGTATCTGGATATTAGATACTCTATCAGTTAATTCCTCCATCTGCTTGGCCCGCCTAGAAACTTTCTCCTTATCAGTAGATTTATGGAGTTCGTCCACCTTCTTGTAAATCTATTCAACCACAGTTAGCTTATCAGCAATGATCCCCATGTTGGTACTTGGTCAATGGACATATTGTTCACAGTCTTCTTTCCCCATTCTTTTGATGAGAGTGAAATGGGGTTGGGCATGTAGGTTTGTGGTTTGCACACAACTCATGTTTGCTAGCTTGTGTAGACAATATCCTCATGATGTCACATATAGCTTCCTCCACAAGAAGTAACAAATAACCCTTGCATTTCTGGGTTCAAACCACTGACAAGACTCTGAACCAACATCATCTTGCTTATGCCATGCCCTGGGCATTTTTTAATTAGGTCCATAAATCTCTCCCATGTTTCATGAAATGGTCGTTAGGATGACGGGTGAAGCTTGTGAGCTTGATCCTCATTTGGTTAATTCTACTCACTTGGTAGGATTTCTTCAAGAATAGAGTCTTGAATGTATCCCATGTTGAGACCACCTCCCTTAAGTTCTTCGGTCGGTTTGTTGCCTTATCATTCATGGCGAAGGGAGCGTCTCTCAACATAATATAGTCCTGACCAACTATATGGTGAGAGAGATTGTCACAGACTAGTTCAAAATCCCGAAGGAAATAGTAGGGTTCTTCATGGTTGTTTCCTCCAAACTTCAGAAGCAACGCGAGGAAATGCGGTGTGTGCTCGAACGCATCCTCGAGGGGTACTGATCTCAACTAATTATAGTCCTCATCAAGCTCAGGGAGGTATGTGTCTTCCATATCGACTTCTTCCTGATCTATGGCTCCTTGCAGTACGACCAACCTAACTTTGAGTAGTTTGTTTTATTATTCTGCAGCAGTAATCTGCGCCAAGATTGCTATCATTGGGTCATTGTTGTTCGCCTCCTCATCTGGAATTTTCTTTGGAGGCATTTTATTTTCCTCTTCACCTTCAGATGTAGATAAGTATGAATTAGATACATATGTAGAATGTTTGAGAGATCTATCAAAGATGAATGTTTCTTTGACGGGAAGAGAAATAAAGAGAGGGTTAGTCCGTGATCGAGATCCTAAGAATGACGTATTGATGTTGGTTTTGGGAAGAGGGTTGTCCCATGACCAAGTGGGCTCGAGAAGAGGGTCATCTTGAACATGAGGAGACATGAATTCTAAGGGGTTTTGTGAAGTGTTCGCAAAGTCTGAACTAAATTCCCTAGAGAATTCCATCCCCGATGTATAGAGAGTCGGAAAGAGCATGATGATCGAGTCAAGAGAGAGAATAAACACACAAAGGCAACACAAATAAAACCTTTGAAGGCACGTTAGAGTCCGGTCACTTATCTTTTCAATTTTAATTTAGTGATAAAACAATCTTTGAGAAGATTAAACGAAGCTTAGGTTTTGGAGAGCGTCACAAAGGCTGGACCAAATTCAAACATCTAGTTGCATCACTTTTCAATTAGTATGGGTGTAAGTACGGACCGCAGAATGACAACCTATATTATTTCAGGACGATGCCTTACACGTAGTCCTTTAACTACCCAATCTGTTAAGGGAGACCATAGTTCCCTCGTTGAGAAGTAGCTAGTAATTTCTAAATTCAGTAGTCGGAATAAGGCTCCCATGTTTTGGCTCTACCCTAAGTGTGCGATTCTTTCTCAAAACCAATGAGTGGGTTTCTCTCCATCAGACACAAGGGTTAATTTCATGTCAGATTATTAACAATTACTTGATTAGTAGTCTCGATTTTAATTTAGAGTTATCACTGAAGTCTCATGCGAGCACAACAAAAACATCATGCCTAACGAGCAACTCCAATTCCTTTAAATCCTAAGATGTAAAACTGGGGTAGGGAGGATCGAGAAAGTTGATGCAAGAGAGAACTCAATGATGCATGCTAAGAAGAAGACTTACAGTGATTCCTCACATTCTACATGTTGGATGCAACAAAAGGAGTTTAAATTTACACTAAATGATATACACGGATTAAAAATACCCTAAGTAGATAGTTCTATTAGCGAGAAGAATTGATTTAAAATTTGTCTAATGTTGAACAATCTACAGTGCATATAGTTAGTGAAAATTGTTTTGCCTAAAATTGCGGGCACAATTAAAAATAAATAACTTAATATACTGTATGTGCACTGAATATCTACGCCACTCAAGTTGCGTCCCAAACTCACAGAAAGTGTTGAAACATACTCGACACACCATAGAAAGTCCAATCCAAATTATTACAAAAATTAGGGTTAAGAGAGTCCATGTAAATGATGTGGAAAATAAAACTAATCTAAGCTCTCTCTCACGAAAATAAAACTAAAGTCTTCTTCTTCGCATATCCTTGATTTTTGTCCAAAAATTTTGCTTCGAATTATCTGCGAAGAGAGAAACTAAGTTTAGTATATGAAGTGTGAGAGATGTAAATAAAATCCAAAAATTAAAATGCAAAGCAAAAATGAAAGAAAAAATGACACAATAATTAAATTCACAAAAATTAATTATAGAAATTTATTTAAAACCCTAAAAAACATCATTTCTCGGTAACGATGCCATTTTATGAGCACATATTTCATCTCTTTGATAATCAGTAATTGTAGTATAGGGCATGAAAATCAATTCGTCAAAACCCACAATTCTTGAATATTGTGGAATAATTTTTGCTTGGTAAGTGTACAAAGTTGAACACAGAGAATAATGATTTTTAGTTGATCGGTTCTAAACTAATTTAAATAATTAATTAATCACAATGTTAATATATATGCCAGAAAATAAAATTAAAATGAAAAAAAAGAGATACAATGCCAACAAAGTAAACAGGGAGGAAAAATGAAGCACCGAATACGTGATTACATAGGTTCAATCCTCAATTAGAAATATTAGTTAATCCACAAAAGAAATCACATACCAAAGAGATTAAATCCAAAGATCTCAGATGCAGGCCAAAAAGATTCATGTATCAAGGATTTATCCTGCAAGAATTTCTCAAGATACTTTACCCCATTATCTTCCCTATAAGTTAAGACTCAAATATATTGAATCTTAATCATATAAAATGTTTGGGAATTGAATTATTTTCTCCTTGATTATGCCCCTCGCAACGATGAATTCCTCAATTAATAAGATCAATAAACAAATTCAATGTCTTTATAATGGAGTCCCCTACGAAGATTGAATCCTCAAAGAATGATAAAGAAATCCTCAATCAGTCACATATCAATGGAAAGAAATAAACTCAAGAAATATATTCCATTGAATCCAAGATGCATGTACAAAAGTAAACATATTGATTGATGCTCCTGCTAAATAGATCAACAATAATTTTGAAGCAGAATACCTACCCCCAATAATGTGATTTAATCCATAAATATTGAACAATAATATCAAAGGAATGAATCTAAAAAGTCCCCTCGACTAAGCCCTCTGCAATCAAAACATTTTTTTCCAAATTATTTGTTAAATATTTTCACAAAATATGTAAAAAATAAGCCTTGCTAGATCAAGAAGTACTTCAAAATATTAATATTAATAATCAAGACTCTGATCTATTCAGAAGATATATTATGGGAAAGAACACAAAACGAGCTTCAAAATGACATATTATGAGATAAAATTGGAGTTTAAAATCGAGATATAATATAATTAAATATCTTGGACTAAAATGCAATAAAAATAAGACTGCTTATTTCAGAGAAGTCCCTAGAGGGGTTTATCTGTAAATATTTAAAACCCATTGGGGACAAATGCAATTTGCCTTCAACGAGCTCATGTATGTCGCATGACCTTCTAGAGGAGGGACCTTGATGTTGTTTTCTGGAAATATGGGTGCTTTGTTGTAGTGTGCCCCTGCCCTCACGTGCGGCGTGTGTAGCTTGGGAGGCTCGAGTGTCGGGGCTGTGGCTCGAGCGCCGAAGCTCCACATGGCAGTGAGGTAGAGCTCGACGGCCCCGAGCCTCAAGGCGTGGAAGCAGGTGCGGAGCGGGATGACATGTCTTTAGAACTGTTGGATCTAGGCCTTGACCTCAATCCAACGATGGCTGGAAAGTGAGGGCGGTGTCAGAAGGCGGCGGAGCTTGGTCAACACATGACCGAGCTTCTGGAGGTGAAGAAGCGGTTGCGTGAGGCGAAGTGGGGTTGTGCATGGGCGAGGATGGTAGAGCAGTAACCACGCGAGCTGGAGAATGGTCACATGTGGGCGAGGATGGTAGACCAGCAACTGCGCGAGACAGAGGCAAAAGCGTGCCCTACAGGGGTTAGCTTGCTAAAACCACGAATGAGAAGGGGGAATGAAGCTCTCGTGGAGGCAATGGAAGCAGAGATGAGCTCCAACCTTAGCGAGGTCAGAGATGAAGGGACCTGGGAGGTAGAAGACGAACTATAGAGGGAAAGAATGGGGTGGAGTCGGGTCAAGGAGATGGGTCTGAAGTGGGAGCAAAGCTATTGGAGAATAAGAAGAAAATGTGCGAGGCAGATCTATACCTGGAGATGATTGAAGAGACAGAGGAGGTGAACAGTGAGGCTCGCTCGAGAACAGAGGAGATAGGCTTCCTCCTGGAGTCGTCACTCGATGTTTCTGCGAGGGAGGGGAACATAGCTCTTACAGCTCGAGGAAGAGAGCTGCAACTCGGCAAAAGGGACGAGGATCACACTAGGACCACCCTCATCATCCCCCAGCATAGGTCACCCTTTGATCTGTCACTAAGAAGGTTAGAAAGGGGTCTAGAGGAGAGGTTTTGCAATTGGTGGATGCCTTTGATCGGAGGTGAAACTTGGGTTTTATAAGTGAAGGTGCGGGTAACGACCGGAGATTGGGATGAAGGCGAGATATCCGAGGGGTTTAATGGAGTTGTGAGGGCATTATGGACGGGTGGAGCAACTATATATAGCTTACTGTACACTTTATGAGATCTGATTAGGCACTTCAATGCTCTTCAAGATGCGACCACGAGGACTATGAATAGTGGTCAGCATTAATCTCCACTGGCATGATCCTTCCTCCGGGTCGAATCCACTTTCCATTGAATCAAAACCCACTATGCCAAATGTGTCAGTGGTGAGGGCTTTGAAGATGGAGTGGGGTTACATGCAGATGGGGGTTTCGAAGGAGAGGGCATAATGGTTGGAGTCCGAGCGGAGTGAAGATGTGGGCTGGAAGAGAAAACAACGAAGGTGGAGGAGGAGGAGGATGCTACAAGTGCCATTAGATTACTTGGATCCAATGGCCCAGAGTCGCAGATGGGCAGTGTGTGCCTCACACACGAAGGGTCCTTGCGAGACTCATATGCGAAGTGGAAGGGTTGTTGGCCATTGTATCTAATCAGATCCAAAGGTCCTGGATGATGGCGCTAGAGATGAGTTATGTTGACCGATCAACTTGCTAACTTAGATCCGAAAGGTGAATATGTGGGTGATGCTTGGTGGGGTTAGTTGACCAAGTGGTTGACCAAAGAGAAAAAAATTACAAAAGTTCTATTATTTTATTTATAAATAATGCTCGCGTGGTTATTACAATTTAATTTTAAGGTATTTTTATATCTATATTCATATATATATATTGGTTTTTTTATTTTTATTTTGTGTTTTCTTGTTTTAATATTTATTTTCTAATTTTATACATTTATAACTTATTTTTGTGTACACATATATATATTTTTATAGTATTTTTTGATATATTATGTATACTTAAATAAATAGGGGTATTAAATATATAGGTATTCGTATAGGTATTTCATCCATGTGTTTTTGTACTCTATTTTATTTTTGTGTTTTATTTGTGTTTTTATTATATTCTAAAATGTACATATATTATTATTAATATTTTAAAAATTATAAAATTATAAAATTATAAAAATAATAAAGAATAAATAAAATGAATATTTTATCTGGTCTATGGTACAATGGGGGGTCCAAAACCCATCTTTCACATCTTAACTCTGAAAAATATGTAACCACCCTCATTAAATAGCCTATAAAAAGTTATATGCAATTAAAGTGATTTTGATATATTTTGAGTTTTTATTTAGGATATATGGGTATGGGAAGTAGGGATCTTGGCTTTTTATTTAGAGTATAAAAGGTACAATGTATATTATTTTTGTAAAAACTCAATTTTGTATTTTTCTATACATTATTATCTACAACTTTCATGTAAAAAGTTTCTTTATTTGATGAATAAATAATAAGGAATAAAATAGGTCCCAAAAGAACTTATTGATAAATAAGAGAATAGAATTTTTAGGTGATTTTTGGCCCTTATCTCCCCTACTTTATTCCTTATCGACCAAATCAATCCTTAACTTTGTCTCAGGATTTAGGGTTATAAAATACCTTTGGCATTCTATTATTTTTCTTTTATTTTCTTAATTCTATCATTTTGGCGTTAAAAACATGTTTTATATACAATAAATGGAACAAATAATGAATGTTAATATGTACAAATTAATGATATTACATGCATTGGCTAGGGTTTTTAAGGCTAAAACGATACAATAAAGGTGATGAAATGGAGATTAATCAATGGCACAACAGTTCGAGCCAAGTGGAAGCTTGAGTCACTTCAAGGCTTGGCTCGGCCCCACAGAGGCTTCTGGCTCGTAGTAGAGAATTAGATCTAATGCGGACCATGATGAACCGCATTTTCACCATTTTAATGAGCATATTTTATTATAGTACATGTGGTGAAAATGATTCAGCAAAAACCACACCTTCGAATATGTGGTAATTATTTTACTTGGAAGATACCAAGGTCGAACACAGGAACACAAGCCTCCTCATATATTCATCGAAAATTATTGATTAAAATTTGAGTGATTAAATTCTAAATCCAGGTCTTCGTATGCAAGTATGCCGATTCACAATACATAATGCATGAATTACATGCAGAGAATGGTCAATGCAACTATTTATGCAAACAAAACGGTGTAGAGACAAAGTGATACGATGTATGCATTTTTATTCATTTTTATGCCTTTAAAAGGAAATGCAATGTGCATGTTATGCAGCCGATAACCATGCATGAAACCATGTACAAATATGCCCTAAAAATATTCAAGTCAACGAGCAACAAAAGAATGTTTAATTTCATAGGTAAATTCAACAACAAAATGAATTAATATCATCAAGTAATGAAGAGCAATTGACACTATAAATCTCAAAATATAGCATGTTTAATTTAGTGTCAAATCAATAAATAAAATATACCATTATGAAGAGAATAAAATTAATAACAAAATGAAATGATAATCAACTTAATTGGAGTTCAAATGCTCGAGTTACGAAGAAAATAGTGTTAGGGGAATAAATGCAAATAAAATATGAGAAATAATATGATAATTATTCTGATTGGACATTGGTAGGGGCGTGTCTGCAATTTGCAAATGCCAGCAGGGGTCCACTGTGATTTTCCCAAGCGCTCATGTGCATGCCACGTACCCCTGAGAGGATCATGTTGTAATTATGTGAAGAGGTCGGGGCAAGTCTGCAAATTGCCCAACTCCCTCACGTGTGTGGCACGCAGTAGGGCTAGGCTCGGGTGGCTGTAGAGGCTCGGGCCACGTGGAAGCTTCTGGTGTTTTGGACGAAGGCTTGGTTTCGTCCAAACCTGGAGGTTCATTGTTGAGGCTCGGGGATCATTTGAGTCGTTCGATCGAGTGGATCGAGCGACACCTGTACGTTTCTACACCTCTGTCCTCCTCCTCAACCACGACGGAGAATTTGGGGCTCCTACGACCAAATAGACACTCCTCTGTACTCCATTCATCAGCCTGATGGCGAGGAAGATCCCTGGAGGCCTCGCGAAAGTGCAGGATATGAGATGAAGACCTGGCGTGGCTGGAGATGTGAGACGGTGGATGCTCGCTGGTCATGGAGCCTGAGAACAGAGTAGGATGCGCAACTCCGACCAATGAGGGCTTCGACCTGTAAAGGGTGTTAGGAGATAGCTGAGGTGTTTGCGAGGTGCGTACGAGGTAATTTGAGGGCATGTGCGAAGCGGAGAAGGTGGCGGCCCAATGGGTCCTCCTTCATGTTGACGGAGGAATGGGAGAGAGGTGGTTGGAGGTTCTGACGGAGGAAGATGGTGGTCTGGACCTCCCGCGGAGATAAGGGAGGTCAGGCGAGGGTGTTCTTGTTGTGAACTAGCAGTGAAGATGAATGTGTGCCGGGAATTTAATCGAAGAAAACATGAAGAAAACTAAATAAGGCATACCTGGAGGATTCAAGGAAGAAGAAGGGCAGATGAAGTGGCTCGGGTGTGCATCTCATGATGCTCGGGGTCTTCGCTCATACCTAGGCAACTGACAAAGGAGATCTAAGGTGGCGGAGGCTCCGTTACACGACCAAGATAGCTGTGGGTCGACACTAGAACTGGAGTTATCATCTCCTCACCAAATTCACCCCTCCACTGTCACGGGAGGGGAGAGGGAAGATGGGCTTCATCTCGTTGATTGGTGGACGAAGTGTGACAGGGGCATGGTGGAGTATTTGAAGGCAGAGTTCCGATTGTTACATATGGTGGGCGCAAGATTTGAAACAGGTGAACGACAACCCTAGAAGGTCAGCCGTGGAGAGTTGATGGATCCGTAAAGAAGGGGGATCTAAGGAATACGTGGCAGAATGGTCAGCGAGGGTAGAGGTCACGAGGGGAGGGCGTTAAAAATGGAAGTGGGAGCGAGGTATGTGAAATGAAAAAGGCTTGGCTGGTGGAGGGAGGCAAGCATGGATCGTTGGATCTCATGATCCAACGATCCATGTGTGAGCGCAGAGGAGCGGGTGAGATTAGATCAGTAGATCTGATCGAGCGGTAGAGATTTAGGCGCAGCTGTGTGGTGGGGATGGAGCTGTAGGTTGCATCCAACAGTGGAGGTGGTTCATGTGATGTGGAGGAACCATGTCCATTGGATGAGATGTCATCCAATTGTTGCGATGGAAGCAGAGATGGGTGGATGAGATTATATTAGGAGGATGTTATCTGACGGTAGAGGGAAGAAGGTTGATGAGCGGCTAGGATGTAGGTGGGCGGAGGATGACCTGAAGGCCGTGGAGGGGTTGCAGGTTGATGAATTCATGATTCATCACTCTAAAAGTTGAAAATAGAGCTTCGTTCCCGAGTAATTAGCTGCATTTCTCCATTTATTCGATGTAATTACCATTCATGCAAGTGTAAATAATATATGCATTTTAGCATTTAAAATTGCATAAATAAGAAACCTGAAATTCCTTGTAAAAATCACTTGTAAATACCATATTTGTATCTATTTTATACGAACCCCAAATCCAATAAAATCAACTCTATAGTGTATATATTTCTAACACAAATAAAGGAGAAATATTAAAAAATACTAACTTGAAAAATTGACCAATAGAACCTAATTCCAAGTTTGAGATCAATAACCTTGAAATACACATATATCTCTCATACAATGTCCGATTTAGGTCTACTCACTTTTAAAGTAATATACATTCAAAGACCTTCAAAACAAGACCAATTTCATAAAAATCGGAGTTCGTATGTGAAACTTGGATTTTGGGCCCCTACTGTATATTGTACATATTGACTAAAATGCCCTTCATTTTATCTTTTTATTTTCTTAATTGTTAAAAATCCAAAAAATATATATTAAGTTGTGAATACTTCTTTCATATTTTCTCTAACTTTATTTTGAGTTTTCTCAATTTAAAAAAAACAAAAAACTCTGCAAAAGATAAATGCGGTATTTTATACTTATAAGATATCATCTAAAAATACTTTTTGTACATATGACTTCCTTTAATTTTTTATCCTTCATAAAATTTGCAGATCTCGTCGAAAAGAGCAACTTTTGTGTTGACCACTTTTTGATTTGAGCCCTCCTGTTATTTATTTTTGATTTTTAATTACATTTTACTTATGATTTTTATGGGAGCAACACGTGGCCGCTCCTGGAGCCGCCATGTGTACCCATTGTTTATTTATATATTTTGTTATTATTATTTATTTATTATTTTGAATAATTAAAATAACCTGCCATGTGGCTACTCCCGAGCACGCCACGTGGCGTCTCCTACTCCCGCTGGTCACGTGACCACGTCTTTGCCCCCTTCCTATGCCTGGGGCGTGCAACCATCTCCGCGCTTCACGACGAACCTGCAACCACCGACACACCTCCCTCTCACCATCTCTCTCTCTCTCTTGCGCCAGTCAACCTGCAACCATCACCCACGCCTTACGCGGCCGTGGGCAGCGGCCAATCTCCACCCATACCTTCTCGGTCCAACTGCAACCGCCCTGCACGACCTGCCCATCTCACTCAACCCACTCCCATTAACCACCGTCGTCTTTCTCACCAACCGACCATAAAACCCCCTCCATCTTCATTGTTCATCACCATCCGCCGCCTTCAATGAGAGAACGAGTGAGCTCCCCTTCTACCTCGGTGACAACAAGTGCCCGTTAGGGTCGAGCAATAACCTCAGCTCTTTCAGGTGAGATCCGACGAGGACGTCTTCATCGTCGCAGCCTAGCTCGTGCAGCTGCCTCGCTCGACTTTGGTCAGAGTCTAGAGCAAGGATTGAGCCTGCATCGAGCTCATTCTCCCCAAATCAATATCATCCATCTTCTTCATGTAAATTATCCTCCTCTCCTCCTCTTCCTTCCTCCTATTATTCGGATTCTCTTTCAGCTACGATCAAATCCACATCGCACCTTCTTCCATCGTCCACCTTCACCGTCATCGCTCACCATCGGCATCTTCACATACTTGTACCACTAGCCACACTTACACCTCCGCGCGCTCTACCTCGGGGCACCATCGTTAGCACCCCCTCCACCTCGTTCATGTCTGTAGGAACATCCATCACTCTGGCATCGACAGGGCCATCTTCGAACATCACCACCCTCGGCCTGGTCTCTAGAAGCTCACGGAGGAGCTCCGTTCATCGCCTGTTACAACATCGGTCATGTGTCGACCAGTCTTCGGCCAGTTGACCCCATCGAGCCTCGCCGGAGGTCTAGGTTTCGCAACTCTCTCCTCCGCCCGCATGCACTCGATACTCGTGCGCCATCGACAACTCCTCGGTCATAGATCGCCTCGACCCGAGTCACCATCGGTCATCATCACCGCTTCAAGCAGCACTCACCCTCGCTCCACCTACCTCTACACCAGCACCGAGGAACGCCTAGGTAGAAGCCATACAGGCCGACGACCGTGAGCAACCACCTCCAGCCATCCCCATTGTCCCCAGTTTGCCTCGGGCCGCACACCCTTACCCTCATCCTCTCCTCACGTGAAGAACATGTGAGGGTGGGGAACATTTGCTCCAGGGCCCCCACAATTTACAACATTCACTGCAGAGCTCAAGCACGTGCAAGGCACGAGAGGCCTTAGCGAATTTGCACCCGCACCCCCTGTTACGTGGAAAGTACAAGCAGGTCCTCGCCAACAAAGCCATGTGCGACTCACGTGCAATCTGGGACAATTTGATAAATACCCTCTCGGGTGTAGGTAATTTCATTTAAATCTCCATGCATGTTTATTTATCAATTTTAGGTTATGTATTGCATCCATATCCCTATGTTTGCACCTTAATTTAAAAATCATTTTATCATCATTTTCAATTCTGAAAATTGTATATTGTAGAACAATCAATTCTTTATCTACTGAATATATCTTTGTAATTTTATGAGCCATGTTTATTTAATAGAATTAATTAGGTGAAATATTGCATATTTTACCCAATGTTTATTCTGAAATTAATATAAAATAATTTGTGCTCTAAACAATGTGAAAAAATCACAGTAAGTAGATTTCAGATTCTTCTACATTGTGCCCAAAAATCACCACATTTGTAATGCATAATGAGGTCTTAATAAATTAATTGGTATTTGTGTCATTAATTTTTATTAATTCCTCACTTGGTAATTTTAGGATTTGAAAATTGTTTTGGATATTTCTCATATAGAACTATCTAGGATTAATTGATTTTTGGAAAATATTGACGTTTGATATTTATTCAAATTAAATTTGCGGATGTCACCCTGCATTCATATTTAATTCGTAATTAATTCATATTGAGTCGAAAAATTCCAAACAAATTACAGAAGTCTGATTTCATCATTATTCAACTAATGGCCAAGTTTGAGAATTTTTTGGACATTGTTTGAATGTAATTTATATTTTAGTCCCTCAACTTTTCTTGAAATTGCATTGCATTTTTAATTGCATTTTAAAAATGCAAAAAAATGTTTCTCTAAAAACATAGCATCTAGATCGACTAAAAATAAATCTAAGGAGAAAGTTGTCTCTCTGAGTTCGACCTTGGGCTTTCCCAAGTAGAAAATAATAATTGCTTGCTTTAATCGATAAATTAAATTTGTGGTTTTTGATCAATCCAAATTTTACCCGCATGCAATGAACGAACACAAATTTAGTTATTAATTTAATTGAATTAAAAGGGTAAATTCTGGGTTTATCAAATGGTACCGTTGCTGGGGAGGCATGGCTTAGGTTAAATTTTAGAAATTCTATATTTTAGTTTTTCATCCTCGGGTAGTCTGATTCCTGGTTTTTCTTGTGAATATTTCTCTATTTATTTTCTGACATTTTTTATTTTTTTATTTGCTTTATTCTATGTCATTCTCTCTGACCATTGTCTCATTTTGTGTGAGGAACACGAGGCATCGATGGTGACTCGTCACGCAATCTGAACAACCCACATTGAATTGAACCGAGTGTCTTTGAGAGAACTTGTAAAAAAAGATTGCATTTAAAGCGGTTCCCGTTTGGGTTCTCGCTTGTGTATCTGAATAAAAAAGACTCTATGTATTGTGTGGTTGCTTGATGTATAATAGAACATGCACTCGCAGATCTTAGAGCTTACTAGGACTGTTTGTGCTCGTAATATCAAGGACCACACTTCACCATTAAAAGATGCACTTAGACAGTAGGACTGTAGCCAACTTTAAAATCGTTCTTCACTCGCTAATAGAACTGCATGTCTAGGAGCGACTTTTCACTATCTGCATTCATTTAGTATATTTTTTTCAATTTGTTTTGCATCCGCATGTAGAGCACGAGGACCACTGTAAGTCTTCTGAACTGGGCATGCATCATTGATTTTCATTGCATCGGCTTTTATCGACTTTTCCCCCTTGGTTTTACAACTTAGGATTAAAGGAAATTGGGACTGGATGATAAGCATGCCTTGTATGTTGGATTAATAAAGTGGTCATCTAACTTAAAATCGTGACTAATAAAAGAATTGACAAAAAAATCAACATAAAACTAGAAATTCTGTTTGCGGGAGAATAACCCCAACCTTGATTAAGGCTGAGTGAGGGTACAGAGTGTGCGTGCATACCCTAAGATAGAGCCCAGATCCCTACCTTCCATATCAACGTACCCCGCTCTTAGTGAATATAACATGCTGAAGTATTCGAAGTTCGACTGACCAGCACCAAGTAGCCTCTACTTATTTCGGCAAGTAGATAGGGGTGAAGCAGCGGTGCGACACGACAAGTTGCTAGTATCCCCCCCCATGTGGGAGTAATAAGCCTTGTCAGACTCCACCTACTTCAGTAGGTAGATAGGGGCAAGTCCTTGAACGCCATCGGTATTAACCGAGTAAGCCAATGATATGAGATAAGGGAGGAAGGACGTTGGTATCTTAGGTAACAGGTTAATTGGACTTGACTTTGGGTCCTTCACCATGTTGAGTGTGAAATCAGGGTTTGTGATTCAATTGATCGCTTTAGATAGGAGTCAAATCCTATCTTCACACACTTGTGCTCTCGATTCTTTTTGCCATCAAAGATGATCGATTGGGGAATATTTACTCAAGCTTCACAAATCTCTCATTAAAGCCCTCACGAAGTTCGTTTTCATTGGCCCGAGTGCAACTTGGACCAACCCAAGCTAATGACCTCTTGAGTTCGGGATCTCTCACTCTCGGGATGGTCACCCTCAAACCACCCCTTTTCTCTCCTCTCATCTCACCGAGGAAGACCTTCGCCTCGGTGAAAATGTCTTCACTACCACATCCTCTAACCTAGACCACATTTTTTATTCAGGTGAATAGGACGAACCCGAGACCAAGATGCCTAAGAAAAACCCAGATGAAGAGGAACACAGAGATGACCATGTACATCAAGTCCTTGCCTGTTTAGCTAGAGCTGAGCAGTTGAATGCAGATCTTATGGCTAGGATGGGACATGTAATTGAGGTGGGTGGAATAGATAGACAGATGGTAGATGCCTACAACCCAGCTGAGAATGAGATACATAGTTAGCTCGTACCTGAGGTATCCCTAGATGCATTTGAGTTGAGGCCCCATTTCTTTGGGTTGCTATCGAAGTTTAATGGAAATGCAACAGAAGAACCATATGATTTCTTGAGAGACTTCGAGTTGGTGGGTAACAATCTTAACCATCCTAGGATTGGACAAGATTACATCAGGCTGAAGGCTACCCCGTTTGCCTTAAGAGATAAAGCTGCCCATTGGTTGAAGAATCTCAGAGCTAGATGTATGACCTGGAGGTAATTCAAAGATTTATTTCTGAAGAAGTTCTACCCACTCAGTAGGACTAACCATATGAGGACAAAGATCGCTAGCTTTTCCCAAGGTCCCCACGAACCATTCCATGAAGCCTGGGATAGATTCAATGACTTGACACAGAAATGCCCTTGCCATGGCATTACCAAGGCGATCTTAGTCCATACCTTGTTTTGTGGTATGACCCCTGAAATGTAGGGGTTAGTGAGTGCAACCTGTGGAGGCAGCTATCTGAATAAGAACGAATATGTTGTATGAAAGATCCTAGAGCAGATGTTAGAAACAACTAGATCTCAGGCCACGAGGGCCTATCAGGTGTCTCCCTCAAGCCTATCTAATAAAACACCTAGGAGGACTGTAGCGAGTATGACAAATGACCTAATACCTAGTATGGGGATAATAGCTGATAAGCTCACCATGGTAGAACAGATCCACAAGAGGGTCACTAAACTTGAGGCGCTTTCACGATTGCCGAAACAAGTAGAGGAATTGACTGAGAAGGTAGCCAAGATATGACTACATGCCCCTTCTGTACCACCTGAACCTGTACATCGAGTTCACCTAGAGCATGTATAAGGGCCTCAGAGCAGCTGTGTTAAGGAGCAACAAGCCACTCAGCAGGAGCAGTATGCTCCCCCACAGGTGGAGTCAGTCTTCGAGGAGCCTCCACAGGTGTTCGAGATCAACAGGTTGTGGTACAGCCATGACCCCGTCGGCAGATAGTCAGGGATAGGGAATGGTCATCCACACCAACCCTCCCTAGCTTACCAGGAAACCCACTCCATCCCCACACCATGTTTTGTGCAGTCCCAATCAGGACAAGGATACCATCCTCAGCATCACCAACAACAACGCACCATCCAGTCGGGCCAGCAGGGTCCCCACCACCTTACACCTCACAGTCCCACCCACAATAGTACTGGCAAGGCCAGCATGGCCAATATAGACAGCAGAATCACTCATCCTCTAGTCAGCAGCAGCAGACCCCGCCCACTAGTGATTTGGGGTCCCTCACCTTGACCATCCGGACTTTGACTGATAGGGTTCAACAGATGCAGAGTGATTACCATGACATAAGAACATATCTGAACTGTCCACCGGGATCAGCAGATGGCACCAATGACCCCGATTCCCGCCCAGGTTCAGGCCAACCCCAATAGCCTGAATCAGGGTCAGCATCGACCACGAGATCATGTATATTATTCAGATTATTCTCTATTTGAACATGGGATCCTTTCATACGATAATGTTAATCATATGTCCCTTGAAAGCGAAAGGACCGTGACCATACCTGATTGGGCACGTATACATGAGGAAGACAGCACCAAGTCTCTACCTAAGGAGAACTTGGAGGCAAAGGAGCAACATCACCACCACCACCACCGACAACAGCAGAATAAGAGGTTGTCAAAGTCCTCAAAACACCAAGGCAAAAAGAAGGAAAGGCGCACCGGTAATAAATCAAGCGAGCCTGATGAAGAGCTCGCACCTCCATCTGAGGATGCACTAGGAGTAGCAGTAGATGCACAGCAGCACCACCCATTTCATTTCATGAATTTTATTTCAAGTCAGAGTCCTGTACAGAACTCAGTTCCCCATTTGAATGAAAACATTTCAGTTTCAGGATCTGAGTTGCCTTCAATAATCCCTTTCCCCTATGCCCTTGAGGGTGGAAAGAAGAAATCTTAAAAATCCAAAAAGATGATCAGGAGATGGCTGAGTTTTGTAACAAATATATCAGGGTCACAATCCCCTTTAATAAGTATGTGGATATGACATCTGCATTTCAGAAGTACCTTGAGGTGAGATGCATACCTACTAGGGTCAGCAGGAAAACAAGAAGCCATGTTGAGAAGCACGTTTTGTCAGTTGCCACTACTTGCGGCATCAAGAATGTGTTTTCCAGGAAACGAAGGGACATGGGTGTCCATTATGTGGTGAGTCATGTCGATGACACTGCATTTGCATGCACTATCCTATATAATGGATCCTCAATCAATCTGATGCCAACAACCCTCTATGAGCGGCTAAATCTAGGACCTCTTAGGAAATCCAGAGCTTTACTCCAATTTGCAGACAAATCCACTAAGAGGTCCAAGGGAGAATTGAGGAACATTATCATCAATGTCGAGGGTCGGGATTACATGATGGACTTTACAATCCTTGATTTGGAGACCCCTCGAAATTGGAGAGATTCCCATGTCATTCTTGAAAGGCCCTTCCTTAGAACACCAGGGGCCTTATTTGATTATAAGGCCGGGAAAATTCAGTTCCAAACTACAGGAGGAGATGAAGAACTTGAGATGAAGCAGAAAAGGTAGCAGAGGCCAGACTCCGAATTTAGCACTGAGTACACTTTGTCAGAAGCAGATTGTGTTCATGTAGTCATCGTTGGTCCATAGAGACAGAACCCGGCCATCACCGATGAGTCCCTCTCCACTGGAGAGAATATGGTACATGAGACAGTTTGCGAGATACTTAGGAAAGAACAATGCACAAAAAGTGCATCCCCTTGCATCTTCGATGACATAGAGGCCCAGCTGGGCCTGTCAATCCTTCCCTCTTTAGGACAATCAAAGATGATGATGATGAGTCAGACGTGGCTTTCGCCGATTGCTTGGATACTTTTGACGATCTGACTCCAGAGCTAAGTCAGTTGGTGGCAGTTACTTCAGAGACAGATCCGACCACTATCAGCATAGAGCCAGAATTGATTGAGCCAGATTTGTTCGATGACCACACTTTATCTAAGCTCAAATCATTACCCACGGCCCTGAAATATGCCTTCCTTGCAAGACAAGAGAGGAATTTTCGGTCATCATCAGTTCACGATTGACCGAGGAGCAGGAATCTCGCTTGCTAGAGATCCAGGAGAAAAACTACAAGGCAATAGGCTGTAGCATATTCAATCTCCACAGGATAAATCTTGCGCTATGTCCGCATCATATCTACCTTGAGAATGAAGCTAAACCCTATCGTGAATTCCAGCGTAGGTTGAATCCAAATTTACGAGAGGTCGTGAAGAAAGAGGCTGAGAAAGGGTGCGACGCGAGTTTTATTTACCCCATATCCGATTCCAAGTGGGTGGCACCTATTCATATTGTCCCGAAGAAGTCGGGAATTCAGATGACCACCAATGAGGACGAAGAGGAGATCGTGACATGATTACCCACGTCATGGCATGTCTGTGTGGATTACAGACGTTTGAATGCCGTGACGAAGAAGGATCATTTTCCCATACCATTTATTGATCAGATCTTAAAAAGATTAGCGGGAAAAGAGTTCTTCTGTTTCTTAGATGAGTTCTTGGGCTATAACCAAGTAGATATTGCTCCTGAGGACCAGGAGAAACCACATTCACATGCCCCTTTGGTACCTACGCTTTTAGGTGCATGCCCTTTGGGTTATGCAATGCTCCTAATACATTTCAATGGTACATGATTGAGTATTCGCCGAGATGGTCGGTGAATTCCTAAAAGTCTTCATGGATGACTTCTCGATCCACGGTGATTCCTTCGATTCATATCTTAGAAATTTTGACCGAGTCCTCAAAAGATACCGTGAGGTAAATCTGGTGCTCTCCAGGGAGAAAAGTCACTTCATGGTGATGGAGGGCATTGTGTTGGGGCATGCATATCCAAGAGAGGAATGGAGGTTGACCCTGCCAAGGTGGACGTGATCAGACGACTCCAACCACCAACTAACGTAAAATAGTTGCGGTCATTCTTCGGGCATGTTGGATTTTACAAGAGATTCATCAAAGATTTTTCAAAGATCGCCCAACCGCTAACTGAGATTTTAGGCAAAGACATGGAGTTTATTGTCGATCATAATTGTCTTAATGCCTTTAAGCTACTTCAAGGATGATCAAGGATGCACCAATCCTACAAGCCCCAGATTGGTCTCTTCCTTTTGGGATCTTGATGGACACCTCATATTTTGCTGTTGGGGCTGTATTAGGACAGAAGCGGGATGGTATCCCATTCGCTATACACTACGCAAGCAAAGTGTTTGATCCCGCTCAGTGTGACTATATAGTTATCGAAAAAGAGATACTTGTGGTAGTGTTCGCCTTGGATAAGTTCAGATCTCATCTCATCGGATCTAAGGTGATTGTGTTCACAGATCATACAACACTACGGTACCTCATGGAAAAGAAGGACGCGAAGGCGCATCTTCTTAGGTGGATTTTACTTATCCAGGAGTTTGACTTGGACATTAGATATAAACCTAAAAAGAAGAACGTAGAGGCTGATCGTGGCTGATTACCTCTCCCATTTCGAAACTCTTAATACTTCTAATGATACGCCTATTCGAGACTCCTTTCCTGATGAGTCGGTTTTTGGTATCGACTCACTCCCATGGTACGCCAATATAGTGAACTATCTTGTTTCCAAGAAAGTTTCCGAAGATTGGCCCAAGAGTAGCATAGATCGACTCAAGTCAGATTTGAGACAGTACCATTGAGAGGATCCGATCATTTTCTTTGAAGGAGTGGATTGTGTCTGGAGGAGGTGTATTCCTCAGGAGGAATTCTAGAGTGTCCTTACTTTTTGCCATGATCAGGAGGCAGGAGGTCACCACTCCGGGGATAGGACCACATGGAAGGTATTACAATGTGTCTTATACTGGCCGACTCTGTTTCACGATGCTCTCACTTTTGTGAAGTCGTGTCCAGTTTACCAGCGAATGGGAGGAACTGTTGGTTCCAAGGATGAGATGTTGATACAACATGTCATCATTTGTGTTGTCTTTGATGCTTGGGGCATCGACTTCATGGGTCCATTCCCAGTTAGCCATGGTTTTGAGTATATCCTTCTTGCGATGGATTATTTATCAAGGTGGGTGGAGGCTATCTCGACCCGAGCTGCAGACATCAGGTTTGGCTGTAAATTTATCAGAGATCATATCATTTCTAGGTTTGGGACCCCCAAAGTATTGATATCTGATGGGGGTAGCCATTTTGTGAACAGAGACGTAAAGAAACTTGTGAAGGATTACAACATCAAGCACAATGTCGCTAGTCCTTACCACCCACAGACCAATGGCATGGCAGAGGTGTCAAATAGGGAGGTTAAGACCATATTACATAAGCTTGTCCACCCAGATAGGAAGGACTGATCTCAAATCTTGGACCAAGTCCTCTGGGCTTACAGGATAGATTACAAGACACCATTAGGAACCTCCCCATTCAGAATGGTATTTGGGAAGCCGCGCCATTTACCCACAGAGTTAGTGCATAAATCTGAATGGGCAATCAAGAAGGTCAACTGGAACACACAACTAGGGCAGAAACATATAGCGATGGATCTGAATGAACTTGTGGAAATAAAAAACTGAGCATACAACAACAGTTTGGTGTACAAGGACAAGGTAAAACGTTGGGACGATAGATTCATCAGATGGAAGACCTATGTTCCCGGACATAAGGTATGGTTGTTCAATGCGAGGCTGAAGGTTCCAAGGGAAGCTCAAATCCAAGTGAGTGGGTCCATTTATAGTCCGTGATGTGCATGACATTGGATGCGTAGAGATCTCAGATCTTACAGATGGAGCACAAACGTCGCTAGTGAATGGACAACTGCTAGAACACTTTGTCGAACCAAATGAACAGTTAGTCTGTGTTGAGGAGATTATTTTCATGTGTGAGGCAGATTCAGAAGACACACATAGAGCCATGCATGAGGCCTTGCAACATTGATCTCTCGCCATCAGCATCATCAAAAAGATTCAGATCATGATCTACATGTATATTCTCACTGCTCATTGTATATATTTTCTTTCCCTTCCTCCCCCGTGATTTGAGTCACTCACCCCCAGCTCCATATCGTTTCATTTTATGGTTATACTTAGGATGACCAAATCATAAGTATTGGGGGGAGAGTGACCCGAGTCTCTTCACCTTTCTCTGTATATTCTCCAGATCTCATCAGTTCTCATACTCACTCTCGTCCTAGACATAGGCTGACCAGAGCCTAAGTATGGGGGGACCGATGTCCATCATGTGTATATACTCATTCACCTCCCCTCTTAAACCCTGCCTGCCCCATTTTTTATCTTCTTTTACACTTAGGCTGCCAGAGCCCAAGTATAGGGGGGCGAAGCGATTTCTATACTTTTTGTTATTTTAGCTTTCCTACGCTAAGCACGAGCTATGTCCTTTTCCTCGCTTCTCATTCTCTGAGGACATAGCACACACTAGGTATAGGAGGGAATACATATTACATATATACTTTACCCATAGCTCGTACTTTCGTATATTTTTGTATATATTATGCAATAATTACGAAGTGGGTAAAAATTTGAAATTATTTTGTAAAATGCATACATACTTGTATAATATGTATATTGCATAAAATTTGTATAATTTGTATAATATTTATAAAATCCTTGTAAAATTTCTTGTAAAATAGGAGGTGTAACAAAAAACAAACAAAAAATAGGCTTATTTTTACTTGGCATTCAAAAAAAGGGGGAGTCTTGCACTTCATCTATGTAGCGTGTCATCAGCATCTCATCTGCATATCTACCACATGCAAAGTGAAAAGTTACTGGGTTCTGAACCAAGTTATGAATAGATGTCGAGGATGGATTTGATTTGACCTTAATCTACCTAGGGGAACCTTATAGGAACTGGAGTTAAGATTTTTCAGGTCGAGTGACCTAATTCTTTGAGTTCGCAAGTCTATGTTCACATGTCATCTTGATTGATCTAAGTAGAATATTTTATGCATATGCATGATTCTTTTAGACAGTGAACTAACTTGGACAAGCACCATAGGTAGCTCTTCATTGATAAGGTGGTGAGGAGGTAGAATCCTTTGGCTTGGAGTAGCACACGGGTGGAAACATCCGTCCTCCTCTAGGGAGGGTAGTGCATCTCAACCTAGTCTAGTGGCGTTGACGTCTAACGACGGGATGCTGTGGGTTGAAATAAAGCTTCAAAAGAGGGATAGTCTACTGACTCAAGAAGAAAAACTCCTTATGTACATGTCGTACCTTGTATATATGTGGGGAAAAAAGAAGAAAAAATGCAGAATCTCCAAAAGTGGACATGCCTGATTGAAAAGTAAAATGCATGTCGGAGTGTATATACAAGTCTAGAAAGATAAGAAAAGCTTCAAAGCTTGCAGCTGGATGACTTGGATATAGTAGTCAAGCGTCCCAAGATAGGTAGCTACACTGGCTACCATCTATTCTTCTCTCCACCCCTCTTCTTGAGCTGGTCGCACTTGAACTTAGAAGGGAATACCTCGTTCCTCGAGAAAAGAGTTACTGGACCAGGGAATTAGAGTTACCTCATTATAGGAGGTTGTTTCCTTGCCATTTCTGATGTGGAGTGATATATTTCACTTAGTACAAATAAGATTCATGGTCATCAGATTTTGTGTATGAGAATTTATTCTGACCTGACTGTTGAGGCGCCTTGAATAGAAGACTTATAGAACTTAAAGACTGTTAAGTCTTAAATTCAATTCTAATAAGGTTTCGCCACACTATTAATTCAAAGGTCAAGTTAAGCTCCATTTTCACCTTTTGTTCATGAACTTGGTATGGAACCCAAAATCATTTCACTTGAATTTCATTTTAGTTGCTCGGGGATGAGCAAGGTCTAAGTATTGGGGGTTGATGAATATGTAATTCATCACTCTAAAAGTTGAAAACAGAGCTTCGTTCCCGAGTAATTACCTGCATTTCTTTATTTACTCGGCATAATTACATTCATGCATGTGTAAATAATATCTGCATTTTGTCATTCAAAATTGCATAAATAAGAAGCCTAAAGTTCTTTGTAAAAATCACTTGTAAATACCGTATTTGTATCTATTTTATACTAACTCCAAATCTAATAAAATCAACTCTATAGTGTATATATTACTAACACTAATAAAGGAAAAAATCAAAAAATACTAACTTGTAAAATTGACCAATAAACCCCAATTCCAAGACCCTTAAAATACACATCTCTCTCATACAGTGTCCGATTTAGATCTACCCACTTTTAAAGTAATATGCATTCACATACCTTCAAAACAAGACTAATTTCATAAAAATCGGAGTTCGTATGTGAAACTTGAGTTTTGGGCCCCTATTGTATATTGTACATATTGACTAAAATACCCTTCATTTTATCTTTTTATTTTCTTAATTGTTAAAAATCCAAAAAAATAGACTAAGTTGTAAATACTTATTTCATATTTTCTCTAACTTTATTTTGATTTTTCTCTATTCAAAAATAACAAAAAATGCAAAAGATAAATGTGGTATTTTATACCTATAAGATACCACCCAAAAATACTTTTTGTACAGATGACTTCCTTTGATTTTCGGTCCTTCACGGAAGTTGTAGATTGTCGAGACGAGCAACTTTTGTGTTGAACACTTTTCGATTTGACACCTCCTGTTATTTCTTTTTGATTTTTAATTACATTTTACTTATGATTTTTTTGGGAGCGACATGTGGTCGCTCCTGGAGCCGACACGTGTCCCCATTACTTACTTTTTTACTTGTTTATTTATTTTTTAATTATTTTTTATATTAATTATTTTGAATAATTAAAATAACCCCCATGTGGCCGCTCCTGTGCGTGCCACGTGGCGTTTCCTATCTGCTCCCATCCTCTGCCTAGGGCGCACAACCATCTCCACGCTTCACGACGAACCCGCAACTGCCGGCACACCTCCCTCTCGCCATCTCTCTCCTGCACTGGTCAACCAGCAACCGTCACCCAAGCCTTGCGCCATCGTGCGCAACGGACCCTTCTCCACTGAGCCTCGACGAAGGTCTAGGCATCGCAGCTCTCTCCTCCGACCGCCTGCACTCGATACTCGCGTGTCATCGACAACTCCTCGGTCATAGACCGCCTCGACCCGAGTCGCCATCGGTCGTCACCACCGCTTCAAGCATCACTCACCCTCGCTCCACCTACCTCCACGTTAGCACCGAGGAACACCTTGGTAGAAGCCGTACCGACCGACGACCATGAGCAACCGCCTCCAACCGACCCCATCGTCCCCAGTTCGCCTCGGCCCGCACGCCCTTACCCTCATCCTCTCCTCACGTGTAGAACACGTTAGGGCTGGGAACAATTGCTCCAGGGCCCCCGTAATTTTCAGCATTCACTGTAGGGCTCAAGCATGTGCCAGGCACGAGACGCCTCAACAAAATTTGTGCTCGCACCCCCTGTTCCATGGAAAGTACAAGCAAGTCCTCGCCAACAAAGCCATGCGCAACTCATGCACAATTTGGGACAATTTGCATAAATACCCTCTAAGGTATAGGTAATTTCATTTAAATCCCCGTGCATGTTTATTTATCAATTTAATTTCTGTATTACATCCATACCCTTGTGTTTTCACTTTAATTTGAATATCATTTTGTCATCATTTTCAATTCTGAAAATTACATATTATAGAACAATCAAATCTTTATCTATTGAATATTTATTTGTAATTTTGTGAGCCATGGTTTGCTTAATAAAATTAATTTGGTGAAATATTGTATATTTAACCCAATGTTTATTCTGAAATTAATATTAAATTAATCCGTGCTTCAAAAATTGCGAAAAAATCAATGTAGGTAGACTTCAGATTCTTCTACATTATTCCCAAAAATCATCACATTTGCATGCACAACGAGGTCTTAATAAATTAATCGGCGGTTTGTGTGATTAATTTTTAATTAATTCCTTACTTAGTATTGTTAGGAATTAAAAATTATTCTGGATATTTCTCACATAGACATATCTAGGATAAATTGATTTTTGGAAAATATTGACGTTTGGTATTTGTTAAGATGTAAATCACCCTGCACTCATATTTAATTCGTAATTAATTCATTTTGAATTGAAAAATCCGAAACAAATTACAGTAGTCTAATTTCATAATTATTCAACTCGTGGCCAAGTTTGAGAATTGAATGTAATTTACACTTAAGTTTCTCAACTTAGCCCAAAATTGCATTGCTTTTTAATTGCATTTTAAAAATACCAAAAAACGTTTCTATGAAAACTTAGCATCTAGATCGACTAAAAATAAATCTAAGGAGAAAGTTGCCTCTTTGAGTTCGATCTTGGGGTTTCCCAAGTAAAAAAATAACCGCTCACTTCAATCAATAAATTAAATTTGTGGTTTCTAATAAATTCAGAGTTTACCCCACTGCAATGACCGAACACAAAATTTAATTGTTTATCCGACTGAATTAAAAGGGTAAATTTCAGGTTTATCACGGGTGGCGCAAGGGTGAGCGGGCCGTGTGGCAGCTCCAGAGAGGGTCACATGGCCCAATAGAAAATAAAAAAGGAATAAAACAAAAATAAATTGAAATAAAATATTAGAGGCTAAATTAACAAAAAGTCAAAACATGAAAGTTGTAGATCTCAATGAGATCTACAATTTTCATGTTGAAGAAAAAATCAGAAGAGGTCAATTGTAGAAATATTTTTGGTAGTATTTTTAATTGGTAAAAACACTTGATTTTTGTTAATTTATGATTTTTGTTGTATTTTTTATTCTTTTTATATCCAGGATAAATGTCTACAATATCTATCGATTTTTTTAGAAATTTTAATAAAAGATAAAATAAGGAAAATGTTAGAGATAAATATACCACAACTAGGGTTAATTATAGGGCAAAGGATTATTGCTAAAGATGCGGAAGTATTGAAGATTTGTAATGAAGTTCTCATTCATCGAGGATAAAAAGAGAGAATTGTGATGATCAATCAAAGATACATCACACCCATGTACTTAAACTATGCTCGTCCTCGAGCATCTAAAGAATAAAGGAGTTCAACTAATTCCTGACATGCATGTCAATTTTCAAGGCTCAGTTCATCGAAGACCCTTAATTTAAGCGATCTTAAAATTTTGGGCTCAACCATGCTCTAATCAAAAGGAATCCAACTTCTCTAATTATTTAGACACTCTATTTGTATATATAATATAAGGATATGACATTTAGGGTACCGCAATCATGAGAGTCGAGTCGAGATGTCACCGAAGATTCTATTCCAGGAGACTCTTCTCTAGACCTAATCCTCAGCACTATGGAATAAGTCAGAACTTGCATTCAATCTACCGTCTTATTAGTTTGTCAGACTGGGAAGTGTAGATGAAAGGCGAGATGATGGAGGGTATATGATTGTGTATTTTCTTCTCTCTCACACATTGGAACAAGGATCCGCTCGAGTGTCTTATTACTCAACACATGTATATTTTTGTTTGTTGATCAATGTGTCCATTAAGAGCATTCAGAGTCGTCTGCACTTGTTTTTCTGGAAGTACACTAGGGTGTGTCTCTTTTGAGTATCTAAGATACCTTCGACACCCATACTTGTATCGCTATATGATGCAGAGCCCATTTTAGGTGCTAGCTCGACTCCTTGGTCCCAATAGCTTTGGTCCAAATGAGCACTTTGAAATTTTTGGGAGCGCTTGCCTTTGGTGCAAGCTCTTTTGAATTTGTATTTGCAATGAGAGAGAGCTTTTCCTTATATGAGAGAACTTCTATTGAATTTTATTTGATTGATGTTTCGCTAGCTCCACCGCTTTTATCAAGAGTTGGTGCACAATGATCAATAATTATTTAATTTCATCACACCTTGTACATAGGTAAATGTCAAACGATAGCATATGAACTTATTCGCATACCGGTCAGGGTTTGATGACACTCAGGTTTCTTAAAGCCTTCATTGACTTTATCCCATCCTCGAGCATCATTAAATCATGTCTAAACTCACATCTCCAGTCTAGTTCCTCTAGTGATAACTCAACTCATCTCATCAATCATGCAGTTGTGAAAGTGATGTGTTGATCATACTCTTTAGAAGATAGAGATGAAGAGTACAATATTATGCTCAAATCTTTTAAACTAGGGAAATGTGGTTTATTAAGTTTCAAGACCCTAATAGCTAAGGCTGGTTAACTTAGACTCTCAAGATCTCAGAAACCAAGCGTCATCAACTCCTCAAGCCTTGAGTGATAGTGAATGTGACAGGAATACACCAACTCCATGGTTAGTGAATTTTTGTGATTTTTGAGTTTTGTAAGTTTTTTAAATTTTTTTAATCTCAAGAGAAATAATGACTAGCCCAAGCTCATATGAATAGTTGCATCCATTTTCATCCAATATGGGTGTAAGTGCGGACTGTTAGACGGCTACCTGTGTTACTTCAAGATGGTGCCATTCGCATTGTCTTTTAACCATCCACTATGCTAAGGGAGACTGCGGTTCCCTTACTGAGAAATGGTTACTCATTTCTAAGCTCAGTATTCAGAATCGCTAGTTAAGAAAATATTTTAATTTTTCAGATTTTTATGAGATTTTGAAAAAAAGGTTACTAATATTTTTACAAAAGAAGTTAGTCCCTCATTTTCGAAAAGATTTTTGAAAAGATTTTCAAACCATGTCACATAATATATATATATAGATATATATATTCAAAACATTTTTCAAAAGATTTTCAAAACGAGTAAAATCCTCATTTTTCAAACCAATGTCACATATTTTTCAAAACAACGTCACACAGTTAGAATATTTTTCAAAGCATTTACATATATTTTTATGGAAATCAGTTCACTAGATACTTATACCCTAATCCCGAAAAAGTTTCAAAAAATTCAAAATATGAGCTATGGCTAATTTATATATTATATATATGATATACCCTCATATACTTAACTATTGTTATGTCCTCATAGCACAAAGTGATATGAAACCATAGATCAAGTCAAATACAAGGTGATATATCAGAACTGACTCAAATGGCCCCCTTATACTTAGGTCAAAATGACCTAATTATAAGAAGACAACAAGAGGGATGAATGACTCCAATCCCCCCTATACTCAGGCTGAAAACAACCTTAGTATTGGATATGAAATGAAGATGGAGAGACCCGTTGTGAGTGATCAGTTACTATGCAAGGTTCCCCCAATACTTAGGCCGAAGAGTAGCCTAAGTATATGTATGTGGATTTCAGGCTTGGGGAACCAGAGATCAGTTAGGGTTAGAGGGTGGAGTGGATTTACATAGATGAATGGGTTGTGGGGGGGGTAGGTGATAAACCCAAAGAATGAAGCGGTCTTGTATTCCACACAAGGCGGGAACACAATCGAACCACAGAGAGCAATACAAAAAAATTAAGTAGCCTACAGTGTTCATGTACAACAGAGTCATCCTTGCATGAATCCTATTTTTGTGGGTTTTGGGGGTTTTATATAATATTTTTTTATTAATGTATATTTTTTTATATTTTTTATGAATATATATATATATATATCCTTATATATTTTTATATATGCATATGTTTTCTATAATATAGATATATGAATACATGCACCCCTAAAGAGTTATGTATAGAGACATATATATATTTTTTAAATTTTCATTTTCTTAATTAATATTTATTATATTTTTTCCTTTTTATATTTTATATTTTTTTATTTGTTTTTTTATATTGGAATATAAAAACTTCATAATAAAAGAGGTGCTAAAATATGTATAAAAATATGAAAAAATAGCCAAAAAATCAGAAATAAAAAATTTTTGGTCTTTTCAAATTTTTTTACTGTTTTTGTGATTTTTGGGCATTTTTCCAAATATTTTTGACATTTTTAAGAAATAAAATAATAGAAAACAGTGACTTAAGCTACTGGACAACATTGAAATGAGGTTAAAAATAGAAAATGATCTCCAAAAATCCTCAAATCAATTTTAAATGATAGATAATAAAAGAAGGAAACTATAGAAACTTACCTTGTATTTTTAGACTTTTCCTAGGATTTTTTAGATTTTTATGTAGTTTTTAAGGGTTTTCTTATTTTTAAGGTTTTTGTTTTGAATTTTTTTGTGATTTTTGGATTGACACTAAAGTAGGATAAAATAGACAGCATGTAATTTTTTTGGAATTTTTCTAGGTGTTTTACTATTTTTTTGGTATTTTCTAAGCTAGACAGTAGAGAAAATGCATGTTTTCGATTTTTAATAAATGTTAAAATGCAACAAAAATAAAATACAAAATTATGGCGTGAAAGTGCAAGTTAACAGGAGCTTGGCATGATTTTTGTGGAATTTTTCAAGTTAATATGATGCATTACGAAAATGGAGCAAGCAAGCAAAAATATATAGCCTGGTAGGGGCATTTTTGCAAATAAAAATAAAGTCAGGGGCTTCACTGCAAAAACACCAAAATATATGAACGTGTTCTGCAATTTTAAGGACTAAAATCAAATAAGCAAACCCGCCAGGGCCCCCTTGCAATTTGACCATCACGTGGGACTACACGTGATCCGCACCCACATGGACCAAAATGTAATATCAACAAAGTTCGGGGTCTTGGTTGCAATTTTCACAAAAATAATACACTTAAAATTTTATTTTATGGACTAGAGAGAAATATACAAGCATACAGGGGGTCTTATGCAATTTAATAACCTCACGTGGGACGCCACGTGAGGTGACGTGGACTAGACCTAAAAGAAATATCATAAACGTACAGGGGGGTCCATGCAAAATGTCCACAATAAAATGAACTTCGACTTTTATTTACAAGACTAAACAATAAATACAAAAACACGGGGGTGAAGATCTGCAATTTACCCATAAGTGCGCGCTGGTGGACGGCGATGATGATCTCACTTGGACACGCGTCGCGCATCCAACGGCAGGTACCGCTTCGCCGATGAAGGGCTGAGATTAGATCAGCTGAGCTGATCTGACGGTGACGGCTCTGATGGAATCTGGGGCATCCCTCCTGATCGGACGGCGATGAAGGGGTCTGGAGGAACATGGGAAGAACTCGCGCCAGGCGAGCTTCGATCTTGGAGCATGGGCTCCTCCAGGCTTCTCCCTCGTGTTTGAGGTGCTCTGGTCGTAGCTGGAGGTGTCCCGCATCTGCTCGTGGTCTTGCCATGGCTCCTAGAGGTCCAAGGAGGTCAGGAAGGTCGGGACCTCCCAGAGCCTCTTCCTGGATCGAATCGAGTCCAAAGGGGCTCGTTGTGTCGTTTGACCTGCATAGGAAGAACCAGGGGGACGAGGGCTATCTCCTCGACCCTGGGTTTCGAAGCTTTGGTGCAAGATGAGGTGAGGCGGAGGAGCTCCGACGATAGGCGGAGGAGCTCCGACGATAGGCGGAGGTGGAGCTCCGATTCGCAAGGATTGGGGGTCCTTAGTTGAACAAAAATGATCGGGAGATGGAGCATGCGATGGGGAACGAAGTGAGGTGAAGACGGTGGTCGGAAACATTGGATGTCACGGTGAAGAAGTCGCCGGAGTGGAGCTCCGGCGAACTTCGATTTCGCTATTTTACGATACTCTATTGATCAAGAGGCTAAACTAAGCACGAGAATGAAAAGCTGGATTAAAATCTACCTAAAAAGCAAGAAAGAACAACTCTTATACCTGGGGGCCGCCAGGGAGCAGGACGGACGCCGGAGCTCCGCCGCGACAAAATTGATCCCTCCTCCGGCCGATTCGCGTCGTTGAAATGCTCCCCCTGTCACGAGGAACCTCCCAGGAACGAATTCGAGGCTTTTGGGTGGATGTAAATTGGCCAAATTTGAGGAGGAGGTCGAGGGCTCTTATTTATAGACATTCTGGGCGCCCTACTTGGCCCGCGTATTCCGGCGAGTACAATGATCGTTTTCTCGATCTAACAAGCATGCGTGATAGATGGATGATCCCTCTACAGATCTCGTGAAGGCGGCGAGCGAGAATAAGGGACGAGACGTCCGGGAAAAATGGTGCAAGTCATGGAAACAACAAGGTTCAGAGGCGTCACGTCCCGATGGGACAGTTGACCAGAGGTCAACAAAGGTCGCGCCCTCATTGGTCCACCTCGGACGCTAGAGGACAAAATAGGGGACCCTGTTCTAAAATGAATTATTTAACATAATAAATGATTTTATTAGAATTTTCTTATACAATGAAAAATGTGTATTAATTCATGTAGTATTTATTTATGATTTTTAGTTATTTTTTTGATGTATTTTATTATGGTTTTATTTTAATAATGTATTTATGCATGTATTTACATGTATTTTGTATATTTTATTTTATTCTTTTATTTTCTTATTTTATAAATTTATAACTTATTTTTGTGAGTGTAGATATATTTTTATTTAATTTTTATGAGTTTATTTACATATTTAAATAAATAGGTATATGTATATGTAAGTATACTTATGGGTATTTTACCTATATACTATATATACTTTATTTATTAAATGTATTTTATTTGTTTTTATTTTGGATTTGTATTTTTAAGAAATTACATGTAATATTTACAATTTAATAAAAATATGAAAGAATAAAAGAATATGTTCCCCTTTTATTCATGTATATACTTATCATAGGTATTTTGCCTATATCTTGCATAGGCTTATTTTATTTTACAAATTCTTTTTGATTTTATTCTAATTTCAATATGTACATGTATTATATACATTATTTACAAAATTCTAAAAATATAATTTTGTAACAATAATAAACAATGAATAAATTGAATATTTTAATCAGGCAGATTGCACAATGAAGCCTAAAAACCTAACTTTCACAAATAAACTCTAAAAATTATGAAACCAATTTTATTAAATACTTCTTGAAAAGCTATATACAATTAAAGGTGATTTTGGGTAATTTTGAGTTTTTATTTGCAAGATATGGGTCTGTGAAGTTGAGATTTTGGCTTTTTATTCTGTGTATAAAATGTACACTGTGCATTATTTTTGTTCAAACTCAATTTTGTAATTTTATTTACATTATTATCTACAACTTTCAAGTACAAAGTTTCTCTATTTGATGAATGATGAATTATATACAAAATAAGTATCAAAGATGCTTAAATAAATGAGTAAATGAATAAAGTATTTATTGTACTGTTGGCCCTTATCTCCCCCTACTTTATTCCTTGTCGACCAATTCCATGTTGGCCTTGGTCTCAGGGTTCGGGTCATAAAATATTTGCAATATTTTATTCCTTTTTCTTTTCTTCTCTTTATTCTATAATTTTGGCATTAAAAATCTTATTCTATGCACAATTATTACAACAAATAATGAATGCTATTATGAGTGAATTGGTGACATTTACATGTATTTGCTGGGGTTTTTAAGGCCAAAATGATAGAATAAAGGTGATGAAATGGAGACTCATCAATACGTAAAGAAGATACGCCATGATGTACTCCCAGGAAAGTAAGTACAAACAGCTCAAGCTCTCTTGACGGACACACTGGTCAGCAACCAAAAATATATATGTTGAGTAATAAGGCACTCGAGAGAACCCTTGTTCCAATGTGAGGAGAGAAGAAAAAACACAATCCTATGCCCTCCATCATTTGGCCTTCCATCTACACTTTCAAGTCTGACAAACAACTGAGACGGTGAATTAGATGCAAGAATCGATTTATTCCCTGGTGTTGATGATTAGGTCATGAGGAGAGTTCTTGGATCAGGACTTTGAGTGACGTTTCGACTAGACTCTCATGATTGCAGTACACATTAAACGCCATATCTCTTATGTTATATGTATAAAGAAAGAGTATGATAACTAGAGAAGTTGGATTGCTTATGATTAGAGCTTGGTTGAGCTTAGAACTTTAAGAGCACTAAAACCTAGGATTCTTAATGAGACAAATCTTGAAATTTGCACATGCATAGTTAGGGATTCAACCCTCTAACTCACTAAAATTTGCTTGGACACAAGCAAAGAGCAAAGTATAGGGGTGTGATGAATACATGATTCATCTACTTTATATGATGATTTTAGCAAAATCATCTTAATAAATCTCTAATTAAATATCCTAAAATTAATTAATTATCATCAACTAATTGTGATGCAATTTGGGTTAAAACTCTGTAATTAAATAAGTCATATTTTTATCCTGATTGAGTTTATTATTTCATGTATGAATAATCATTATTTTAAACTAATTATTTCTCTTATTCATTCTTTGATTAATTAAATAACTTGGCATAAAGGAGTAAAATCCATAAAAATCAGAAAATTAAGAGAAAATGCAAAAAATCTGACATTGCACATTTTACACATATTTTATTATTATCGATTTTATTTTGTCTTTTTCTAACCTATAAAAATCCATAAAAAAATAGATTAATCATGTATATATTGTATATAGATTATTCCACTAATTAAAATCTAATTAAAAATATAAAAATCGCAAAACATTAAAATATATGGGTTAGTTGGGAATTAATACCTATATTTTAAGAAAAATTATACAGCTGACCTCTTTTACTTTTTAGCCCTCATGAATTATACCTCTCATTGAGATAAACAATTTTCACGTGGATCACTTTTTGATTTGACCCCTCCTTTATTTCTTTTCCTATTTTTTCCTCTCTATGTATGGTCAACCACTTTGTCAACAACCCCATCCACGTGTCACCCACCTATTCGCCTTACGCATCTGAGTTAGCAACGCCTGTTGACCGGTCAACTAACCTTGCCTTCTAGCGCCATCATCCTGGATTGTTGGATATGATTAGATCCAATGGCCCGCAACCCTTCCTCCTTGCACACGTGTTTACAAGGACCCTTCACGTGCGAGGCACGCACCACCCATCTACGACTCTGGGTTGTTGGATCCAATTGATCTAAGGACAACCGTAGCATCATCTACCTCTGCCCTTTTCTATTCCAGCAAACCTCTTCGCTCCGCTCGGCCTCCAATTGTTACACCCTCCCCTTCGAAAACCCCATCTGCATGTAACCCCCCTCCATATTCAAAGCCCTCACATGTCCATTAGGCCCCCTCTGATCCTCTCGCCTTCATCCCCATCTTCGGTCGCTACCCTCACCTTCACTTATAAAACTCAAGCTTTGCCTCTGATCAAATGCATCCACCAATTGCAAAACCTCCCCTCTAGCCCCGTTCCTACCCTTCTCGGTGATAACTCGAAGGCTGACCGACGTCGGGCAATGATGTGGGTAGTTCTAGTGTGATCCGCAACTACCCTTTGGCCGAGTTGCAACTTTCTTCCTTGAGATGTAAGATCTTTATTCCCCTCCCTCATAAAAACATCGGGCGACCACTCCATGAGGAAGCCCAACTCCTCTATTCTCAAGAGAGCCTTGTCATTAACCTCCTCCATCTCTTCGATCGTCTTCAGGTACAGATCTTCCTCGCACATTTTCTTCTTATTCTCCAGCAGCACCGCTCCCACTTCAGACCAATCTCCTTGACCCGACTCCACCCCATTCTTATCCCTCTCAAGTTCATCTTCTACCTCCCAAGTCCCTTAATCTCCGGCCTCGCCAAGGTTAGAGATAAGCTCCTCTTCCAATGCCACCACACGAGTTTCATTCCCCTTTCTTCTTCGTGGTTTTTGCACGCTAACCCCTGCAGGAAACACCTTTGCCTCTGCCTCACACGGCTGCTGCTCCGCCATCCTCGCCCATGCGCGACCCTCCTCTGCCTCGCACGGCTGTTGCTCCTCCATTCGCGCTCACACGTAACCCTCCTCCGCCTCACGCAACAACTTCTTCACCTTCAACAGCTTGGTTGTGTGTCGATCGAGCTCCGCCACTACCCTTAATTTCTAGCCATCATTGGATCGAGATCAAGGCCTTAATCCAAAGGTCCCAAAGACATCCATGTCGCCCCGCTCCACGCTTGCCTCCTCGCCTTGAGGCTAGGGGTCTTCGAGTTCTACCTCGCTGCCACGTGGAGCTTCGACGCTTGAGCAACAACCCCGTCGAGCCACCCAAGCCATGCGCCATGCGAGGGTGGGGGAAAACTAGAGCCAATCCACCATGTTTCCAGAAGATAGCACCAAGGTCCTTGCCTCCAGAGGTCACGAACCATGAACGAGCTCGTCGTGGGCAAATCTCATTGGACCTTGCGTGTTTCGATATTTGCAGATAAGCTCCTCCAGGGACTTCTATGAAAAAAAGTCATGTTTTTATTTCATTTTAGTCCTTGAAATTTCATTATATTATATCTCGGTCACTTGAACTCCAAATTTAATGCATAATATGTCATTTTTAAGCTTGTTTTGTGCTCTTTCTCATAATATATCTTATGAACAAATCAAAGCATGATTATTAATATTAATATTTTGATGGACCTCTTGATCTATGCAAGTCTTGTTTTTTTACATATTTTATGATAATTTTCAACAAATAATTTAGAAAAAAAATGATATGATTTATGGGGCTTAATTGAGGGGACTTATTTGTTTTATTCCTTTGATATTATTGTCTAATATTTAAGGATCAAATCACAAGAGTTTTGGGGATAGATATTCTGCTTCAAAATTATCATTGATCTATTTAGTAGGAACGTCAATAAATCGGTTTAATTTAGTACATGCATCTTGGATTCAATTGAATATATTTCTTGGGTTTATTTCTTTCTGTTGATCTATGATTGATTGAGGATTTCTTGATCATTGTTTGAGATTTAATCTTCGCGATGGACTCCATTGTAAAGATACTCGATTTGTTTATTGATCTTATTAATTGAAGAGTTCATCATTGCATGGTCGTAATCAAGGAGAAAATATTTCAATACCATGACATTTTATATGATTAAGATTCAATCTATTCGAGGCTTAATTACAGAGAAAATCAGGAGCAGAGTATCTTGAAGAATTCTCGTCGGATAAATCCTTGATATATTGATCTTTTTGGCATGCATCCGAGATTTCTGGATTTAATCTCTTTGGTTTCTGATTTCATTTGTGGATTAATTAACCTTTTTAATTGAGGATTGGACTTATGTAATCACATATGTGGTGCTTAATTTTCCTCCTTCTTTACTTTGTTTGCATTGTATCTCTTTTCTTTCATTTTCATTTTATTTTCCAGCATATATATTGACATTGCGATTAAATAATTATTTAAACTAAATTTAGAACCGAGAAACTAAAAATCACAGTTCCCCGTATTCGACCTTGGTACAATTATAAAGTAAAAAATGTTCCAAAATATTCAAGAATCGTGATTTTTGGCGAAATGCTTTTCATCTTCTATACCACAATTATCGATTATTAGAGAGGTGAAATATGCACTCATCACTTACCGACCGAGTATCGACTGCCAACTTCTGCAACTTTAGTCTGGACAATCAGTTTCATGTTCGGTTGTCTCAGGGACAAGAGTGCCCTCAAGAGTTTGATCATTATGGTTCTGGTTCAGGAATTTTACGTCTTGAGTTTCACAATCAACAGTCTCTCTAGCAAAGGCTAAGAACGACTATCCCATAACGATAGGAGACTCAGACAACTCTTCTCGGTGCTCTATGTCTAGGACAATGAAGTCCACTATGTACATGACACCTTGGAAACTCATGGCGATGGAAATAGCTTCTTTCAATCTTTTGCTAGGTCGACCTGGAAATTGAACGACCGCTCTTGTCTTCTCGAGCGATTCGAGTTTCAATTGGTCAAGCACGGACTTCGAGAGGATGTTCAAGGTGGAGTCATTGTCTTTCCGAACATGAGTAAACTCAGTATTCTCAATTTCACTTGTAACCCTAGTCAACCATTTGACTACGCGGCTTTTGTTTTCTGGGTCATCGCCATTGAACTGGCCATAGTGATTAAGTGATATTTAGTTCCAGATCTTTTCTTGCCCGTGACACTTGTCTTCTTAGGTGATATCTGACTCTTCACAAATATATGAAGATCGGGTACATACTCTATGACATGAATTTATGGGAACTCTAAGATCGGACTTTTGTAAAATGCTTCTATTTTATTGTTGTCCATTTTTTTGTTTTTTTTGTTTTTTAGTCTTTTTATTAAAGCGAGTGGAATAGTCACTGGACTGGTCAGATGCCTGCGGTATATATGCTTGAAATATTTGCATGTGATTGGTCTTGGTTTTGCTTCTTGTGGTCCTCATCTTTACTTGTTTGTTCATAATTTATTTTACCACGTGGATGACATTATCAAGTTGTTCGTCAAAGCGTTCAGCTCTCTTATTAATCCGAGTCATGTCATTCGCTATCATCTCATGTCTTGGAGATGAATAACTGTACTCGTCATGTCGTGATTCCGGCATGCAATCCTGAACTGAGTAGTAGTCATTCTATGTGGTCATGGTCAGGTCATGGGTCTTATTTCCTTGACTCTGAATCTCAATTATTTGATCATAGGAAAATTGATTGTGCTCGGGAAGAGAGTTATCCCGAGTAGGGGATGGCTCAAACAGTGAATTCTCAATCATAATCGGGAATCATGTTTCTCTGTCAAAATCAGTTATGCTCATGTCTATCCTCAAATGCGCTCACTCCATTATGTCCACATAATAATCATTTGGTTCTGTGGGTAGTGTATATCTCGAGAACTCAATCAAGGAAGGAGTGGGGTGGTGGAAAGAGGGTGAAATGTGCGAGGGGGGAAAGAATGACGGTCGAGGAAGAACCGTCCCAGACAAAGTAATCTTCTGAAATGAGAATGAATATGAAGATGGTCAGGATTCAGTCATATAAGTGCGACCCACGGAATCTAAGTATGAATATCAATATTCTGAAATCTTCAAAAATAAATGTGAATGATTTACGAACCTCGATGTAGATATGCAAGTGCAGTGTGCTTTGAACGCACAAAATTCAATACACAACGTGAACCCAAAAATTCACCAACTTCATATAGTGAAGGCCTCAAGGGTTCGACCGATTATATTCTTAGTTTTAAATCGATGATAAAGCAATCTTATGATCTGTTACACACAGTGTTTCACCCTAATGCCCATATGTGGTTCTACTACCCCTCAATCAAAGAAGTGAACAGCCCAGGCTGCCCTGTTATATCACACAACTAAAGAGGTAGTAGAGGGACACACTGAAAATAATAAGGCAACGTATTGGCCGAAGAACTTAAGGGAGGTGGTCTCAACATGGGATGCATTCAAGGCTGTGTTCTTGAAGAAATTCTATCGAGTGAGTAGAATTAACCAAATGAGGATCAAGCTCACAAGCTTCACCCATCATCCTAACGAACCATTTCATGAAACCTGAGAGAGATTTATGGACCTAATTCAAAAATGCTCAGGGCATGGCATAAGCAAGATGATGCTGGTTTAGAGTCTTGTTAGTGGTTTGAACCCTGAAATGCAAGGGTTAGTTGGTACTTCTTGTGGAGGAAGCTATATGTGACGTCACGAGGATATTGTCTACAAGGTGTTCAAGAAGCTAGCAAACACGAGTTGTGCGCAAACCACAAACCGGGCCTACATGCCCAACCCCCTTTCACTCTCATCAAAAGAAGGGGAAAAGAAGACTGTGAACAATATGTCCATTGACCAACCAACATGGGGATCATTGCTGATAAGCTAACTGTGGTTGAACAGATTTACAAGAAGGTGGACGAACTCCATAAATCTAATGATATGGAGAAAGTTTCTAGAATGGCCAAGCAAGTGGAGGAATTAACTAATATAGTATCTAAGATCCAAATGCCCGCCTTGACTATACCTCCTACTACCATATATCAGATTCACCATATTCAGGGGCAAGGAGCAGGGCAACAAAGCAACTAGGGTGGAGATCAATTTTTCGCCCAACAAACCAAAGAAACCACCGCTCAGATAATTTATGAGAAATCTCCGTGAGTGATGGAGATCAACGAAGTTTGGTACAACCTTGACCTCGTCAACTGACAGGAATCCAAATAACACCAAACCCTTGTCCACCACAGTCTCGTCCTAGCTATCAGCCCCAACATCAACAACAACAATAATAATAATAATACCAGCAGTCCCATCCAGGTTACCAGAAACTGCAACAGCAGCAACAGTACCAACGTCAGGGCTAGCAGGGCCAGTTCCATCCCAACCAGCAAAACCAGCAACCCCATGACATGCAAGGCCAGGGGTCTTCCTCTTCAATCTCTCCGAACTCCATTGAGTGCTGGATGAACTTCATGACATGAGGGTTGGTATTGATCAACTCTCCAGATGGAGAGATGAGTGCACTGCATCACAAACCGTGATTCTCGCTCAAGTCCAAGTTAATCCTAATAATATTGGACACAAAGATCAGGTAATAATCTCAGGATATTCTTTACCTAAATACGAGATCTTTTCGCCTGATGACACGAATCATATTTCTCTCAGGAGCGGAAAGACCGTAACCATGCTTGATCGAGCAGAGGAACACTGTGACATAGTCCTAGTATCCACACCTAAGCATACATCTGGGAAAGAAGAGGAGGAGGAGGAGAGACCACCAACCCCCACACAAGAGCATCACAACACCTCGGAGTCAAGCAAGTCCGAACCAGAAGAAGCGGACTCACAACAGCAGCAACACCCCCCACAACCACAAGTGTCATCTTCTTTTTCCTAGTACTAGTCAGAATGCAAGTGTCGATCTCAGTCATGGTCATTTACAAACCTATAATTCCAAAAAAAGTGACTTTTCAGTTCCCGATCTTGATTACTCAATCCCTTTCCCCCGTGCTCTAGCGGCTAGAAAGAAGAAAAACTTTTAAAAAATGATGAAGAGATGGTCTGCATCTGCGAAGAAAGCATCGATGTTGCTTTATCCCTAGACGAGATGATAGAAAGAGATATTGTTTCTATAAAATACCTTAAGGTAAGAAGCACGCTGAATAGGGTCAGCAGAAAGAATTAAAGACGAACAACGAAGCATATCCTCTCCATCACTACATCTCGTTTAATCGGAAATGAACTCCCAAGGAAGAAGAGAGACATGGGTGCCCACTTCCTGACTAGCCAGATCGATGAGATAAAGTTTGCTAGAATTTTATCAGACAATGTTCCTCAATCAATCTCATGCCCATCACACTTTATGAACATCTGAATTTGAGACATCTGCAGATACATCAACTAAGAGACCTAGAGGCGAGATCATGAAAGTTGTAATCAATGTCGAGGGACATGATTATCCAGTAAAATTTACATTGCTTGATATGGATGTCCCTAGGAATTGGAAAGATTGCTGGATTATTTTAGGGTGATCCATCCTTGGGACCGCAGGAGACCTATTTGAATATACCTCTGGGAAAATCCGATTTGGAGATGTTGAACTAGAAATGAAGCATACTAGATTTCGAAGACTTGGTACATAATCTATCAACAAGTTAGGAATTTCCAAGTCAGAGGCAGATTGTAGTAGAGGGACACACTGAAAATGTCGACTATGGTAGGAGGCGAGCGCTTGCAGCTCCCAAACTTGTAAGAATCGGATCTGGATACTTAAGGCACATGTCTAGGGTTTTGAGCGCTAACCTTACGACTACGTCCTCACCCACAAAGTCTGGAGGTATGTACATGTGCACAAGAACGGGGTTTCTCTCCCACAATAAATGGTTTTTAGCTTCATCTGATTTTATTTGGTCAATAGTATTTAGAAGTCTCGACTTTATTAAGTGATCACTTTCTTTAAGTTGATAATGAAGTTTGTCTACATGGGGATTCCAATTTCCTTTAAACTTTTGATGCATGAAAATCGAGGGAGAAGTAGGAAAAGCCAATACAATTCGATAAATCAATGGTGCATGCTCGAGTAGGGATACTTATAGTGATCCTCGCAATCTATGTGCAAATGTTAAACAAAACCTAAATTTAATCTATATGAATGCACCATAAAACCAATATAGATAGATAATTCTATTAGTGAGTGAATAATGAGTTAATTTTGGCTAAGTATAACATCTAGTGCATCTATAAATTGTGAAAATGTAGACCTAAGATTACGAGCACATAATAAATCCCAGTAGCTCTAATAATTACCAGGCAATCCCAGATCTACATCAACCATCACAAAATATATGGCTTGATAGACCGAGTGTCTCGTTCGAGTACAAATGTGAGTCTTAAAATGAAGATCATTGGAAATAGGAAAAACATTTACAAATTATTTACAAAAATAAAGAAATAAAATCGCTCTTTCTCTCTCAAAAATGAAAGATTTCTTCATGCCTCTTTAACGGGATTGGTCCACAAAATCTTCATCCTCCAGTTGCTCTGAGTTGCGTCAGTTTCCGGGAAAGCCGCTCCAAGTTCACCTGGTGCATCACATGAAAAGAGAAAAAAAATCAAATGTTAGAAATATCCACTATATATAATGCAGAGAAATAAATAAAGAAATAGATACAAGAAGATCCAGGGGTCATACTACCCGCGAGTGGAAAGCCAAAAATCTAAATTATCTAAAAATTCATCCAAAACCATATATCTCCCCGGCAATGACGCAATTTTACGAGCTCGAAAATCTCTATTTAATTTAATATATTGTTGTTGTAGTCGGGCAACTCTAGAGATATGTCAAAGATGACTACAATGAGAAATAATACATAAGATTAAATTTCCCCTGGGTAGGGGCGCATGTGTAGTTCTGAAGGAATCCGAGGGCATGCTTTGCAATTATCCCAAGGTAGGATTGTTGGACATGCGAGCCCACGGCGAGCCATTATGCAATAAATGTTATTGCAAATAGCATTCCCTGATCTGAAATGAAGAATAACTAATTTGCATAATATGTCCCTTAGTATGATTAGGGTTATGTACCATGGCCATCTTGATGATCACACAGGTGTTGGTTCAATTATTGAATCATAGAGGCTGGTGCTTGGATGAATATCTAAATAGTTAGATTGAGGACTCATCAAGTTCCGTCAAATGATTGTTAAGAGATGATCTCCAGCCTGAGTAGGAGATGGCAATCCTTTCTCACTTGGATGCTATCTGACCGACCTCTTGATGCAAGTCCTCTGCATGGGAATAGATATTCGGAGGTATTAGATTAGTTAGGTCAAAGAGTTGACTTAACGAGATCGAGATAACCAAAGACCTATGTCGTATGGTGTCATGATATAGGCATGCATCCTCTGACCGGTGACAGATGTGTTACTATATGTCTGAGTATGTACATTTGGCAGACCAATAGGTTGATGACCTAATCAAGGTCTATACACCGACGCACTGGTGTGCATATAAGGGCATATAAGTAATACGATCTCTCAAAGGGATCATACATGTTCATTGCTGAACCAGAAGACATGATCTTACTCATGAGATATTGGGAAGAATCAAATTCCATGCACGGTCGTCTCGCTTTGGAAGCTTTACTGAATTTGTAGGTTTGATATATACTTTTGGAGAAGTATTTGATAAACCCCTGGGTATGATATCTGCTTTTGGAAAGCATAGGATCGATACCGACTCCCAATGATCGAATGAGAAACTTGATGATAAAACTCCGAAGTAGACAGCGTAAAATTGATCTTATACTTTGGGCTTATTCAGGGTCTTCCAGTATGCAGGATGTACATGTATTAGGAATGCATGAGGGTGATGTGATCATAAAAGATTGTATAACCATGACGCTTCCATTCCGAGGGAGTGATGAATCAGGTCTGGATTTTAGTGACTCCTCTCATAGAGAAGTAATCTGATCTTAGTTTAAATGTTGGACATCAATCTGAATGCGATTCAGATATAATGAGAAGATTAGATTTGCGGTCTTGATTTAATCAAGCATCCATGGGAGGTCCGCAAGATCTGTATTTGAGATTTAATCTCAATATCCAAGTCACTATGCGTGGAACAATACAATCGCCTTGTTCTTATCTCCAAGTATCTGCGGAGAAAGCGCATTATCCTTGAAAGAGTTCATGGATAATTTCATTGTTGATATATGTATTCCGAGCATTGAGAAAATGGATAATCAAGTGTGATTTAATTATCATGATTAATATGAATTTGATTCATATTATTATGAGAGTTGTATGAGATGATTAAATATGATTTAATTATCAAAGATATGAATAATGTGAATGTGATTCATGTTATTTGGGCACATGAGAAAAGAGATCCAAGATGATTAAATGTGATTTAATTATCGTGGATATGAATAATGTGGATAGCACTATCCATATTATTCAGGTATATTATAAATGTGATTTATAATATATTAAAGAGAGCATATTATGATTATATTCACTGATTAATTGTTAATGTGAATTGGATTCACACCGAATGATTAATTGAACATATAATTACAATTTTTGGGTTGTGAACGAGATTCACATAGTTTCAATGGCTTGATTGAATTTTTTTACAAAATAATTGTGAATTATTATTGTGGAAAATATTTACAACAAGAGTTGTTGTAAATTGATGAGATATCATGAGATAATGAGATCTCATGATAATTAGAGGAGATAGACCCATTCTACTTAAGAGAAGTGGACGGCTACAACTCTCCATGAGGAGAATAGTAGTCGTCCCCCCCCCCTCTTTTAGGAAAAGAGGTTAGTCTCCTCGTTATCTCATCTCTAGTCAAAGATGATTTAATTTGGAGTTAATTATGTTGATTTATCAATATAATTTAATTTAAAATAAATCATTTGTTGTTGTGTTTTTTACAGTGACATCTTAGCCATTGAAAGAAACACAAATCAATCTCATCCATTGATTGTGTGTTGTCCGTGGATTGAGATCCATGGATCCCAACACCCTATATAAGAAGAGCCACCCTTGCTCTTCGAGAGATACATTTACAACGTAAACTAATGCTCTCTTCCTCTCTCTCTCTCTCTCTCCACATGCCAAGGCTCTCTCCCTCACTCTCTTATGGTCGTCCACCATGGAGCCATTGAGAGACTCGCCATCGCCGCAACATCGTCGTTATGCTGCCAGAGTACTTGCTCATGGATCTCTGTCTCATTCGGTGTAACTCGCTCGTGAAGAAGATATCAGATCTCGTGTGACGGGATCAGGAGATTCGCCGCTTGGATCATCAACTTGGATTACGAGAAGGACGTGTCTCATCAACGCGCTCGCAAGCGTCTTCTTTGTCGGATCGGACTTGATACAGAAGATCCCTTCATTTGGAGACTCGATCGCAACCACACTTTAAGAGGTAAACCTTATACCTATTGTGGTTTAGATGAAACGATCCAAGAAAGGTTCTAGTATCATGTAGTTTCATCAAATTATTTTTTAAAATTATGCTGCATCGAGCAACTAGTGTGACTAGTCGCTCCCGATCGCATTCAATGCGATCCACACGCTTCTGCGATGCGCTTGAGGATCTTCCCATATCATTCAAGGACGTGCTGGTTGTTTTGCGGTTATGGAAATGTAGCGGGGTGCTTGTGTAAAATAACCGCACCTACGTGCTGAAGGCGTGAGCATGGGTCGGACGGAGACATATCACACGCCCCCATGTGGTAGTCGCTTGCTACTTCAGTGCAATCTGAGGTACGGGGCTCGGTGATTAGGCATGGGATTGATCTCAGTTGTGAAATAAAGCTCGATCCACTACTGGTATTTGGGCACGAATCAACGACCCCGATCTTCCTTGTTCTTGATCAAACGCTATCTGATCCTTCGTATTGGGCTTGTGCATTCTTCATCAAGTCAAGTCCGATAGTTTGACCATGGCTCAATGACTGCTTGATTTGGGGGACGGTATTGGGGGCTGCTCTGATGATGGTGGAAGGAAAAGAGTGGTGGAAGGTATAGAGGAGATAAAAGGGAAGGCAACAAGGCTCGAAGATGGCGATGAATCGACGATGGAGAATGATCTTGTGTTGGAAAAACAAATAAAGAACGAAGGGGATGAAGAAAAAGAGATGAAGAGGAATATGAAGAAGAATGGGTAAACGCTTAGGTTGGAGGGAGCAAGGGGCTCTCTCCGGTTGTCGCCTCGTCGTGGGCGAAACACTATGTAGATCTGTGGGATGCAAAAGCACCGCAACACGATGTAATGATCGTGGATCACATCAGGGAGGTCTTCGCTGGAGGTGGTGGACGCTGTCACCAATCACCTCTCGGCTCTCTCTCTCTCTTGGTGTGGTAGATGATGAATCCACATTTCATCATCTTTATTCTATCATTTTGGCACCAAAAACCCTAGCAAATGCCCGAAAATACCCTTAAATAGAGCATCTTAGCATTCATGCATGTGCATCTAAACAGTGTATAAATTACTGTAATTAAGGCCAAAATTATAGAATAAATAAAGAAAAGAAAAAGAATAAAATATTGTAAATATTTTGTGACTCAAAACCCCCGAGACCTAGGCATCTTGATGAATAGGTCGACAAGGAATAAAGTAGGGGGAGATAAGGTCAGAAATACAGATAAAATACCTATACATTTTATTCACTCTTTATTCATATTTTGGGACCTATTTTTAGTTCCACTTTTTATACATCAAATAAAGAAACTTTGTACATGAAAGTTATAGCTAATTTTATAAATAAAAATACAAAATTGATTTCACTAAAAAATAATGTACATATAAAAAGCTATGGTCTGAATAAAAATCCAGAATCCCAACTTCCCAGACCCGTATCTCACAAATAAAAATTCCAAATGCAGCATACTCACCTCTAATTGTACATAGAATAAAATAAGCTATTTAATGGCGGTGGTTTCGCATTTGGCGGAGCTACGGTTTGAAAGTTGAGTTTTGGACCCCCGTTGTATAGCTATACTGATTAAAATATTCAATTTATTATTTATTTATTATTTTTTTAATTTTATATTTTTATAATGTTGTAAATATTACTTATAATAAATAATTGAAATCAGAATAAAAATGTAAATAAAACTCAAAATAAAATACATACATATTTGATACATAGGTATTATACCTGTACTTATATCCACATAAAATATACTTCTATTTTATTAAATATACAAAACATATCATAAAAATAAAACAAAATTGTATATATGTGTATAAAAGTATTTTATAATTTTATAAAGTAAGAAATAAAAATAATAAAATCAAAATATACAAAATAAAAATAAAAGGATACAATATATAGATAATGTACCTACATAGGGGTATAAAAGCAACTTGTAAAAATATATATCATAAAAATAATTAAAAATCGGAATAAAACAATTTATAAAATTACAAGAACTTTTTATTTTATAACCTAATCAAAATAATATCATTTGTTATTTTTTATTGATTTTACAAAGGGTTTTTCCCGGTTGGTCCACGTGGACCAACCACTGTCTGACCCCCCTGTGGCCTTTGTCAGAACGAGTTTTGACCTCTTTCGCGATTTTTTCGAGGTTGTATCTTTCATCATCTGGGGTTGAAGTCTTCTGCAAAATTGTAGCTCAAAGACCCATGAATCACGCCCAGCTCTCATCTCGGACTTCGGATCATCACGTTGCCAGATACGCCTCGGTCAAATGAGCCCCGTCGTCAACCCTTTAAAACCCACTTCTGACCCCCTTTTGAAAATTTGAACCGCATTATACCGAGTTTTCTTCCACCTGAGGGTCGAGTTGGAAGCCTGTTGGTGACAGCATCGGGTTTCCATCGCCCAAGCGGAGGAAGATGACATCTCAGGCGAGTTCCACACCTCCGGCAGCCGCCGTCGAGGTACCCCCCTTCCCTCGCTCAACCTGGGCTCGAGGTCATGTATTTTCTTTAGTGTTTTCGCCTTCATTCCATTCCTGACGTCCCCAGCTTCATTTTCCCCCATTTATCCTGTTCATCCGCTAGTCGATTCGCTCAATCGACATTAGGCCGGAATATCTCCGGCCACCACCGCCGTCTCCAAGCCATCAACTCCCGTCGTTTTCCATCATTTTGCCACCTGGGGGTGCTCGGCATTTTGCCCGAGCCCTTCCTTAACTTTTTGCAGGTCGCTGGAGGGAGAAGACCCCATCTGGAGGGTCGATTTTGAGGAACCGTGGTTCCTGGAACCCATTGCAGTTCTTGAGCCCGCTGTCGAGCATCGGCGCTACTCACCCCTTTTTGGCTCGGCTGGCGGATCGAGGAAACTCCCAGGAGTCGAAGAGGACTCCAGCGACGAGAACGGAGGCCGGACCACCGCCAGATCGTAGATCGAAGTCCATCTCCGACCGTGTTCTTCCCTGTTCTTGCAGGGAGGTCCACGGCCGTTGGATCGGGCTTCCAACCCAGAAGCTCCACCAACCGTCGGATCCAGAGAGGCCAAGACCGTCCGCTCCATTCAGATCTTCTAATCCTGGCCGCCCGTGCGAAGGGGTATCGGACGCCCGGAACTCGACACGTGGCGCAAGTGAGCGACCTCCGCCGTTGGATCCGCCCTTATGCTGGGTATTTTGCGCACATAACCCAGCGATTTTTGTTATTATTTATTAGTTTATAAGCTTTCGTCTGTTGTTCAAAGATTTTGTATTATTTGCGATAAAACCCCTGGATTTTGCGTATTTACTTTCATATCCCCGCCAGGTCGCGTACGCGCCACGTGATCCTGGGAAGTTTTGCAAGAAAGACCCTGCAGCTTTGGGTATTTACGTTTAGTCCAGAATATATTGTATTCAGTGCAAAGTCTTGCGTGGAAATTTTGTATAGGCCCTGGATATTTTGCATATTGCATGTATACCCTTGCCAGCCCTTTAATTTGTGCTTGTTTTGTCTATTTATTTGAAGCATCATTTTAGATCCAAAAATTCTAAAATTTTGAACTTAAGTTCCTGGGCATTTGAACTTCCACGCCACCATTTTAGTTTTTGATTTTATTTTATTTTCATATTTATTAAAATCAAAAACAGCCTTTTTGTATACTGTCTAGCTTAGAAAATGCCAAAAAAATATTGAAACACTTCCAAAAATTCCAAAAAAATCACCTAGTGTCTATTTTCACCTATTTTAGTGTCAGTCCAAAAATCATTAAAAATCTCAAAAGAAAAACCCTAAAAATTTAAAAACACTCAAAAACTTCAAAGAAATATATAAAATCAAGGAAAACTCTAAAAATACAAACTCAGGTTCTGGTTGTTCCTCATTTTGTCTTCTTTTATTTGAAAATTATTTTGAAAATTTTTGGTTGCTGTCTGCTATTTTTGATTCCAGTTTTACCCCCAGCCAGCAACTTTGTCACTGTTTTCTCTTATTTCAGCAATTAAAAATACTAAAAAAAACCTTGAAAAATCCCCAAAAATCACAAAAACAGTAAAAAATCCTAAAAATATCAAAAACACTTTATTTCTGAATTTTTGGTTATTTTTGCACGTTTTTTTATAAATACTTTACCTTGTCTTTTATTACCTTGCCTTTAAATTCCAATATTGAAAAAAAAAGAAAAAGAAAAATATAAAATATAAAACTATAAAAATCAGAAAATTAAAAATCAAAAAAATTAAAAAAAACCCACAAAAATTGTATTTGCTTGCTTGCTTAGTGTAGACACTTCACACATTTACTTGTGCACACATTTTTGAATTACCCTGCTTGCTCCCTGTGTTCGAACTCTCTACATACTTGCACCTATACATCTTTTATGTAGAGTTAAAAATAAATTTTAACTCCACATTAGTTCTCATTTATTGATCTTTAGTGTGGGTTAATTGTTAATTTTAGTCCAGATTTAGAGTGGTCAATACACCGACTGAGTTCACGCTTTGTGTTGAACTTAAGACCACCTATTTTTGGCAAAATCAAATGGCGTCGTTGCCGGGGAGCAACAGCGAGTAGTTTACATTTTGTTTGTCTGTGACTGTCTACCATAGCTTTAATTTTATCTCTCTTACATTTTTGATATATTTTGATTGAGATATTCTGACCACTCTTCTTTGTCTTCTTGCGAGGGACCGCGGAGCAAGGCGGATCGCCTGGGTGACCCGGAGCAACCTTGGGACGCGGAGCCGGCTATTCTTTAGCCAAGCCGGTGGGAGAGAGAGCAAGAGGAGTAAGGGAGAGAGATTAGATTAGCTCTTATTTTATTTTTGTGAGAGAGTGATTTATTTAATTGTAATAATACAGGTACACTTGGACTCTCGGACACTTAGACACTACCGGGCCTAATTTTTGGATGTTTGTTCACCCGGGGGCTCACCGTGGTTTTTATCGCGTTTTCATCGCTGTCATTTTCCGGTTTTGTTTTCATTCTTCCTTTCTTTTGTGGATTGAGCTCTTAGATTAGATCCTGCTTGATTCGATTAGAATAGGTCCAAATACACTAAGTACCTTTGCATGTTCCTATAGATCGTTGTTGGACTTAGACTAATTAAACAGTTGGCTAGTAGCTTCTGATCCACGCGCCGCGAGCTCACACCCGAACAAGCGCTTTCTCCTAACTCAAATGTGTTGAGCAGAGGAGGGGTGAGCCTAGACCGGACACTCGGATTAGGAGTTAGTAGCTAGCTTACGGTTCTTCACGCTAGCAGTTGCCTGTTCTAGGACGATTTCCGCTTGCATATCGCCATGTAGTGTAGGTTTAAAAATTCTGCTTTGCATCCCGCATGGAGAGAGCTGGGATTCGCTGTAAGTCTTCTTACTTTGCATGCATCATCTAGGCACAAAGGTGAGATTTCCACCTTGGTGTCGACTTGCACGGCTTTTCCGACTCTATTCTCCCTCTGTTTTTGGAACAAAGTAGGATCAAGAAAATAAAAAAACCGTTAGGCGCTTGTTTGAATCTACTCAAAAGAAGCGATAACACCAAAAAAATTAAAAAAGGGACTGCTAAGAAAACTTGACCAAAAATAAAATCGGTAATTGGATTCATTGCTTGGGAGAGTAACACCCTCACTTGTATTCAGGTTGCATGGGAAGGTCTCCTTCCAAGTGAGGTGAGCGCTTCGTAAGGATTAGAGCCAAAAACCAACTTGTGGCTGCCTTGTGTATCGCCTGGATTTCCGAAGTATTGGCGCTACTATCGTACATAGTCGAGTAGGACTTGGTCGCCATTGGTGACTCACTATTGTGTGAGCGCCGACCTTGTCCGAAGTACCGAGCTTAGACCACGCCTTCACCGGTGTGTCTGTCTCACCGGCTGCGTCCGAGTAGGATCTTGCACGCTCACGGGTGATTCCGTTGCGAGCGAGGTCCGAAGTATCGGTTTCGCCTATCGGCTTCCTCCCTCTATTTCTTTGGCTGAGTAGGGATCCAGGAAGGGTTACAAGGACCTTAAAAAGCGCAAGTTACAGGTTATACAGGAGGAGGACAAGTACGGGGACACTTTCCTGGCAGTACTCTCACTCCTATAGGCGTAGCGTTCTAAGGACTCGTGACAAGATAAATACCTGAAAACAAGCTAAAATTGACAAGATAAAAGCCGAACCTTCACGGCTTCACGTGTTGAGTTGGTGAATTCACCTCTGCTTTGTGTTTGATTTCTAGATTTATTTAGGTCAAGATCAAAAACACCGCACAATTGTGCACAATTTTGTTGCATATTTTATCTTCTTTTTCTCTTGCATTTTCCCTACTCTTCTCGAATAATCAAGATGATGGGACAGAGATCTCTTAGGCCGACCTTGTTGGCACCGCTATCCAGCACTCCTCCTCATTCATCTAGGAATACCTCGGAGAGTCCGCTCTCCGAGCCCGAGTTCACATCCACCCTGTTCCCCTTGACCACCCTTCCCATTCTCCTTCTCTCAGTCCAATTTTTCAGAATACAGTGCATCACAGAGTTCGGCTCATTCGACAACACCTGAGATGGCCTCTTTTGCTTTTTCAGAAAATCCAGCAATGGCAGACAGAGGCGAGCACCCAGATGACCACGATCACCCTCCATTCATAATCGATCAAGTGGCCATCAACAATTCTTTGTTAGCATCCCTGGAGACAATGCAGAGACAGATCCGTGACCAGGGAACATTCATGGGTGATCTGATGAGAGAAATAGCGCAGATGAGAGAGAACCGACCTGGGGGCGGTGGCGGAGGTGGAGGAGGAGGACCCGATGCAGGAGGAGGCGGATCCAGACGCTGAGCGACCGCCACAGACCATCATGAGGGGAACTGCACAACCCAGCTGCATCCCTCACTCACCGGTGGATCAGACTCCCGCCAATCCACGGAGATTTCGAGCTTCGGCCCCACACGATTCAGCTGCTACCCAAGTTTCACGGGGTGTCGACCGAAGAGCCGCACCTCCACCTCCAAGAGTTTGAAATGATTTGCAGCACTATCCATGATCGGTTGATGACCGAGGACACCATTAAGATGATCGCCTTTCCATTCTCTTTGGTTGACAGAGCCGCATATTGGCTCAAACACCTTGGGCGATTCGTCGACACTTGGGCAGATCTCCGGACCGTGTACTTGAAGAAGTACTACCCTCTCGGCCTGACCAACGCAGCTTGAGCCATGATCAGTAACTTCGTCATGATCCCAAATGAACAGTTCCATGAAGCCTGGGATCGATTCAGAGAGCTCATCGACCGGTGTCCACATCATGACATCTCCAAGCCCAATCTCGTGCAGAGTTTCTTCTATGGGCTGACACCGGAGCTGCATGGGCTAGTGAACGCCTCTTGTGGTGGGTTTATTTCTCCAAAGGAGAAGACGACGTCTGGGCCATCTACGAAGGCATGGCAGAAAACTCTACTGTGATGACCCAGGCCCGAGTCTACACACAGCAGAAGCCCCCGCAAGGAGCGGGATCATTTCAGAGGATCGCCCGCATCGATGCCGGTCCCAATACAACGTCGGTAGCCGCCGCCCAAGCCGAATCAGCAGCAGCCGACATGGGCATTATTAGTGAGAAGTTGGACCGCATGGAGATCCTCGAGAAGAAGCAGAACCAAGGTCTTGCTCAGATGGACCTTCTCACCAAAACCATGAGTGACCTGAAAACTCAAATCCTATGCATTCAGGAGGCACAAGCTCATTCCCAGCAGCCTCCCAGGTCACGGGCTGACTCCAGCAGTAGCAGCTCCAACCAACCCTCTACCTCATACCGACAGGTAAATCATATCCAGGCAGAGCCGGTTCCATTGCTACAATACCATCCAGAGCAACCGCCATCTCAGGAGACTCAGATGGTGGTGTATCAGCCGGAGCAGCCACTGGCAGTTCTTCCTCCACCCTCCTTCGAGCAGGAACCATTGATGGAAGTCAATGGGATTTGGTACGACCGGTACCCTCAGCCCGGGATTCGTCGGGATCACCCCGGATTCCGTTGGGGCAATGGTGGATCCTCTTCCCAGCACAGAACCCTGCCCAAGGACACCAGAACAGACAGCCACAACAGCATAACCAGCAGCCCCAGTATGCCCAGCCGCAGCAATATCACAGTGGTCCTCGTCCCGCCTATCAGGGACAACAGTGGAGGCAGCGCCAGCCGCCTCAGCAGTCTTATCACCAGCCTTCCCCCCAGTATCAGCAACAGCAACAGCAGCCCCATTTCCAGCAGGACAGTCATCCGGTTCTCAGGGTCCTGCCTTTGAGAACCCAGCCCTCGATGATCTTGCCCGCTTGCTGGCTGAACAGTGAGCATCTTTCAGGCAAGAAATGGATGAATTCCGACAGGAGATGCGGGATATCATCAAAGGCAAGGCCGCCATACCCGCTCAGATCGAACCTAACCCTAATAACCTAAAAAGAAATCTGAGCAGGTAGAGTTTACAGAGGACACCTCTCCTAGTGACTATTTGAGTGACATGTCTTATTCCTATTATGATGCTGATTTTGTTACTACTAGGAGCGGTAGGATGCCAGCCGGCGGTGCCTCTTCTGAGCGACAACCAGATGCAGGATCAGGAGCGCCAGAGGATCAGAGGAGCGGTGTTGATGCCGCCCATGATGATGTTGAAGACGGTGGTGCTGAAGCCACCAATAATGGAGAGCCAGACGACGGTGCTGATGCCGTCGAGAGACCAGATGCAGACGGTGGTGCTGATGCCACCATTTTGGATGCTGAACCAGAGCGCGGTGCTGATGCCGCGAAGACCGGTGCTAGTGGTGGTGCGGAGGCCACCACATCTACTTTGGTTGAGCCGCCATCTGTGATGTTGCCACATTTTGTATCTAGAGACTGTGGGAATAAAAACAAAACAAAAATTTGAATAAATGAAAGGTTTCTGTTCAAATTGCGGATCCATATGTGGTAAATGATGATTATTGTATTGATTCCCCTTCTTCACAGGCACAGGGACCGATTCCTAGTCCTCCATCTGAGGAGGCCCCTACCATCCCCTTCCCTGAGGCACTCCGCCGAGCGAAGGGGAATAAAAAAGAAAATCCAAAAAAGAGCCAACAAGTAGAGTTCGGCAACGAAATGATTGACAGATTTCACATTCAGCTGACTCTACGAGAAGCATTTGAGCATATCCCCTTCTTCAAGAATAATTTAAAAGAGACAACTACTGTCCGAAGGAAGAAGAGGTACAGAGATCAAATCCATATGCTCACTCACGACACTTGTTGCGCCATTCAGAACACATTGCCAGCCAAGCGACCTGATACAGGAGCTTCCTATGTCAGATGCGAGATCCAGGAGCAGCGGTTCGATCGTACTCTATTAGACAGCGGGTCTTCGATCAACCTCCTTCCGGCAGCCTTACTCAAGCAGTTCGAGTTTGGCCCTCTTCTTCGAAGCAGAACGGTCCTTCAGTTTGCTGATAGGTCGATTAAGAGGCCGAAGGGGTTGTTGAAGGACGTGGTCGTTACCATTCAGGGCCTGAAATTCCCCGTGGACTTTGTTGTATTGGACATGGAGATCCCTGAGTCGGTAACCGATGCCCCCATCATACTTGGACGCCCATTCTTGGCCACTGCCAAGGCGGTATCCGACCATGACAGTGGGACGGTATGTTTTCGCGTAGAGGGCAAAAGCATACAAATAGATACGATCGACCAGACCAGAGCCAGAGAGTTGGCGTGCTCAGAACAATCCAGCGAAGCCGAGCAGATGACAGAGGAGGAACTAGACATCCACCAGGTTTGTGATTTTGAGATGACTGATGATGAATCCAACTGGAAAGATCCCGTAGCACCGACCCTCGCTTTGCCCACAGATTCACTATATCTCAAGCTCATGGCAATCGAGAGCCGGGAAAGCACATCCCTGGATGAGGATATATCTGAAGCTGACAGTGTTGTGATGAGTGGTGCTGAGAATTTCAATCATGTTCATCTTCTTCAGATCCCTCGGATTCAGACATTGACTGGGATGACTTTGATGATTATTTGCCTTGTCTGATTCCTTCTGAGCCAACAGCCATGACAGAGTGCGAGCCAGTGCAGTTTATTGATGATTTAGCAGGCCGCCCTTCGTCAGAAATTCATGCAAGGCGAGAGTTCTCTCATGCAGACCTGGTAGCATTTACACATACATATCAGAAGCCAGATCTACTACCACCTCCCAGTTCTCCAGAACGGAAACCTCTGCCGCAGTCGATGACATACAGATTCCTTGCGAGTGAGCCAGAAATGTACCCAGTCATTATCTCAGCAGATTTGACTGGAGAACAAGAATCTCGTCTGATGGAGGTTCTTGAAAGAAACCGCAAGGCAATCGGTTGGAGTATAGCTGATCTCCAGGGGCTGAGCCCAAATCTTTGCTCCCACCACATTTATCTTGAGGATAACGCTAAGCCGTCGCGTGAGTTCCAACGACGACTGAACCCGAATCTTCGAGACGTAGTCATGAAAGAAATTTCAAGGTGGTGGAGCGCCGATTTCATCTATCCCATCTCCGACTCCAAATGGGTAAGTCCGCTACATGTGGTACCCAAGAAGATGGGTATCACTACAGTTGTCAATGAGTCTGGAGAGGAGATCGCTACCAGAGTACCAACTTCTTGGAGGGTCTGTGTGGACTACAGACGATTAAATGAGGCCACCAAGAAGGATCACTTTCCGCTACCCTTCATTGATCAGATTATCGAGCGGTTAGCTGGGAAGAGTCATTATTATTTTCTTGATGGGTACTCTGGATACAATCAAGTGGCCATTGCGCCCGAAGACCAGGAGAAAACGACATTCACCTGTCCGTTTGGGACTTATGCTTTCAGACGGATGCCCTTTGGTCTATGTAACGCTCCGGCGACATTCCAAAGGTGCATGTTGTCCATCTTCTCAGACATGGTGGGTGACTGTTTAGAGGTCTTCATGGATGACTTCTCGGTCTATGGCGACGGGTTCGACGCTTGTCTTGACTGCCTAGACCGTGTGCTCAAGCGCTGCATTGAGGTTAATCTTGTCTTATCCTGGGAGAAGAGTCATTTTATGATGACTCAAGGGACGGTCCTTGGTCATATCATCTCCAACAGGGGCATGGAGGTCGATCCGGCTAAGGTGGGCATCATCAGAAAACTCAATCCGCCGTCCAATTTACGTCAGTTACGGTCTTTTCTAGGGCATGTCGGTTTCTACCGACGGTTCATTCAGGACTTCAGTCGAATTGCCCGACTGCTCACTGACTTGCTGACCAAAGACACCGAGTTTATTGTTAATGATAAGTGTCTTGAATCTTTTGAGACTCTCAAGAATATGGTTGTTTCAGCTCCTGTCCTTCAGCCACCCGATTGGTCTCTCCCATTCGAGATCATGACAGATGCTTCAGATTTTGCCGTTGGGGCTGTGCTTGGACAGAGGAGGGATGGATTACCTTTTGCCATTCACTACGCCAACCGGACTTTGGATGTCGCACAGCGGAATTACACTGTAACCGAGAAAGAGATGCTGGTCGTAGTCTTCGCTCTTGATAAGTATCGATTATATATTCTTGGATCTAGGGTAACCATCTATACTGATCACACCGCCATCCGGTACTTAATGGCTAAGAAGGATGCCAAAGCACGTCTCACCAGATGGATCCTTCTACTCCAGGAATTTGATATTGAAATTAAGGATAAGCCTGGAGTCAAGAATGTGGTGGCGGATCATCTCTCCAGATTGGAGAATCTTGAGGAATCTGAGCCCAGCGCACCTATCACAGAGACATTTCCAGATGAGGCGATCTTGACTGTCACCTCGCTCCCATGGTATGCTGACATTGTGAATTATCTTGTAGCCAAGACGGTTCCACAAGGTTGGCCCGGGCAGAAACTTGAGACCTTCCTGGCGAAGGCCAAGTTTTTCCATTGGGAGGATCCCGTCCTTTATCACGAAGGAGGGGACAGTATCTGGAGGAGGTGCATTCCTCAAGAAGAGCATCATAGCGTCCTCACATACTGCCACAAACTTGAGGCAGGAGGACATCATTCTGGAAAAAGGACAACACAGAAGGTGCTTCAATCCGGCCTATGGTGGCCTACTCTCTTCAAGGATTCTGATGAGTTCGTGAAGAGATGTACTGACTGTCAGAAAATGGGAACCTGCGGACAGAGAGACATGATGCCCATGCAACCCATTCGCTTCTGTGAAGTTTTTGATGCATGGGGGATTGATTTCATGGGCCCATTTCCTAAGAGTCAGGGATTCGAGCATATTTTGCTCGCTGTGGATTATGTCAGCCGATGGGTTGAGGCCATCCCCACCCGAGCCGCAGATGCTAGCCATCCCCACCCGAGCCGCAGATGCTAAAACCGTTTGCAATTTTTTTTAGGAAAAATATCATTTCACGGTTCGGGGTACCTAGAGTCTTAATTTCAGACGGGGGGTCTCACTTCATCAATGACAAAGTCAGGGCCCTTGCAGACGAGTTCGGCATTGATCATCGGGTTGCCACTCCTTATCACCCTCAGACTAATGGTCTTGCCAAAGTATCGAATCGGGAGATAAAGACAATCTTGCAGAAAGTTGTCCGCTCAGACCGAATGGATTGGTCACAGCTTTTGGACTCGGTCTTATGGGCTTATCGGACTTCTTTCAAGAATCCATTAAGTACATCTCCCTTTCGTCTCGTCTATGGCAAGCCGTGCCATTTGCCAGTGGAAATCAAGCACAAATCTTTTTGGGCAGTTACTGAGTTGCTTCTAGATCCCGAGAGTATAGGAGACCAAAGAAGAGCTGAAATTGGCAGGCCCTGGAAGAATTGAGAGACACAGCCTTTTCGAACAGCCTACAGTACAAAGAGAAAGTGAAGACATGGCACGATTCGCATATCAGCCATAAGCAGTTTGAGCCAGATCAGAGAGTATGGTTGTTTGATCCAGGCTGAAATTATTCCCAGGGAAGTTGCAGAGCAAGTGGAAAGGCCGTATGTGGTCAGGAAGGTACATGACAATGGCAGCATCGATATATCCAACCGTCATCTTCCTCTACCTTCCGCGTCAATGGTCAACGCCTGAAACTATATCTTGATCATGAATCCACCGACCATTGACGTTGCCCCCGTTCTTTTGGTATGAGATGTGCCTTTGATTCTGATCATCTGCATCTCATATATGGTGATCAACTCTATCCCCTGATGTACAGATCCATCTGTTCATATCACTTTCATCTGTTGAGTTACTTTCTTCTTTTCTTTCTTTCTTCTTTTCCTTCTCTATCTTCCTTTATCTATCAAAAAGGTGTCGCCCTTGTAGACAGTTTTCCATACTTAGGACATACCTTGTCCTAAGTATAGGGGGGTTGGCACCCCGAGTTTCTTTCATTTTCATTTCGATCCTCTCCATTGTCTCCTCTTCTTGTCTATACTTAGGGATATCTTACCCTAAGTATAGGGGGAGACAATCTGAGTACGATCTGTTCATTCCCACCCTTGACCCTCCCTGCGTTGTGTACAGTCTGCTCTACTTAGGATTATTTGATCCTAAGTATAGGGGGACGGTCAACTTCTCATTCGTTTTGATTCATTTGTTCCTTTATTATTTAGACTTGTCTATACTTAGTACGAGTTATGTCTTCTCTTTTCTCTCCGATCTATGAGGACATAGCTCAAGCTAAGTATAGGGGGGTCGTATATACTACGTATATACTTTAGCCATAACTCGTACTTTCGTATTTTCCTAATAATATGGCTAATTATTCTTTAAAATTCATTAAAATTCTTAATAAAAGGATGTGGTTATTCCTCAAATTCTTTTTGTATCTACTAATTAATAAATCAGGTGAAAATGTTTTTTGCAAAATGTTTGAAAAATAGTTTGAAAAACTTTGTGAATATCTATTGAAAACTATTTTGAAAATATTTTGTTACATGTTTTCAACCTGTGTAAAATGTGTGGATTGTAAAATTTCTTTTCTTTGTGTGAAATAAAATTTTTGAAAAAGGATTTGCAAATGGTTTGAAAAATGGTTGCAAAAATATTTGAAAAACCTATATATACTGTTTTGAAAGCCTTTGCAAAAATGTTTTCAAATGTGTGTAAAATGTTTGTAAAAACTATTTTGGACTATAGTTTTCAAAAATTGTGTGTAAATTGTTTTCAAATAAGTTTGAGGAATATACACATCACACCAAAATCCATCTTATGTATATATGTATAAAATTGATCACTTACCCTTGTAAATTCTTAAAATCCACTTCTTGTAAATATAAGAATCACTCCCGTGTACATATTTTAACTTAGTTTTCAGCCAAAACTTTTTCTTCTCAAAAATCCCAAAAACATTTGCAAAAGTAAAATCCAAAAACATTGAAAAATCTTTTTGAAAAATACCAAAAAAATTGCATATGCATGCATCATCTTTTCAAAAATCCATAAAAAGTTCAAAATCTTGAAAATTGCATCACAAAATATTTTATGCATTGCATTGCATAGCATTCGCATTTTTCGGATTGAGTTTGATAGTTGAACGAGTCTAAGTAAAATCCGAAGATTGGAGCTTGATTGGACCTTAAAATCTACCTAATAACAGGAACCTTATAGGAACTGGGTTTGAGGTATTTCAGGTCTAGTTGACTTAATTCTTTGAGGATCACGAGACTTGGTTCAATGGATTCTTGACTGCCTAAGTAGAGTATTTCAGTGCACACGCACGATTCTTGTTGATAATGACCTAACTTGGACACATGCACCTTTCACATGGCTCGACTCAGTTGGAGTGGTGAGGGGATTGGATTTGCTGGTATGAGACGCACACAAGTGGAAACACTTGTCCTCCTCTAGGGAGGGAAGTGCACCCCAACCCGTCCAGTGATTAGGAAGTCTAAAGACAGGAGGCTGTGGGTTGCAATAAAGCTTCAAAAGAGGGATAGTCTACTGGCTCAAGAGGAAAAACTCCTTATGTAATGCTGTTGTATATAGTATTCAAAAAAAATTCAGGCATGTACAAAAATAAAAAGCCTGCAAGTATGTACAAAGTCAATAAGCAAGCTTGAGTTCCAAAGTCAAATATGTAAGCCTGCAGCAGGATGACTTGACTACACTGGTCTTGCATCCCGGGATAGGTAGCTACACTGGCTACCGTCCATTCTCTTCACCCCCTCCTCTTGAGCTGGTTGCCACTTGAACTTAGAAGGGAATACCCCGCTCCTCGAGGATGGATTGCTGGATTGGGGAATCATTGGGTTGTCGTACTGGAGAAGTCAATTTCTTTGTCATTCTAGTTGGGGAGAGCCACCATCACTTACACTGTACAAGTCAGATTCATAGTCGTAAGAATTTGCGTATGAGTTGAAGTATTTCTGACCTGGCTATTGAGGAGACTTGGATAGAGTTTTGGGATTCTCAAGAGCTGTTGGATTTCAGACACGGTTCTCAATAAGGTTCCGCCTGCACTAAAATTCCAAAGGTCCGACTTAAGCTCCAAACTTTGATTTTGTGAAGACAAGTTTGATAATCAGATAAAATCCAAGTTCTTCTTTTTCTTTTCTTTTTCTTTTTCTTTTTGCACTTATTGCATAAGTGTTTGCTAGGGACTAGCAAAGGTAAAGTATAGGGGGATGATGAATCCACATTTCATCATCTTTATTCTATCATTTTGGCACCAAAAACCCTAGCAAATGCCCGAAAATACCCTAAATAGAACATCTTAGCATTCATGCATGTGCATCTAAACAGTGTATAAATTACTGTAATTAAGGACAAAATTATAGAATAAATAAAGAAAAGAAAAAGAATAAAATATTGTAAATATTTTGTGACTCAAAACCCCCGAGACCTAGGCATCTTGATGAATAGGTCGACAAGGAATAAAGTAGGGGAGATAAGGTCAGAAATACAGATAAAATACCTATACATTTTATTCACTCTTTATTCATATTTTGGGACCTATTTTTAGTTCCACTTTTATACATCAAATAAAGAAACTTTGTACATGAAAGTTTATAGCTAATTTTATAAATAAAAATACAAAATTGATTTCACTAAAAAATAATGTACAGATAAAAATCTATGGTCTGAATAAAAATCCAGAATCCCAACTTCCCAGACCCGTATCTCACAAATAAAAATTCCAAATGCAGCATACTCACCTTTAATTGTACATAGAATAAAATAAGCTATTTAATGGCGGTGGTTTCGCATTTGGCGGAGCTACGGTTTGAAAGTTGAGTTTTGGACCCTCGTTGTATAGCCTATACTGATTAAAATATTCAATTTATTATTTATTTATTATTTTTTTTAATTTTATATTTTTATAATGTTGTAAATATTACTTATAATAAATATGTGTATTGAAATCAGAATAAAAATGTAAATAAAACTCAAAATAAAATACATACATATTTGATACATAGGTATTATACCTGTACTTATATCCACATAAAATATACTTCTATTTTATTAAATATACAAAACATATCATAAAAAATAAAACAAAATTGTATATATGTGTATAAAAGTATTTTATAATTTTATAAAGTAAGAAATAAAAATAATAAAATCAAAATATACAAAATAAAAATAAAAGGATACAATATATAGATAATGTACCTACATAGGGGTATAAAAGCAACTTGTAAAAATATATATCATAAAAATAATTAAAAATCGGAATAAAATAATTTATAAAATTACAAGAACTTTTTATTTTATAACCTAATCAAAATAATATCATTTGTTATTTTTATTGATTTTACAAAGGGTATTTCCCTGGTTGGTCCACGTGGACCAACCAGGTTGGTCGGACAGTTGACCTCCGGTCAACTGTCTGACCCCCCCTGTGGCCTTTGTCAGAACGAGTTTTTGACCTCTTTCACGATTTTTTCGAGGATGTATCTTTCATCATCTGGGGTTGAAGTCTTCTGCAAAATTGTAGCTCAAAGACCCATGAATCACGCCCAGCTCTCATCTCGGACTTCGGATCATCACGTTGCCAGATACGCCTCGGTCAAATGAGCCCCGTCGTCAACCCTTTAAAACCCACTTCTGACCCCCTTTTGAAAATTTGAACCGCATTATACCGAGTTTCTTCCACCTGAGGGTCGAGTTGGAAGCATGTTGGTGACAGCATCGGGTTTCCATCGCCCAAGCGGAGGAAGAGTGACATCTCAGGCGAGTTCCACACCTCCGGCAGCCGCCGTCGAGGTACCCCCTTCCCTCGCTCAACCTGGGCTCGAGGTCGTGTATTTTCTTTAGTGTTTTCGCCTTCATTCCATTCCTGACGTCCCCAGCTTCATTTTCCCCCATTTATCCTGTTCATCCGCTAGTCGATTCGCTCAATCGACATTAGGCCGGAATATCTCCGGCCACCACCGCCGTCTCCAAGCCATCAACTCCCGTCGTTTTCCATCATTTTGCCACCTGGGGGTGCTCGGCATTTTGCCCGAGCCCTTCTTAACTTTTTGCAGGTCGCTGGAGGGAGAAGACCCCATCTGGAGGGTCGATTTTGAGGAACCGTGGTTCCTGGAACCCATTGCAGTTCTTGAGCCCGCTGTCGAGCATCGGCGCTACTCGCCCCTTTTTGGCTCGGCTGGCGGATCGAGGAAACTCCCAAGAGTCGAAAGAGGACTCCAGCGACGAGAACGGAGGCCGGACCACCGCCAGATCGTAGATCGAAGTCCATCTCCGGTCGTGTTCTTCCCTGTTCTTGCAGGGAGGTCCACGGCCGTTGGATCGGGCTTCCAACCCAGAAGCTCCACCAACCGTCGGATCCAGAGAGGCCAGGACCGTCCGCTCCATTCAGATCTTCTAATCCTGGCCGCCCGTGTGAAGGGGTATCGGACGCCCGGAACTCGACACGTGGCGCAAGTGAGCGCCCTCCGCCGTTGGATCCGCCCTTATGCTGGGTATTTTGCGCACATATCCTGGCGATTTTTGTTATTATTTATTAGTTTATAAGCTTTCGTCTGCTGTTCAAAGATTTTGTATTATTTGCGATAAAACCCCTGGATTTTGCGTATTTACTTTCATATCCCCGCCAGGTCGCGTGCGCGCCACGTGATCCTGGGAAGTTTTGCAAGAAAGCCCCTGCGGCTTTGGGTATTTACGTTTAGTCCAGAATATATTGTATTCAGTGCAAAGTCTTGCGTGGAAATTTTGTATAGGCCCCTGGATATTTTGCATATTGCATGTATACCCTTGCCAGCCCTTTAATTTGTGCTTGTTTTGTCTATTTATTTGAAGCATCATTTTAGATCCAAAAATTCTAAAATTTTGAACTTAAGTTCATGGGCACTTGAACTTCTACGCCACCATTTTAGTTTTTGATTTGATTTTATTTTCATATTTATTAAAAATCAAAAACAGCCTGTTTGTGTACTATCTAGCTTAGAAAATGCCAAAAAAATATTGAAACACTTCCAAAAATTCCAAAAAAATCACCTAGTGTCTATTTTCACCTATTTTAGTGTCAGTCCAAAAATCATTAAAAATCTCAAAAGAAAAACCCTAAAAATTTAAAAACACTCAAAAACTTCAAAGAAATATATAAAATCAAGGAAAACTCTAAAAAATACAAACTCAGGTTCTGGTTGTTCCTCATTTTGTCTTCTTTATTTGAAAATTATTTTGAAAATTTTTGGTTGCTGTCTGCTATTTTTGATTCCAGTTTTACCCCCAGCCAGCAACTTTGTCACTGTTTTCTCTTATTTCAGCAATTAAAAATACTAAAAACACCTTGAAAAATCCCCAAAAATCACAAAAACAGTAAAAATCCTAAAAATATCAAAAACACTTTATTTCTGAATTTTTGGTTATTTTTGCATGTTTTTTTATAAATACTTTACCTTGTCTTTTATTACCTTGCCTTTAAATTCCAATATTGAAAAAAAAGAAAAAGAAAAATATAAAATATAAAACTATAAAAATCAGAAAATTAAAAATAAAAAAAATTAAAAAAAACCCACAAAAATTGTATTTGCTTGCTTGCTTAGTGTAGACACTTCACACATTTACTTGTGCACACATTTTTGAATTACCCTGCTTGCTCCCTGTGTTCGAACTCTCTACATACTTGCACCTATACATCTTTTATGTAGAGTTAAAAATAAATTTTAACTCCACATTAGTTCTCATTTATTGATCTTTAGTGTGGGTTAATTGTTGCTTTTAGTCCAGATTTAGAGTGGTCAATACAGCGACTGAGTTCACGCTTTGTGTTGAACTTAAGACCACCTATTTTTGGCAAAATCAGTAGACAATGGCGATAGATATGCAAATGGTTGTCGATGGTGTTTAAAGAAGAAGAATAAGGAGAGGAAATATGGTGTGTTGAAGGCGTAAACTCGAGGATTTCTAACAATAGGAGAAGAGGATAAGAGATCAGGAGATTGGAGACGAGGGGATAATGGATGGTGGTTGGAGATGGGTTCCTAATGGTTAGAAGCGTATGTCTTGGGGACTTGGGCGATGGTGATTTGGGTTAGTTGATGGGTTCTTCAAGTTGGGGAAGAAGGGGACAACGCAACACTGGGCTAGGGTTTGGGTGATTGACCAGAGATGGAGATTAGGATTATCGCCGGGGAGAGGATAATCATAGAGGGTAAGGAAATTAGTGGCTCAAGGGAAAAGAGAAGCACATGCATGCATGGTTTTCTCAAGACAGCGTAGTGATGGAGGAGCGAGGCGCAAAAATGCTGGGAGGTTGAAGGAGAAGTAAAACCACCATTGGATCCATCGTGATCCAACGATGGAGAGCTGTCTCATGCAGAGAACGTGGGGAGGGGTTGGAAGGGCGGAATTAACGATGGCAGTTGGATCATAGCTGATCCAATGACCCAGATGGAGTGTGCATGCAGACAAATGGGTTAGGCTACGGCAAGGGGAAAGTTGACCATGCGTTTAAGTGGCCCAGCGAGGAGGCACCACATGGCATTGACCGTTGACCATGCATAGAAATAAAAGTAAAATATATTAAAAATATCAATTTACCTCAAATGTGAAAATGCCCAAAATGAGAAATGTAGCCCTAAATGTAATTTACAATGTTCATGAAGGACTCTAAAGCAAATTGAATGAGTTGTGCAAGATATGTATTTTTTGTGATATTTTACATTTATAAAATATCAATTCTTAGCTTCATGAATTTTATTTGATTTTTTATGAATGAATGATGCATGCCAAACTCAAATGTGATGTGAAATGTTGTAATGGACTCAAATACAATTTTTCGAATTTTTGTGGTTGAGATCAATTAGAAAACGTGAGATATATACAGATGAATTAGCTTGAAAGCTCATGTTAGAATCTGTATTCTTTATTACTTTCCTGGTTTTATTTTATTTTGATTTTCATGTAATTTGTTAAAGCATGAAATGAAATGCGGAACTGAAAGAAAAATAAATTAAAATGAGTGAAATATGCACATGAAATGATAGGTCAAAAAGCTATAAAAATGTAAAATGTACAATTAGGTCCCAAAATCCAATTTTCACAATGAACTCTGATTCTTTTGAATTCGATCTTGATTTGTAGGCAATTGAATGCACATTAATTTAAAAGAGAGTAGAGTACATATGGACATTGTATGAGAGAGACATAAGTGTTTGTGGCTTTTTATCTTAAAATTAGGGTTTGGTTTTATTATGAGTATATACAAGTCAGCATTTTTTTAAGATTTTATATTTATTATTAGTGATATGTACACAATGGAGTCAGGTTCAGATCAATTGGAGTTAGCATTAATTAATTAGAAATGAGTGAAGTTATGTGAAAATGCACAGATTATTATGAATGTAGTATGTTATGATAATTTATGAAATTAGTTTAAAAATACATGAATGTTAATTTTATGATATTAACAGATGAATGAATATAATTTCCCACGACAAAAACTATATTTTCAGCTAATCAGAGTGATGAATCATAGATTCATCAACCCCTTATCCTTAAACCTTGCTCGTCCTCGAGTAACTAAAAAAATGAAGAGGTGAAATGAGATTGGATTCCATATCAAGATCATGAGCAAAAGTCGAAAATGGAGCTCGAGCTGACCTTTATGTCAATAATTTCATGGAACTCATGTGGGAATTCGGGTTTTAAAATCAATTGCTTCCATGTTCTACATATCGTTGCAACAGGTTCGGTTCTGAAGTCATCTTATATCAATCATCCTCCCAAAGATACCCCTATCGAACAACTGTCTCATGTATGTGAAGGATGTTAACTCTTCCCATCTGAAATGCCGGTCTGCTACACATTCCTCTCATCCAATAACTCGTCCTCAGGGAGTCATGTACTTCCTTTTAAGTTCAGGTGCTAGTTCACAACCAATATGGGGGAAGAAGTTTTTAGAAGAATTGCGAAAGAACTGGAGTGTGATTGATGTAGTCACCTTTCCAGTGAAGCTTCACCAGTGTACCCAAGTCTCCACCAAGATATACATGCTTTAAGAAGCTTGGACCATTGTGGTCAAATATATATTTGGTAGTTGGCATCTTTTGGTGTGGATTTGGTTGCTATGCATGGATCTTTTTGTACCCCCGACGGATATAGAATCTTTTGTCCCGACCAAGTTGTGGGGTCTTAGAAATATAGTGCTAGCAGCTAGGGATGCAAACGGTCGGATACGGATACGGATATAGATTATTACCGTATCCTTATCCGTTTTTGAATACAAATACGGATGCGGATACAGATATTGGCGGATATTAAAACTATCTTACCATATCCTTAAAAAACGGATACGGATGTAAAACAGATATTGATCGCATACGAGTAACGTTAGAAATACTCTATAGAATCGACTTAAATATACATGAATTGGATGGAAAACACATGATATAAATTTACTAAATGTGTTTGTATCATAAAAATTAACAAATACGATAAAAGAAGGTATAGAATTATGTTATATAATGTTAAAAATAAATATATGACTATATTTATATACGAAAATGGATATACATATACGGATATGGATGTTTGCGGATATCAAAATGATATCCATATCTATATCCTTTTAAAACGGATACGGATGTTAAAATCTGTATAAAACGGATACAGTGACGGATCGGATACGGATATATCAGTAACCGTTTGCATCCCTACTAGCAGCCCATTCCTGATCCGAAGCTTTACTTCATCCCGTACTACGGTCCTTAGATATCCATGCTACCGGAAAAGAGATTCACACTGTCTTCCGACACCCCGTTTTGAGTTGAGCTAAGTGCATAGTGCTAGAGTACATATTGATTTCCTATTCAAGAGCCGTACTCAGAATGAGGCGACCGGGTTAGACATTAAGAGTCGAAGTTTGAATATTGTAATGAGAAACTTGGAGAATTAAGTCCAATTCTTGAAACTTCTAAAATCCTAGTTCTCAGTGAAGTTCCTTTGAAAATTAAGTGAATTGAGGCCAAGTCAAGACCACTCTCGATTTTGCTCAAACTCGAAACAAATCCCATGGATTTTCATTAATGCAGATGCATGAAATGCTGAATGGAGTGTAGATGCATGATGTGCAACAATTTTCTTTTTGAAATTTGTGATTTTTTGATATGGATATACACATATTATACATATTTACAAGTATTGTACATGTTTTACACAATTTACAAGTTTTACACAAATTACCCACACACCCATGTTACTTTTATATATAGAAAATACAATACCATATGGTACAATACAATGCATAGTATTTACACAAATGCGACTCGCCTCCCCTACACTCAGGGTATGCTAAGTATAGAAGGACGCAAAAGGAAAAACGAGGGAGGTAGAAGTCCCACCCCCATTTAGGCTCTTAGCCAACCTAAGTATATGAGAGAGTAAAAAATGAGGCAGCCATGGCAAGAGGAGAGAAGATAAGTATTAACAGGATGGGCATCGGTCCCCTCCTATACTTTGGCGTTTTGCCTAAGTAAAAAATAAGTACAAATAGAACCGATGGGATTGGTGGAGAATGTACATAGTTTAAGGAGGTTTTTGGGCAAACCTTCTTGCAGACATGTGGTGGGAGGGAATATGGATATGAAGAATGTGACAAAGAAGATTCCCATCACTCATTAGAGTCATCCTCAGAAGAGTAATAGTGTTCGATGGAGGCTCTCTAACTACTTTGTTAGTACTGCTGTTTACTCACTCGGTCAACCAACTCGACCTCGGATGGTGAATAGTCTTGTGAAGACGTATCTATATGATCATATCTGATTTCATCAGTAAATCTACCATATCTTGGGGAGTAGTCCTCATAATAATTCATGTCTATCGTTATGTACTTAGTCAGTTTACTAGAACCTGAAGCAAAGAGAGGAGAATGACGAGAGTGATTCTTTCCTCCCCTGGCAACTAGCACTGCTAATCGAACTGAACATGCTCGTATTCGATTAGTGTTCGTTCGATAATAGTTTGAAAAATATTCATTCATTTCTAAACGAGCTGAACATGAACTTCAAATTTTTGTTCGATAGCTTAACGATCTGAACATGAACATAATATATGTCTATTTGTGCGTGTAACTTCATATTTATACACATGATAAATTTCGAGATTAAAAAATTATGGTAATTATTGGGCTTTGTACCGCTTTAATTTGAATAATTTCTTATTTTTACTGCTTATCGAACCTTATTATCGAACTCCAATTTCAAACTTTATCATATAAATAAGTTCTAGTTAAGTTAAATAGTTAATGAGCTATTCACGAACCGAACTCGAACGTTCGTTTTTCTAAATTAACTCAAACTTGAACATATCCTATCGAACATTTATCGAACCAAACTCGTACTCAAACTTTCGAACTTTCTTATCGAACTAAACTCAAACATAGGTTCGTCCATTATAGTTTGGTTCAATTAACAGTCCTACTAGCAACTAGGCCAAAGGAGGTGACACTTTCAACTATTAAAGTAAACTTACATGTTTAGCAGTTGCAATCTCTGCCTTTTCTGTTGGCTAACATAGCAAAAAGTTTAAATGTAAGAAGTAACTGAGATTCATCTAATTATAAAAAAATCTACCAGAATACCTATCAACTACTAATCTAAATTTATCACTCAAACGTACGGTTGGAGAATCTCATATATAAACTTAACAAACGAACTTATTAGCACACGATATTGTTCGTATAAAATAATTCATAACATGCATGCATTGTTTCTTTATTCGTATTTTCCTTTTAACCGAATCAATACGACATTTTTGGTTAGATGTATGGATGGACTCACACCAATCTATGTAATGCATTGAAAAAAATATAACCTTATGGAGTAAGTCTCTATGCTATAATATCAACTGATAGTATGAAAACCAGTTCATTTAAATACATATAGTTGTTAGTTATGTACAATAACGACTACATTCATTCGATCAACATTTCTTTTAATATTTACAATTAAGACAACGATTCAATCCTTGAACATTAGATCATTAAAAATATTCTAAACAGTGGCATTATACATGAATTTAAAGATTTATCTCGGTGGATGTTAAATATATGGTTGTGTCGTGGCCAACGTGATTTCGCCCCTGAGCATACAATAATATTCAAAAAGGACTAACCGCGCATGTTGTTGCTCGTTTGTCTGATATTTCTATGTAATTTCAAATTTCATTGATATGAATTATAACAATATGTCTGTGTCAACATGCATCAGTAAGCCATGATGCTGCTAGTATTTGGAAGTCGATCAATCGAAAGATGGATTCAAGCAATGAGAGTTGAGAGACTGTACACGACAGCCATAATTTATAGTTAAGAAAAAGACACATAGAAATAAATAAATATTTTCTTAAATATAAATAGTGACGAGAAATATTCCAATTAATGTAGTAAAGCAAGGATAATCTCGAATGTATCATGTGGTAGGAAATATGTTGATTTCAATGAGACTTTTCCCCTCATAACTAAGATCTGGTTCATCAAAGTGCTTCTTATTTAGCGAGCACTAACAACTCTCAAGATTGATTGATGAAATGGATGTAATATAGTTCTTCATGCAAACAGCAAAATGACCTTCCAAATTTAGTCTCCAGGCACAAATGACAAAAGGACCAGTGTTCATGTAGCAGTACTTTAGAATGGCGACAAAAGTCAGTCCTTTTTGAGACACCTCAGGCTTAAATCCCTGATCATTATTGAAAAAATTCTCTTGATAACTTGTTGAGCTAGATCACAATTAAATTTGTCGAAACCCGTCAATAATGTTTAAGACCGTGTTGTCAAGCGGTAATTCACTACTTTTATAAGCCAGATATCAAATTTTGTAAGTCTTGAATATGAGATTATATTCAGGGTGTTACAACGAACTGGGCCATTGATGAGCATTTTGTAGGAGCTCGAAGTGACGAGAAAGGGGTCCATGGTGGACGTCGATGCGATTCAGATGGCATCCCTTGCCGGGGAGCTTAAATAGGAGTGGCACTGTGACGGCGGAGACACTGTATTTTCGGTACATGGCGAAGATGAATCATGAAATGAGGAGTGAGGGTTTATTTGATGGACAAGATCTTATTAGCATAGCATAAAAGGGGCTTCAAGGCTAAACGAACAACTTCCAGATAAGATGATACCATCACACAGTCAGTGGCATTCCTGACATTTCGTGAGCCCTGTGCAAAAGAAAAAATTTGATCTTTAGACAAAGAATTTAATAAGAGAAATTTGTCGCTAGTGTGTTTACCATCAAATATAAAATGAAATATTCTATTTTTTGGGAGCAATCAACCCTTATATAATCTCATTATTCTTTTTGATTTTAGCATTGAATTCTTCATCGAAAATTCGAATCTCTAAGGACCCATTTTTCAGTAAGTTGTTTCACCGAAAATTCGATTATATAAGGGTCCAATAGGACATAAAATATTTTATTCATAAACTAAAAATCTGACCACATGTAAAACTAAACCCCTAAAGTTAATGAGCCCTTGGCAATTGCACTTCAAAACTATGTTCAGGGACGCCCTACACACAGTTACTGTGAATCATTTTTTGTTTTGAGTTTTTCACCCACATGCCCTGTAATTTTTGTAGAATTACACATAAATCTTAATTACATTATCACAGCAATTTTTAAGCCCCGAACTGCAATTACAAAGATTACAGAAGACAGCATGTAATTATGATATATTACGGGGTATATCGGTGCAAATACTAGCAAAATCCCCCGCCTTATCTACGAAGGAGAGAGATGGATAGAGAACCCTAAACCCCTGCACCATCAAGCAAGCAACCACTCCACACTTCCCGCCTTATCTCCGCTCCTGACCAATAAACCCGCCGTCCCCACCGCCACAACGCCGCCCCAATATAAGCTCCCATTCGGTGCAAACCGCCAGAACTGCATCCGCGTCCACCGCGGTTCCCGTCTCCCTCTCCGCCTCGAGCTGCTGCTATTCGCTCGTCGATGGCGCGTCGGAGCATTTCCGCCGCGAACTGCTTACAGTTGGACCTCTCCCGCCACCTCCGCCTCCCTCCCGCCACGGTAAATACTTTCGATCGCATTCAGCCCCCGAGCATTGGATTACAACGCGATCGGATCATGCTGAACGCAATTTTTTGCTTGCAATTGAGCGCGATGAAGTAACCTTATTTTGATAGATAGCGATGTATTGCAATCAATTAAGTTATATAATATCCTTTTGGATTGAAAATGATTCAATGGGATCGACCTACGGCACGGGAATCCCGAATAGGAAACATTGCTTCGTAGGCAGGTAAGTCTATTGGGATAATGGAAGAGAAGAGCTCGACTTGAGATCGTCCGCTGATTCGTTGTCTACTTAATCGTAGAGTCATATCATTTTAATCCTCTCGCAGTTTAATGTTTTTTTTCGTTGGATGAGATGTGTATGAAGGCTTAGTTTCGAATCGCATTAGTTTAAGGTCCATATCGTTTCGTTGATATTATATACCTCGAATTGATGGGTTCAACTAAGTAGAGTCGTCTCATTTTAATGGGTTTCTTTGTATTCCCCGTCAGTTCCTCCCTTTCAAGCAATGTCTTAGACACAGCAACTTGTCAAAAGCGTTCTCTAATTTTAAAAGACTTTTGCAGGCCCGTTTCATTCATATTCAGTTCAGTCACACCTCCCAAACATCATTACGACCCACTACTTGGCATCTGCTCATTCTGCACTATTTTGTACTATAGATCTCCTTCTTAAATCCGTGTGCGTCCAGCATCTTCTTTATCCAAAAAATTGTGAAGCTAGTGATATTTTCCTCCAACAATCTGCTGTTGTCTATACGACCGGCGATGGATATACGGAACTCACTCAACATATCATTTGTTCTGCCCTCACTAAGCACAAAGGAAACGATAATGGAGAGAGAGAGAGGAAACAACCGAAAGTACAAGGTTGGGACAGTGGTGTGCAGATGTTGGGGGTCTTTTCTGGTGAGGGTGGTGAATAGATGATTCAGGCAGAAATTCAAACATTCCAAAACTTCTTATCATTTGAACTTAGTAAATAAACAAATCTCCGCTCCTAGGTTTAGATCAATATTTCTATCCGTTAGTTTGTTAGATGAATGGATGATTTATATTTCAAGTTTAGTTTTGCCCATTGAATTGTTGGGCCAATTATTTAAAAATTGAGTTTCGTTGCTTAATCTTATAACTGTAAGTCTAACTGCCTCCTCAATGAAAAGAGAGCTTGGATATGGGATAATTTTTCTTTAAAGTTCTCTGTTATCTTTGTTCTTCTCATCATCTCCCCGACCCGACTTTGCGGTTCGCTACCGAAATACCATGTTATAGGCAATCTTTCTCCTGTTTCTCTCACCCTTCATCTCTTCCCCCTCACCATATTCTTCCCGTCTTCATTTGCTGATAAACGAGTACAGATTCCAAATTGTCTACAGTTTGGCTATCCTCATAAACGTGCAATAAAGAAGTCCAACATAAAAAGGAGAGATCATTAGTCTTCGTCTTGTTATCCCTTGGGAAGGATATTGATGACTTGCATGTTGAGGTACATTGTGCATTTTCAGAAATTATACTCATGGTTACATATCTAAAAAATGCTGAATTTAGTACATGATCAAACCGAAGCCCTCAAAGGAGAGCATGGGTATGTCTAGTGAGATTTGTGCATATTTATAGGGGTCTTTTTATAACTTTGAGATGAGTAAGGTGACGAATATCTCTCACATGAATTCTAAGATAGAGATGAAATATTTCCAATCTCACTCTTGACTCCCATAGGTACTCCTCAAGTCAACGGAGTTGCAAAGAGCCATCATTGAACCATATTGAATACGGTGAGATCAATGAAGAGTAAATCACAACTTCCTCATAGTTTTCAAGAATAATGTTGGAAATAGTAACTTATGTACTAAACAAGATTTTCAGCAGGTCAGTACTAGAAACCCCTCACAAGCTATCGATATGTGATTTGACGATGTCAAAAGCAGTCATCCGGACCACATATCTACAATCATGGCCAATCCATCAAGAATCCAAAACATATATGTCTCATATGATGGTTGTACAAGTTAAACAGCTACATGGGTTGAAGTTTTTTAACCAATCACAATCAATTTGTCCCATTGACACAACCCTCAAAGATATGCTAGTAAACTACCACTATATGTATGCCTTTATGGAACTTGATGAGGACCATATATCAGGTGCTTGATCTGTCCCATCATGGCACGATGGTACTTCCTGTTTGGTTGTTGGCGTGTGATTTCTCTCCCAATGTCTGTTTTGGCTCTTTTTGCATTCAAAGGACATGGGGAATATGGTTTGTTTGAGGCATTTGAGTTAATGTATGGTCTCCCTTTTCTTTGGTGATGGTGTATGGTCTTGTTGAAGATGATGCTCAATGAGTGAGGTTGAGGTGTTTTTAGTAGGTCTCTTAGGTGGAGTTAATGGGGCTGTGGGCTACATTGAATTGAGTACTCTTTTGGTTTTGGAGGTGGTGGCAGATGGTGGGTCTGCAACTCTAGTTAATAGTCTCAATCTTGGGCCAAGCGTCCTTTGCTTTCGAGGACAGTAATTTTCTAGGGTTTTTTTACCACTTGTCCCTTCTCAACTAATCCAATATCGATCACATCCCTCCCTTTTTGGTAGTATCACCTGTGCCCCTGACTTCTTATAAAATTCATAGTTCTATCCTTTTGTAATATCAGTTATGCCTCTGCTTTACCTTAATGGAAGGACAAAACTGTGAAGATTGTAAGAAGTCAGGGGCAAACTTGATTATTACAAAAAAGTGGGGGGTATAGCCAATATTGCAGAAATTAAGGACACAAGTGATAAAAATCCAACTTTCTAATATATTAATTTGGTTGAGCTCCCCTTAGATTCCATTTGACTCTTGGGTCTAATGACCTTTTGATTTACCTCGATAACGGATCACTTCAGTAATAGTCCTATACATAATTCATTCTATCCCCTGCTTATCTGTTTTATATATTATTTTTGAACTACTGCCTGTTGCCTGCATTCGACCTTTTTCAATGGAGTCAACCATTTTGATAATAGATCCAAATGAACTATCACTCGATCAAAAGGAATTCCAATGGATCCAACAAATAAAGTAATTAGTACCATTATAAGTAATGGAAATAACATAGTATTATCCGATTCATATGAATAGATAAAAAAGGCTCTTGAATTAGAGAGACCTCTTGAATGATAACTCCCTCTTAAAAATCAAGTTCTTCCATTTTTTTGATGCAAGAAGTTCTTCCAATTCTTTTTACCAAATTTGTCATGCTTTGACAATCTGCTTGTCATGCTTCAGTGTCGATGCACTTGTCACTTTCTAATCTGAGATTGGTCTAACCGCTTTGCACCAATGCTCTATTAACAACCTGCTGTACGTATGCCACTCCACTGCTCAACCGTTGCATCATCCCGTATTGAGGACCTTTTGGTCTAAATTTTAGGCTTAAAATCATACTGAGATCACCTTTGAACAAAACTCATATATTACCTGCCACATCCATTATCCTTGCATGTTCTCCCAAAGTTCTTCTGTGGACCCCCGGGATCCGGGTACCCGTTTACGACAAAATTCGCGATATTTCATTCACATTGATCGCAGAAGTTGTAGAAAAGCAGGGAAAATTTTTTTCGCGCAAATTTGACATTCATTTCCATCACACATGACCACAAGTACAAGAGACAATATGGCACCAAAAATTCTTTTCATTAATATTCATATCAGTTTTCAACATGTACAATGATCTTCCATTCATAACATATATCCCAAAGTGTGATACAAAAGAGATAACATTTACATTATTATCTGAACAAAAACTGAGGCAAGAAATTCATACCGTCGAGTATAAACTCTATCTCCTGGAAGCATGTATATCTACTGAGCTGCAGGCTGTTTGCCTGCCACACACAAAATAGGAAAGAAGAGGCGTCAGCCATTGCTGGTACCTCCCTAAAATTTATAAAAATAACTTGACATTTAATATGTACAAAAGCAGGCAAGTAGAAAGGTGATACCAGTAAAATTTACATCTACTTGCGTAAGTAAAAAGGGGTTTGTTGGTAATGTGTTTCTAATGATTTCCCCAGAACCCGGCATTTCCCATATGTTGCATATTTATATAGTAGTTGCGTAATCATGAGTGTATGAGTGTGAATGCGTATATCAATTTCTTTATAGATAATGTTGGTGAGTGAAAAATGGAAAAGTTGAGATTGTAGAGATCTATTAATTTATTTATATTCTTGGGTAGAGAGAATGGTCTTTTGATCATAACTTCTCAAATTCTTAACTTCAATGTTTCAGATATAGCTCCAGATGTTGTAGATGTAGATATGGATGATCTGGATGTAGAATCGCCAAGTCTGTTTGGCGAAGGTAAACTCAAGCGGTGAAGAAGCCTACAAATGGCTCTTCCGTCTCGCCCTCTAGTTGGAAGGCCGGTCCAATAGAGGGATAGGTCTACTCCCCAACTACGCCACTGAGACGGGTGAGAGGGACTTCCCGGGAAGTCGCTCTAGAAAAACAGCCCGACCGGTAACGGGCAACCGAGCTCGTACGTAAAACTGAAAACCAAGGATCCCCCGCCTGGGTATCCTAAAAGACAGGGTCAGCGGAACTGGTCTAAAGTCTGGATCCCAACGAGGGTGTAAAAACACTGCGAGCTCGCGTAAAACCGTGTAAAAGACTGGGATCCTAGACCCGCGCACTTGGCGGCCGCTGCCCAAACTGGGCTTCCTTTCTTCCGCCCAGGTGAGGGTCACCGCCCCCTCGCACGGTCAGGCGTAAAAGTCACCATGACCGGCACATAATTTACGATCATCACCTTATCATTGATTCACCATTTTCATCTTTACTTACTAGACTCCACAACTCTTTCTTAATCTACTCTATAGTTGATTGTACATGTCTAGATCTTTTAATCAACGATTTTATTAGTAGTAATCAATAAATGGTAGAGTATTCTCAAGGATGATTTTATGAAGATGATCCGTCTTTAGTCACATGTTATCAGGGATGATGTAATTACATCTAAGATTGACTAAGCACGTGCTCATGGCTGTGACTTTGATGCGAAAACTATGTCCATTACTGCCACTGAGATGTTGTGGAGGGTAATTGAAATGGTTAATAAGTTGGCCAATGCATCCTTTCGCAGGATAAATAGAGGCACAAGGTTTTCTGATTTTTTTTTCTTCTGAAATTATACATGTCCTTTTTAAATGTAGAAGTCACGGTTAATAAACAAGGTTTTTGATGTATAATGGGAACACTGATATCCGACCAAGCACTAGTGCCTTGTCAGGATAATGATAATGAAAATGTATGTCTAGAGTACTAATGTATATTATTACTTATCTTGTTCTTATACCGATTGATATGTATATTATTACTCATATAATAGTGTACTGATATTTTATTTTTTATTATTTTAGCACACCAAGTGTAATCATAGTGTTAGATATATATATATATATAACTTGTTATGATCTCTTCGTGTGTGTGTGTGTGTATACACACACACACACATAAGATACATGCTTATGTATGACATCATGCAAATGATTTTCTTGTCTGAAATTAAACAACATGTGCTCGAAACAGTTATTTTATTTCTGAAACTATATATATATAATGTTGATATGAATCTCTAGAAATCAATGTGTTCTCCTGTTTACCAAAAAAAACATACCGTTTCAAGACAACAATATTTATAATCATTAAATTCGTCGAGATCACACTGTATTGGATTCGGCAGTTACCAAAGCAATGTAATAGGAACCATTCCTAAGAAGTCATTACCTTAATTATGTACTTTAAACCTCATGCCTACCAACAGTTTATAATTATGACATATTAGCAAACATGCCTAAATTACCCTTCTTACAATTTCACAGTAACTGAATTAGTTAAATATTACTAACTGCATCACCTGATTTGTTCAAAATACATGCATGCACAAATCATTTGAAATTGATGTGGTTAATTCAAAATTTTATGTTACAAAAAGAGAAGGTAGCTAGATTATCAAAACAAAAATTCCAGGGATACAGAAATGCATGTTTGAACAGGATTCATAAACTTGTAACTCTTTGATTGGAATAGTTAGTTTCTATATACTGTATACAATTTAATGCTAAATTCATATTTCCCTATAATGCAATAAAGTTATCATTGGAAAAGTTTCATATTTAGATTTTTATATGACCACAAATTATCCCATTTGTAGAGTAATGGAGGATGTTTCCTAATTTCACTTCTACTAGTAATAGTAAACATACAGTTTGTGGAAATTTTAAGATCTTGACACAACATTCTGTTCAAAACTTTGAATAGATGACCTCAAGTAATAAAAAAAAAATTGAGATTTAAGGTACAATCCCTCCTTCCACTCTCCTTGCTGCCATGCATGCATCTTAGACTTGAGCATATGGGCAATCCATTCTTTTTCTCTTTGCTGTCATGCAAAGAATTCCATATATTTTGCCTTCTTGAGCCATCCACTGGGCCGTACACCTACCACCATGAAGAAAATCAGCTTGTTCACTGTCCTTTTTTGCTGAACTGACACCAGCTAACTCCTCTCCCATAATTAGATCATATTGAATAGATCCTCCATCCATTCCCAAATATGATAAGCTAGATTGCCCCACCACATTTAACCCGGAAGTCACCTATCCAATCTCTGGCTACCTGCCTCCACATTCCAGTGTCATGTGTCTAGGTGTGTTGCTTGCAACATGACCTTATCAGCCGCTGCTCCAAAATATAAGTCTCCAAGTTCCGTGCCTCCCCACTTTCTCAAGCCACATTCCTTGTCAAGACATCATTCCCTGTCTAAAGCCCACCAATTACTTACTCACCTGCATTTTGTTCCCCTTGAGTATCAACGATATTTCCTTGCCTATGAAAATCTGTTGCATTTCGTACTCCCAAAGCCCGCAAACAGGCCTCTTCTCCCTGTACACTGAGATTACATGCATCTTTTTTGGACCAACTGTCTCCAACTCCTCGTTGTTGCAGGCTTGATCGGCCACCTACTGAAGCAGTTCCCTCCGTTGTCACTTTTCAAAATTGCTGCTGGCCAAAAAGTCCACCTAATCCCATCCCCACCATTGCCTCCCCCCTCATTTCCCTTCAATCATCGGCATACCCCACCCCTGCTTCACTGTTTTCAATCTACCTCCCTTCTCTTTGCAGTTGAGAACCCGCGCGGAGCTTAACACTCTGCCCACCTTATCCAACATCACTGCCGCTCCTCTCTTGGAGTCTCCTGTATCTCCATCCTTTCCAAGTTAGGGCTGCTGATGTATGCATCCTGCTGGTATTATGACCCGTCACTTCCTGCCCCCAGCAGTGCACATGGTCATATTGCATATTATTTTGCTATTAAAGATATTTAACTCTGGTATAATGATTGCTGCAACTGGGTTTTTTTAAATTTATCGATATTTCTCTAGTAAATGCACTTCATCCTTTTTATATTTTGTAAAGCAGGTATACCCTAGGACATTTTGGAATCATAAAGGAAGTTATCTTAGATATCCGCCTGGTGTCTCATACTTGAAATGTGAGAATACTCTTGCAAAGTCTTTTTCTGAATTTGGGTATAGGGTTCCAGCTAAAGATCATGATTGCTGGTCGAGTGTATTGCCAAATTACATGCCAGATCCTTGGAATAGTTGTGCACATTTATTTGCAGCTAGTAATAATCCCAGGCAGAATTTTTTGTTTGGCGGACTTTATGGTAAGAGGTTCTTTTCACAAAGTAGAAAAAACAGCATTCTGCAGGCAGAGCATTCAGACAAGCATAATGCAGCCCCTGTTGTGGAAAAAAGCGAGGAAGGGCGTGCACCTTCTTTAATTGAGTTGTTTCGTGATTCTCAACGTGCTAATTTTGCTGCCTATGGTGGCTTCAAGAGTGGGGCAGAAGGTATGGATTTGAAAGTCTTCACTAAAAAGAATGCTACAAAAACTAAAAATTTACGGAATGAAAGGAAAATGAAGAGCGTAAAGAAGCATGATTGTACTGAACAAAACATGGAGAGCCAACAAGCAAAGAATGCAGTGGCAGCTGAGAAAAAGGCTTTGTCTAGTTCTACTGGAACCAGAAGTAGTAAAAAATCACCACCTAAGAAATCAGACGCTTCTGGTGGATCTGCAGTTACCAAATCAGGCATCCCTGCAATAGCCAGGAAAAATGCAAAGAAAGGAAGTAGGAAATTGGCACCTCTTTATCCTCCTTCTGGTAAGTCCGTAATGGTTGTGGAGTCTTCTACAAAAGCAAAGACTATTCAGAGATACCTTGGTGACATGTTTGACGTCCTACCTAGCCATGGTCATGTTAGAGACTTAGCTGGGAGATCAGGTTCAGTACGCCCCGATGATGACTTCAGCATGGTGTGGGAGGTTCCGGCATCTGCATGGACTCATCTCAAGACAATACATGTATCTCTAAAAGGGTATGACTTTTATGTTTTATATTTAACTTTGTTTTTGTTATTTTATTCTTTTTTCCTGAAAAAAATCATTTTGGATTACCCGACTTTTCATTGTGATTATTTCCATGTAATCTCGTGGGTATGGCATGCGCTCCCTTCCTTTATTTGTTTAGCTTGTACACCATCCTTTTATAACTTTCATTAGGGCTAACTCGATCTTTTCTTTATTTATGAGAATGCCCTTGTTTCTGCCTTCGAGTCAAAGATAGAAAGTAGCTAATGGGCTAATTATTTTGTAAAGAAACCCACTTCATTGGTCTGGTTGTAGCGCAATATGCATACGACAAAAAGATCAGGGTTGAAATCATTCCTTGTCGGAGTTTTATTAGGTAGCCGACAACCAACGTAAAAATATCGGATCTTTCATCATGGATTTGAGCAAGAATCCATTTAATCGACCATACTTAAAGTGGGAGAAGGCTTCACCATTTTTATGAGAATGAATTAAAGTGTGACAAAATTAGGTTAATTTCTTCAATGTAAACCTAAAATGCCTTCACCGATCATCTCCTCCATATTTTTGCATCCACCCCTCTCCTCACCTTAGTTGTTTTACACACCATAATAGCGTGGTGTTGTCAAATGTTGCCTTTTCGCATTGGCATCGAGACACCATCAATAATACCACAAGTTTCTCCTCTCACTCAAAACACTCGCTGGCAACATACCTAAAATAGTATTACGTCCCTTTAAGAACAAATCATAAAGCTTGTTGTATAGAACGCCAATTCTGAAATCCATAGGCTATTAACATTAATTATTGATGGAAATGGGCTCCAATCTAGAAAGGAAATGATATATCAAAAAAGTGCCTATTCAAAAGCTCATCACTTTTAAGTACATCGTAGAAAATATAATCACGTTGGGTGTGCCCCTCCTTGACCACCGACCCTTTTTCAAAAAACACACAATAGCAATGGTGGTTTTTACAAGGAGCTCATAAATTAGGTTTTTAGCTTCAAATTTCTCACCCTTCTCACCGAAAAATTACCTTTACTACCTACACCTCCCAACTCTTTCATCCTCGAGTTCCCCACTTTCATCTTTTCCCACCACTTCCCTCGTGCTGTTCTAAATACAAGGTCTTTTGTTATTCTCCTCTTACGGAGATTCTTATATGAAACAAGACATTGAAAACACGTGATGCCTATATGCAACAAGACATCGACGACAATTGCTATTAAAGAAGGCCCTTATCTTTGTTTATATGGTAGTAAGAACTACTCTTCACAAGGTGTTCAAACAATATGATTAATCTCCGAACTCCATACTATGTCTCACTCAAAACATCACCTTTACTATCTACATCTCCCAATTCCTTGTTATTCTTGAGATTTTCTCCATTGCCTCTTCCCTCCATCTACCATTTCAGAATCTGGCTCATTTTGCAAGTTTTTTACGGTGAGATCAACCTGTCTTTGCTCTTAAAAAACAATGTGCTTGCTGATTTGCAATGGATTAGATGACAATGTTAATGTTAGTTCCTGCAAGAACGTCGAGAGGAAATACGGGTTTGTCACATCACTTTTGGTATAAACTCAACTCTTATTTGCTAGAGTTACTAAATGCTCATGCTGGAGAATGTTCGAGGGGAGAATGTTTGAGGGAAGTGTTGAGAAATCTGTATCACATGTTTCCTATTTCTATATTTCTCATGTACCTCTATGTAATTTACCCAAAGCTTTTCTCCTATATAAGAGAGCTCTAGGGTCTTTATTAGGAGTACACACGATTCTATTTTCCAACATGGTATCGGAGCGACGGTCATATACTAGAGTTCTCATATCTCCCAAACCCTAACCCTAACCGCACCCCTCCCGCCGTCACTGCCTGCTTGCCGCCCCTTGCCGATCACCTCCGTCGCTCCAGGTCGCCATTACTCGGCAGCTGCTCCAGGTCGCCGGCGCTCGGCAACTGCTCCAGGCCGTCGCCCACCGCTTGCAGGCCACTGCACATGTTGCCGAACCCTCCCTAGGTCGCATCAGCCAGCTGCTGCTGTCTTTGGGGAGCCGCCTGGCTGTCACATGCAAGCCGCTGCGTCGTTCGACAGTCATCTCCAGCCTGTTGTGCTTCAGACAACAACCTAAAACGATCTGACTTTGACCGGAATCCTTGATTTCGGACATCTAAATCACGTTTTTCGGCCCTCATATACAAAAAAGATTGAAAAGGATGGTTGTACGAGTCTACTCGTACAATTACTCCTCCATATGATTGCGTAGACTCACTCAGAATAGTCTACTTCCCAGTTTTGTCTCGTTTTTAGCTATTTTTTTAATCATGTCAGAAAGCAAGTGTGACGTATTTTCGTTGTCCGGTGCCTTCAAGGCCCGACTCCCATCATCAGGATGGATATGACCAACTACGAGTTGAGGTCCATACAGTTTCGCACCGCTATCCAGTGCCATAACAAGGAGCACATTTTGATTGATTCAGAGCCAACAAACTATACTGGGGCTAATGCTACTTGGAAGCAAGATGATGCTTATGCACGGAGTTGGCTCTTCGAGAGGCTCACCACGGAGATTGCCAATGACATTGTCAATCTGCCGTAGCCAAGGCTATGTGGGACATACTAGCTGACACATATGGTCAAGTCAAGAGTGAGAGCAAGATCCTCCAGTTGCAGTATGACATATTCTTGACCAAGAAGAATTGTCGGCCTCTTCATGCCCACTTCTTGCATCTTCGAGTGATGTTTGAGCGACTTCATAGCTTTATGCCCACTACTACCAGCACTGAGCAGCAACATGCATATCAGAATGCCACTATGATAGGAGTTTTTCTGTCATCTCTTGACTCTGAGTACGATGCAACACGTACTCAACTGCTTACTGGAGAGACGATACCACCAATGGATGAGGTCTACAAATGGCTGAGCAGAATCATTACTACCGTGGTCCAAACTTCATCCGCGATGTCGGCTTCTCGTGACAGAGGGGATACTTCACAGTTTCACGTGCGAAGATCCTGTGGTCGAGGAGGAGGACGTCAGCGTGGCCCATGCTCACACTGCCACCGTCCAGGTCATTCGGAGGAGACATGCTATCTGAAGCATGGGTATCATGTGTCTCCTCATGTTGCTTAGCAGACATAGACTACTCTAGCTCCTGCTCATGATGCTAGGCTCGACGATATTGTCTCTAGATTAAGAGAGATGATGACTGCACTGACCACCCCAGCTGCAGGACCTTCAGACATTGCAGCTGTTGCAAGAGCGTCTACGAGTTCGTCAGGTATTGCTTATGCACTTACCATTTGTAGCAGTTCAGATTTGACTGATTGGATCATGGACTCCGACGCATCTCATCATATGCGCAGAGATCGAGCACAATTTAGTTCGTACTGATCTATCCCTCTTGGTAGATCATTGGTTATTGCAAATGGGGTTCATTTAACCATTGTTGGTCAGGGGGGGATTGTCCTGGCATCATCGATGCATCTGCAGAATGTCTTACATGCTCCAACATTTTTGATGATTTTTTTGTCTATTAGTCAGATTACAAAAGATTTTCATTGCCGTGCCATATTTGACCCATCTTCTCTTGTTTTTCAGGACATACTCACGGGCAGGGTGATTAGATGTGGCTGTGAGCAGAGATGAATTTACAGACTGGTCCAGCCCCCTTTTGCTGGTGCTGCTACTATTCCTACTGGGTCAGTCTCTCTTTTCATGTGGCACCTTCTCTTTGGGCATCTTCCTCTGCAGAAGCTATGTCATGTCCGTCCTCAGAAATCTACTCGTACTACCCTAGAGTGTGAGGCGTGTCAGCTTGGGAAGCATCATCAGTCCTTCTTTCCAAGTAGCCAGAGTCATCACAACAGTCAGTCGTTTGAGTTGTTTCATTTTGATATTTGGGGTCCTAGTCGTGTTCCCGATCATCAGGGACATATGTTCTATCTAGTTGATGTTGATGATTTTTCAAGGCTTTTGTGGGTTTTCTTGTTAAAGAATAAGCCAGATGTTGGTTCTGTCATTAAATCTTTTCTTTTTGAATTATTTTTTCTGCTCATGTGAAGTTTATTCGCACTGATAATGCCTCAGAATTCTCCACATTACAGCTATCTAACTTCCTCAGATCTCTTGGTATTGTTCATCAGACTTCTTGTGCGTACACCTCACAACAGAATGGTGTTGTTAAATGCAAACACCGTCATCTTCTTGATGTTATAGGGATCCTTTTGATTCAGAGTTGAGCTCCTCATTCTTTCTGGAGGGATGCAGTTCTTACGGCATGCTACTTAGTGAACCGCATGCCCTCCACGGTTTTGGAGGAAATGTTCCTTTTTCGATTGCGTTTCCTGAGAAGGATCTCTTCTCCCTTACTCCCATGATTTTTTGGTCCGTGGTCTTTGTCCACAATTTTACTCATTGTCGTGATAAGCTCTCTCAAAGAGCTATCAAATGTATGTTCGTAGCTACTCTTGTACCCAAAAAGGGTATTGATGTTTTGATCATGTACGAAGGAGGTATTATGCGAGTGTTCATGTCACATTTTTTGAGTCTATTATGTATTTCTCTCCTACGAGTAATATGTTGTCTAGCTCTGACTCTGGTGAAGATGTTTTTGTTCTACCACCTCCTTTACTTCCACCACCACCTCTTCAAGTTGAGCCACTGTCATCTCTTTCACCACCACCTCCACCACCACCTCCACCACCGTTTACCTTGAGACAGTTTTTACTATAATTTTACATTCGCATGCCCTTTGTTCGTTCCTCTGCTCATGTGCCTTACTCGTCATCCAGCACGCCTCAGGTATGTACTGATAACATTGGTTCTACTTATGGTACTTGTGACATGCGTGTACCACATGACACTTTACATGAGTAGCTGATACCAGAGAACAGAGAGGCAGATGACCTTGATGTGCCTATTGCCTTGAGGAAGCCACGCCGTAACTGCACCACTTATCCCTTAGCTCCGCATGTTTCTTTGGATCACCTCTCTAACGAGTACATGAGGTTTGTAGTGGGACTCTCTGCTGTCACTATCCCACGAACATACCAGAAGGCAGTACATGACAGTAGCTGGCGACTTGCCAAGGATGAAGAGATGACAACTTTGCAATCTTGTGGTACTTGGAGCATTGTTTCTGCTTCACCAGGTGCCTCTGTTGTGGGTGCAAATGGATCTTTACAGTGAAGTAACGAGCATATGGTGTATAGATCGCTAAAAGGCAAGGCTTGTTGCGCGAGGGTTCACCCAGACATATGGGGTGGACTACCAGGATACTTTCTTACCGATGGCTAGACATTCGAAATTGCGCATTCTTTTATCAGTTGCTGTTACTCGAGACTGGACTCTCTACCAACTTGATGTGAAGAATGCTTTTCTATGTGGTGTTCTACAGTAGGAGGTTTACATGCAACTGCTACCGGGTTTTGCTGATGAGGGGGAGTCTCAGAAGGTGTTCAGGCTCCACAAGGCAATTTACGTCCTGAAGCAGAGTCCGAAAGCTTGGTACTTGAAGCTCTTTGAGTTGATAGAGCACCATGGGTTTGTGCGGTCCATTGTGGATGATTCAGTGTTTGTTCAGAGGACACAGAGAGGTACAATTGCTACTCTGGTTTACGTTGATGGTATTATTGTCACGGGTGATGATAAACAGTGTATTCAGGCTGCTAAGGAGTTTCTAGGTCAGCAGTTTGTGACTAAGGATCTTGACAGTTTACGTTACTTCCTTGGGTTAGAGTTCGCCATGAACCAGCATGGTTCTGTGATGACCCAGAGGAAGTTTGTGACTGATCTTCTTCTTGAGACAGATATGACAGGGTACAAGTCTGCTACTACCCCTATCGATCCAGGCATGAGATTTATGATGATGACACTGAGGAGGTAGATAAGAGGAGATACATGGATCTTGTTGGGAAGCTCCTCTATGCTACTATTACCATGCCAGACATATCCTTTGTTGTGAGCAAAGTGAGCCAGTTCATGGAGGAGCCCAGGAAGGTTCATATGGATGCTATCTATATGATTTTGAGATATTTGAAGACTCACCAAGTACTAGCCTTATATTCAACAGAGGTACATCTCTTGATGTGACAGCTTGTGTAGATGTAGATTATGCAGGATGTCCTAGTGATAGGAAGTCTACATCTGACTTTGCGTTTTTTGTTGGGAGCTCACACATGTCATAGAAAAGCAAGAAGTAGACAGTTGTTGCTAGGTCCATCGTAGAGTCTGAGTATAGAGCCAAAGCTCAGGGGAGCACTAAGATGATGTGGGTGAAATCGATTTTGACTGATCTTGCAGTTGAGGTACTTCTTCCCATGCAGCTTCCATGTGACAATCAAACAACACTTTTTATTGCTAATAATCCTGCATTCCATGAATGGACCAAGCATATAGAGGTGGATTGCCACTATACCAGAGACATGATCCAGAAATGACTCTTATCCACCTCTCATGTTGCTAAAGAAGATCAGACCGTTGAGATATCCACCAAAGCACTTGCTAGAGGTCCATTTCAGATGTGGTGTTCTAAGCTGAGCATGATAGACATGCTCTAGTTTGAGGAGGAGTGTTGAGATATATGTATCTCATTGTATATGTTTCCTATTTCTATATTTCTCATGTACCTGTATGTAATTTACCTAGTGCTTTTCTCCTATATAAGAGAGCCCCAGGGTCTCTATGAGGAGTACACACGATTCTATTTTCCAACAAGAAGAACATTAAAGCGCATCGTGTGAAGGAGAATATTAGGGGAGAGAATGTCCAAGGGTATGGAAATATGCAAGAAGGACAACAATCGAGGGAAGAAGATGATGATGGCTGGAAGATTGTGGGAAAGAGATCATCCCGCTGAGCCTGAAAGGAAAACTAACCAAACCACGGAGATAGGAGGATTCATGATCACTACAAACAAGGTCGTGGTTCTGTGTCCCCTGTAATGAGGGGCATATGTTTATGGTGTGGTGCTTGGGGCCATCTCGCGAGAGGTTCAATAGGGAACTTGTATGCCATTTTTTGCGGGGCATTAGGACACTGTTAATAAACTTGTCCGATGCAATCTATTTGGCGACCAAGAACATGCAAGAGGGATTGGATTCTCCATGGAATTTGGTCCATCTTGGTGGATGAATGTTAGGAGACATCCTTTTGCCTATGTGTAGTGACGTAATTGGTGGGTAAAGCACTTGGTAACATCTTCTCTGGTGGCCTCGTTCATTTGGGAGGCTAACTTGTCTGCATCAGAGGACTTTCACTCCAGGAGATAGACGTGCTGTTCCAGTTGAATGACTCCCTACAGAGAAGTAACATGGCAACGATCGATGATTAAGGATGGAACCTTGCTTCAATCAAGGTTCGAAATCTCGATCTTGATTTCGTTTTGGTCGCCTCTGAAATGGAAATTTCACCAAAATTTTGGTAATTCTAATGATTTCTGTGGAAATCTCAGAATTGGCTCAAAATTACCATTTCCCCCAATTTTTTCGCATATTAAGATCATCAAAGTTATGCGAACAATAAATAACTTACAAATACACAATTATATGAAACATATTACTTATCTACCTCTTATATCGCACATATCGGTCATATTGATTATATTTTTGTTAATGCTGATTGTTGGTTGATAAATATTGGAAATGGAGTTCATCCAAGTTCTTCAAACAATAAATAACTTACAAATATACACTTGTATATTACATATCAATTATATTGAACATATCATTGTTAATATTTATTGCTGAATTATAGATATTAGAAATAGAAATAAAATAGCCAAGTTAACCACACTTAGAATACATCTTTTGTTCATAACCATATACACTTGCGTTGGGGAGAATTAAGATTGCGGATTGGCTTCCACTTGTTTAGAAGATGGAATGAAAGATTGCTGGTTGGAAGGCAACCGTCTTATCGCGTGGAAGACTTGTGCTGCTCTAAGCGGTCCTTTCTTCTATTCTAGCTTTCTTTATGTATGATCGTCTATTGCCATGTGGTATCAAGACTAAACTTGAGAAGTTGATGTGCAGATTTTTGTATGGCAAGCCGGACCAGGATTTGAAGGGGATCCATCTGGTGGACCGGGAAATTGTTTGCTTGTCGAAAGATGTTGGGGGCCTCGGTGTGATGAGCTTGGAGAATATGAGCAAGGCGATGATTCTGAAATGGGTGAGTCGGCTCTAGGGCAGAGATGAGGATATTTGTTGTCGTCTATTTCGTATGATCTATCGGATTGATGATCGTTCCACCCGTATACATCATCCTCAGAGATGCGCTTCCGTCTTCTGGAAAAGCATATGTTCGATCTTGCCTCATTTCCATGACCTATTCCGTGCCGAGCTTGGGAACGGTCAATCTTTTTCCTTTTGGAAGGATGAGTGGTCTGGTGGGTACGCTGGCCGTTCTCTTTTCTCGCCTTTTTGCCTTGTCTGCTGATCGGGATGTGTGGGTTTCGGAGTGTTGGACTGATGGGAATTGGATGCCTGCTTTTGTTGCTGACTTCTCGGACCATTGGCTTGAGGAATTCCTGCTTTTACTTGACCCCCTCCGCATTTGTAATCGGCCTTCTTTGGGCGTTGATCACTGGGTGTGGTAACACAATTCTTTCACTGTCAAGAGGGCTTTCCGGGCAATCTCTAGGCTCTCCTCCTAGATCGGACTCTCTGGTTCATGGCTGCAATTTGATCTGGGAGCTGCGCATTCCCAACATAATTGGATTCTTTCTGTGGCTGTTGAGACGCAAACGTGTCATGACTCGGGACATATGTGCGAGGCTTTTCACTGATATTTCTGATTGGTGCCCTCTCCGTCAGTCTTATATTGAGAATGTGGATCATCTCTTCTTTCAGTGTCAGAAGACTGGGACTATTTGGGGTGATAACAACCTGAGTTGGGTGAATACAATGGACCTTGAACATTTCTCGGAATCATTATATTTTGGCAGGAACAGAGTTCGTTCTGACGTCCTCCGCCCGCTGTCTCTCTTATGATCTGTCTGGGTGGGCAGGAATGCATCTTTGTTTTCCAATGAAATGTTTTATTGCAAAAATGTACTTTTCCACTCTAGATATCTGTTAGAGTCATGGTCACGGTAAGTTTTCTGTAACATCTCTGACTTTTAGTACAATGGGGTGAACACCATAGCGTGTTTCCCTCTTTTTGGCTTCAAAAATATCATATATATTGATATGTTTTGAATCCTAACATGCACAGGGGTCCCGAAACGATTTTTTTATATGATGAACCGATCACCGTTGCTCAAGGACTTACATATATGAGTACATAAGAAATTTTATTACAGCAACAACAAAGCCTTTTTCTACATTAAGTAGGATTGGTTACATGGATTCTTTGCCTCCATTCAAATCTATCTTGGGTCATTCTCAGGCTTAGATCCAAAAAAACTGAGATACCTTTAGACAGTCTCATCCCAACACTTCTTGGGTTTTCCTCGTCCTCTCTTAGCCGACTCAATATCCCAAAACTTGCATCTCTTAACTGGTGCATTAGCCGACCTCTTTTGCGAATGGTCAGACCATCTTAAGCAGTTTTCAATCATCTTATCCTCTATCGGAGTTACACTATCTTTCCTTCTGATCACATCATTCCGAATCTGATCTTTACGTGTATGACTACGCATCCACCTAAGCATTTTCATTTCTGCACTGTTACTCTCTGCACATGTCTATAGTTCACTGGCCTACATTATGATCCATAGAGTATAGCATGTCTCATGGTTGCTTTGTAAAACTTTCCTTTCAGAGGGATTTTCTTATCACATAGAACAATAGAGGTTCCTCTCCATTTTAGCCAACATGCATTTATTCAATGTGTAACATCTCCATCAATTTTTCATCATGCTGCAGAAGAGATCCTAAATATTTAAATGAATCTTTCTTCTAAATGTTAGCGTCGCCAATCTTCACCTCGATTTCTTCACCACAACTATCATCAAATGTACACTCCATATATTCAGTCTTAACCTTACTTGTACGAAATCCTTGAGTCTCCAGCTTCTCATATACTCCATCTCTGTTCTCATCAATCAATACAGTATCTTTAGTGAATAACATACACGAAGGTATCTCATCTTGAACGTGACTAGTCAACTCGTCCATAATCAAAGTAAAAAGGAATGATCTCAAAGTAGAACCTTGATATAGTCACATGCTGATGTCAAAATAGTCAGTCTTCCCTAGGAATGTCAATTTGGGTATAGCCATTGGGTACCCGACTCGAACCCGTCCCATTTAATGACTCGAAACCCGCCCCATTTATTTTTGAACGGGTTTGAGTTTTGAATATATTACTCATGTAGGTATGGGTTTGGGATTGCCTTGTGTGTACCCGAACCCGCTGTAAATCCAAATAATATATATATATGTGTGTGTGTGTGTGTGTGTGTGTGTGTTGCACTTTAGTCAAACTCATCTGATCCACTTAATATCTAATACGTATCGATCTACATGTATAAAAATCCGACTCAATTTTCTCATTTCCACCCATTTATTCATATTTGATCACCTTTTTGTATCTTTAATAAATAAAAAGTATCAATCCAAAGAGTTAAACACTTAATATATACGTATATATATCTTTAATATTTCCTACACATCACACATCTTTGTATACCATCATATTACATAATCTCTCTATGTTTAATCTACTTGTGAAAATCTTATGTAAATTTATGAAGAGCTTAACATATTATTATGTTGAATATGTGGTACCCATTGGGTACACGGATATCCGTCGAGTATGTGGATACCCGCTAGAAATTACCTGTTTAATAAATGAACGGGCATGGGTAGTGATTTTATAAATGGGTACGGGTTTGGGAATATTGACTAAACTTGACCCGCTAAAGTCTTCCCTGGCTGAATCCTTACACAAGATGAAGCCCCATCATAGATATCCTTTATAAAGTTATGTATATGACATGCACTTGTCTCTTATCTAAAACTCTCCACAATATCTCCCGTGGGACAGAATTCTAAGTCTTCACCAAATCAATAAAAATCATATGGAGGTTCTTCCTTTTAGATTTATAAATCTCCATTATTCTTAACAAATGGATGGCTTCAATAGTTAAGCGACATGTCATGGATTCGAATTGGTTTTCTTTTAATTTGGAAATTTGCCTCAACCTTCTTTCGATCACACGTTCTCAATTTTCATAGTAGTACTCATCAACTTGATACTCTGTAATTCGAACAATTTTGATTGTCTTCTTTTTTCTTATAAAGAGGCACCACGATGCTTCTCCTCCATTCTTCAGGCATTTTCTTGCTTCGCTGAATAAGATTAAGTAAATTTGTCAGCCAAGTCGAACCATGTTCAACTAGAACTCTCCATACTTCTATAGGAATGTCATCAGGTCCTACACCTTTCCCAAGTTTCATAACTTTCAAAACCTCCGCTACTTCCTTCCTTTGTATTCATCTATAGCTTGCATGTTTCAAGTAACTTTCACTACTAGCTAGATTTCCCAAAGTTATCTTAATTTCCTTATCCAATGAAAAATTTATGGAAATACTTCTTCCATCTAGTTTCTATCTCCTTCTGAGTAACAAGCACGTGCCCTTCATCATCCTTAATGCATCTTACTTGAGAAAGATCTTTGGTCTTTCTTTCTCTTACTTTGGCCAATCTGAATATATCCTTCTGCCCTCTTTTAGACTCAAGATTTTTGCATAAAATCTCACAAGCTTTTGACTTGGCTTTAGTTACCGCCTTCTTCGCTTCCTTCTTCACCATTTTGTAGTTTGTGACAATTTCCTTTGTTCTATCCGTATACACATCTTTAAAGAAGGCTCTTTTAATTTGAAGCTTCTTTTGTACCCCTCACTCCACCACCAAGCCTTCTTTTGACCTGGAACTCCTCCATTTGACGCGCTTAGCATCCCTTTAGCTACCCTTCGGATACAAGATGCTACTGCCTCCCACATCTCATTTGCACTTCCGTTACAATCCCAAGACAAGTCTTCTAAAACCTTCTCCCTGAAACTTGATTGCTTCAATTGAAGATTCCACCATCTAGTTCTAGTGATTTTGGAAACCCTTCTTTTCTTTACCAACTCTTTTATTTGCACATCTATGACTAATAAGCGATATTGAGTTGTTAAACTTTCTACTGGGATTACTTTGCAGTCTTTGCAACACAACCGATCTCTTCTCCTCAACGCAATGCAGTCCATCAATGTTCTGGTCAGACCGTTCTTATAAGTAATTAAATGCTCCTCTCTCTTCTTGATGAGATGTTAGAAAATTCAGAACGCCTTTTCCCTCTCCATTTCTATCCTTGAAGCCATGCCTCCATGAACATTAGCATACCCAGAAGCCTTCTATCCCACATGTCCATTAAGATCTCCACCTAGTCAAATCATCCTTCTTTGTGGGATTCCTTGCATAACCTTATCCAAATCCTCCCAAAAAAACTACTTTAATCCTTGGTATATTAATTGAGATGATATTCGGAATTTCTTCTTCGAGCGTCAATTTTAGCACACTAATTCGATCCTCAAATCTTTGCACCTTAAATAAACTATCCTTTAAATCCTTACGAACAACCACTGTAACACCATTTGTTCCCTTCTCTTTACCTGAATACCATAATTTAAAGCACGACTTCTTGATATCTCTTGCTTTCTCTCCAACCCATTTTGTCTCTTGGAGACATAGTATCCGAATCTTTCTTCTTTTCATTGTATCTACTATCTCCATCGATTTCCCAGTCAATGTGCCATCCGAAATCTTTGAATTAAATGGGTAAAGCAGTACATCACGATGAAGTCTGTTTTCGTCTTAGTGAATGATGAACCTCAAAGTTGACAAGGAGGTTTCTTTCAATCTCAGAAGGGAGTGCGTCAAGGTTGCCTCCTCGCCCCACTACTTTTTGTTATAGTGGCTGACACCTTTGCCCTCATGGCCCAACGAGAAATTCTTGGCGGCTTCACCATCGGTTATACTAATGATGACGTGTCGATTCCTATCCTAGAGTATGTTGATGATACAATCCTCTTTATTGATGGAGGAGTGCAAGAGATTTGAGGCATGCTCGCGGTTGTAGATGCTTTTGGGGACCTTTCCAACCTATGAATAAACCACACCATGCTGTCCTTTATCTCTTTTGGCTTATTTAGTGGGAAATGTTTGGACTGCAGTCCGGTGTTGGGCTTCCCAAGACCTGAATTCCACATTTCTTACATTTCTAAGAGAAAAGGGGCGAGGTCTCGAGATGGGTTTCACCTCAAGCATTCAATACTAAAACATAAATGTTAGCGTATAGTCAACCAATGCTTGAGGAGAGCCTTGTAGTGCTCTAGTACATTTTTAGAATAAAAATGCTGATCGTGGAAAATCCTTTTACTACTGGCGATCCAGATAGCCTAGAGCATGGAGGAGGGAGCAATCCTCTTGTGAGCTGTCACAAAATCTCCTAATTGATGTCCAGAATGTATTGAAGTTGGATGTTTTGAGCCACGATATGTCGATTCTTTCCCATGCATCAGATGAGCCTGAGCATTCAAAGAAAAGGTTATGATTTTTTCGCCACTCTACTGCTCCTTGGCAGTCCTTAGTTAAAATCTCTGCACTCCATGGTCAAAAGACGACCTCGACTCGCCAGCCAAGGGAAGATCTTCATCCTCTATGGATACCAACTTCTCTAACAACATGCAATCACGACGAAGGTCCTCCAAAATACCAACATACGCTTTCTTGACCGAGAATCTACCATATGTCCATTTCCAATGATTTCTCCCAGAGGAGGGGAGGGGTCGTCTGCATCCTCCAAATCCGTTAGCAAAGCCATGATATCCGCCAGCCTTTGCTTCAAAACTTTGAGAGGAAAGATGTGGTCCAAGAACATGGTGACCAAAACCTTATCGACCTAGCAAGTCTATCTTTTGCCATAGCAAATAACCTCGGGCATCTGTTGCTAGAGGACCTACATTGGACCAATCATCGCATCAATTTCGAAAAGATGCACCATTCTCCACCACCGATCTAAGCAAACTTCTCACTTCAAGTATCAACTTGGAAATGTCATGTATAATTAAGGAGGACGACTGAACAAATTTTACATATAGAGCCTTACTGATTCCATGTATATATGCCTCAAAATACGACATAGCGATCATCTTTATCGCCCCAAAGCGGAATAATCCCCTTTGTTAACACCGCTTTATTCTTGTTCTAGAGCTTCACAACGCCCAATTCGTCATCCTTTTTGGTCCGAGTTCTGGTCTTCTAGTCCATGAGGTGTATATCCCTTTTGTTTCGCCCTTCCTTCACACAGAAGAATGACCATATCATGCACTTAATCTTCTTCCTGACTCCAACTGGGAGCAGCCTTGTGGAGCAGAAAAAAACTGGAATAGCTGACAGGACATGCTTGAGGAGGACCAACCCTGCACCCTTTGAGAGCATCACAACTTTCCATCTAGTTTTTTTCTCGAGTTTGTTAAGAAGCGGATTCTTATTCGATGCTCTCAGTCTCCAAACAACCAAAGGAAGACCCAAATAGGTAGTTGGGAGTAACCCTTCTAAACATTGGAAAACATATGTGGCATTTTGAATCGTCAGAGGATCGCTCATACATCACCCGTGAAAGAAGGACCAAGCTTCTCATCAATGTCATGTAAAGCACAATGATTGGACCCCTTTTTTTGAACATTTGACCCCTACTAGAATTGTTTTTAGCACCTATAACGGACCACACTTCGCTGAACCGACTTTGTCATACACACTCTCCGACCATCAAAAGTTTATGCGATCACATATGTGATCTTTTGTCCAGTCGAATGATCTTTCTGCCCTGCCGCACAGATACGCTGGAGGTGGCCAAATCCACCGCAAGAACATCACCTCACGGCATCCCTGCAAACACCTGTGTGTTGACCCCACTTGCCACACTTATAGCAGCGTCCCCCATCAACCCATGGAGATTCCCATGAAGGTTGGACTGGTCTCCAACCCAGAAGCACACCCGACCTTTCCCCCCTTCAAGCTACCATCCTCAGTAGTCCACGCGGTTGTCGGTGAGCCTTCTGATCGTCGCCTTCGAACGACGTTCCACTCGTGATATGCTCTCTGATTTATATTGCTCCGCTCTCCGACCTAAGGATAGTTCGACCACCATAAATGATGCGAGATTAGGAGAGGGAGAGCGTTGTCGGAGTCAGAAGGTAGGGCCTGGGGCTTCCAACCGGAGTGGGGCTGGGGAGAAGAGGAGAATCGAGAGTGAGAGCTATTATATCGAAGCTATTATGCCACGATTTTCTTACTTGGGCCTCCCTTTCACCGACACGAATTTACTTTTGAGCATTAGAGGTCACCCCTAGAGAGATTGGAATGAAATCTGGGGGGATGGAAGTTCATTATTTATCGAAGGGTGGCAGATTGGATATGTTCTGTATGCCATTCTCATTTTCTTCATGTCCACTAGAGCTATCTGGGTGGAGATCCACAAGCGGGTAGAGACCTTTATGAGAACTTTTTTCTAGTCTAGAAAGCGATGAGGTGCTCGTGGAGTTTGCCTAGTAGATTGGAAGCCAATCACTATTTCAAAGAAACATGGTGGTTTGGAGATAAAAAAAGATCGAGGAGCCGAACTATGCTTTGACGACAAAATGGATATAGAGGATATGGGGTAAGGGGGATGACTATCTATGCATGCTCGTAAGAAGAATATATAAGGTGGACTCCCATCTGGATATTGATGTTAGGGAGTATCACCATCTGTCTCCGTTTTGGCACAATCCATGTATTGTACTTATTAAGGTGAAATATCTTTTTTGATAGTGTTTGGGGAATGGCACATTCTCCCGCTTTTGGAAAGATGATTGGACTGAAAATGATGCATTTTCTTGCAAATTCTGGAGGCTCGCTGCGCTAACGTGGGACTTGGATATAGCCAAGCTAGCAACAAATGCTTGACTAGGTCGTTTAGTCGATCCATTTATCAGAGTAGGTGTGAGGGGGTAACTCGTCTATGACTAAGCAGTTAGTAGTCAGCCCAGTTAGTCGAACATTTTTTCAACCTGACCGTGTTTTACCCTTTTTAACCTGTTATATAGCAAATATAATTTAAGATGCTTAATGTTTACTTGGAATTCAATTGTTTCTTAAGTTCATTATGCCAGTAAATGTACATATTTACGTAAATATATTATATAAAAACTATATTTAAAACAATTAATAATACAAAACCATCTAAAGTCTGATTAAATCTGTTTAGTCGCCCGACTACCGAATAATTCTTAGTCAGTGATCCGACGAAGTATCGACTAATGGTTTTTGCAACCTTGGATATAGTTGTGGTGGATGCTTGGAATGGAGGAGGATGGTGCCCATATGTTGTTGTTGGTCTCTCAGATAGAAGGTTTCAGGGTTTGGGCTCCCTCTTTTCTAAGCTCCAAGATATTGAAGTCCTTCCTCAGGTGGGGATCATTGGACATGGGCTACTGCTAAATTCTCTGTCAAGAAAGCATATTTCACTCTTACTTTGGGAGTTGCTCTGGAGTTGGGAGAGGATGCAGATGATGATAAGCTCATTTGACATTCAACATTACCGCGTGTGAAGGTTTTTTGTGGTAGGTTAAAAAATTGTTGCTACTTGTGAGTGCTTTTATGGTCAAATGGCTGCCCACTTCTGACACATCATGATGTCATGACGCGAGAGAGGACTTTCAACACATTTTTTCAGTTGCTGTTGCTCTAAGGAAATTTGGAATCGTTTGTGATTTGATTGGCTAATACATGCTAATTCGAAGGATTCATGGGCTTCAATTAGGAAGGCAATTTCTTTATTTAGGATCGATTTCATACAACCCCTTGTTATTCTATGGGTGAGTTGTTATTCTCAGAATGGTGTTTTATTTGAGGGAGAGCGCTTTTATATGGAAAATGTAGATTTAACACACCAGGGAGTTTCCTGGTCCTTGTACGTACTTTTTTGGTTTAAGTCAGTGATCTTCGAGTATGACTCATCTCGAAGCCATACCCTAGTACTCTTTTTTTAAACACTTACACGTTAAATGAACTAGGCACAATTTGAGTTCTGTCATCATCTCGAGCTCCATTATTTGGATTGGATCCAAGCTTGGATGAATTTTGTGACAGAGCTGTTGGATCATTCAAAACTGGATGAATTTTGGTGGACGCACAATGAGCTATCTGACCTAGAGGAAACTACTGGTGGAAGGGACCACTTTGTGTGGAGCGATGGCAGGTTCACGGTGAAAAAAACATATAGATTCTTTGCGGAGGACCTGATTGGCATCCAGGAAGATGTCAGAATTGACACCAGAATCATCTGGAGAAGCAAGATTCCGAAAAGAGTCAAGGTGTTCTTGTGGATTGCTAGACATGGGAAGTTGCTTTTCAAATAACGTCGAGGCATTATTGTCCACGATGGGGACGTTTCTGTGACAGATGCAGAGCTGACGTGGAAGATCTAGACCATCTTTTCTTTACTTGTACCCTTTCGGCCAAGGTCCGGAGGAAAGCGAGAATCTCTTGGCTTGATAGGAGAAACTTGACAAGTTTTCGGAACTCCATTCAGACGGTCTGCGGCAACAAACATGGAGATAGCTCTTTCCCTTTTATGCTCTTGTGAGCAATTTGGGGCGGTAGAAATAAATGCATCTTTTTTTTTGAGGAAAAAGGGTGGCGTCTCAAGTTGGGACCTGTCTCCGTGTGTACGTGTATATATACAATATCAAAATTTTGTTATTACATCATATCACATTTGTCATTATATACAAAGTGCCCTACAAGGCCCCATTACATTTTCGGTATGAAATGTCCCCTCCCCCAAAATGACCTTGTTCTTTGCGCACCAATCGACCACAACCGCAAATGGGTACGAACTGTCCTCATGTCCAAAGCCGCAAACCGATCGAATATCTCTCCAAAGGTGGGGTAATCACTCTGTGCAAGCCACGTGATGTTTGCCTGACTCCACACCTCAATAGAGAACGCGCAAGAGAAGAATAACTGATCCACATTCTCCTCCGTCAATCTGCATCTATCATATGTAACATCCTCCAAACCCGGTAATTGCCCTTGGCGATTCTTGGTAAGGATCCTCCCAAATCTGAAGAGTCGCATGGAAACCTTAACTCTGATAGGAACCTTATACCGCCATATCAATCCTGTGTCCATACGAACCTCCTCCATCTCCACCCCATTCTCCACCAGAAAACGATATGCCTTCCTCACTGTAAAACTCTCATCTCCTCAAACATAGTGATCTCTACATGAAGATGGACTGCCGCTCTGTAGCAGCTCTATCTGTAGAGACAGGAACTCCTCTACCCTCCGATCCGACAATGCAAACGTAAACGTCGGAGCCCAGGCCCTATTCCATACCAGTTGTACTCGCACCTCGCTGTCACCCGCCAACCTCAAGAGGCATGGGTATCGCTCCCCCACCACCGCATCCCTTGTCCAATCATCCCTCCAAAAACGAAATCCTGTGCCATTCCCCATCAATGGTCTCAGTTTAATAGAAATCTCCAGAAGAATCACAGTAATCATTTTCCACAACGAGGATAAAAGACACCATGAGATGACCTTCAACGACATGGTCACACCATATATCTTCTTGAATAGGCAGCATATCGGGTCCTGTGATTTCCCCTATTTTCGTACTATCCACTTCGCCATAAACAACTTATTCATCTCCCCCAGCCACAACACCCCCAAACCACCCTTCCTCTTAGCTGATGTCACCTTGCCCCATTCCACCAGGTCGTAACCCTTCTTGCCTTGTCGCTCGTCCGACAAGAAAAGTCTCCTCATCAGTGTCTCTATATTAGAACGTACCCTTGCAGGCAACGATCTCGTAGAACAAAAGAAAATTGGGATGGCCGAGAGAACGTGCATCAAAAGTACCAACTTCCCTCCCTTTGAGAGCATCGCCTTTCCACCTGCTAGCCTCTCCACTCTTTCCAACAACACCCTCCAATCTTCGGACTCCGGCTTCCCGCCACCAATGGGAGACTCAAATACGTAATCGGCGATGCTGTCGTGGGGCAACCCAACACTTTAGTCGCACACCGCAACTCATCCTTCGCAAGGCCGAAATACCGCCTTCGACTTCTCCCTATCGATTCGAAGTCCAGAAATGTCCCTAAAAATATCCATGATAAGCGATGCCCTTCAAATCTTCTCCTTCTCACCCCCCAAGAATAACACAATGTCATCGACATACTGTAGAATCGGGATGGATATGCCCTCCCTCCTATATCCAGAACACCAGTCCTCATCAACTGCTAACCTCATCATCACTGCTAATGCATCGCCACAATCCCAAAGAGAAGCGGAGCCAACGGACACCCTGCCTGATTCCTCTCTGTGGCCGAAGAAATCTCCTTTCGGTTTACCGTTAACGAGCACAACATCGGATGCAGTTGTAACACACTGCTTGATCCAAGCAATCCGCGTTTCTGGGAATCCCCTTTTCTCTAGTGGGGCCCACATGAATCTTCAATCGACGCAATCATATGCTTTGGAGAAATCTACCTCCCAAAGCACATCTTTGGTCTTGTTTCTTTTCTAGTCTGTCACTATTTCCGAAGCCATCACCAACCTGTCCCAAGACCTTAAATGTCGGATTTCGATTTCGTTTCGGTAAATCTGGAAAGAGAAATTCGGTGGAATTTCGATGGAATTTCGGTGAAATGGTCAGAAATAGGGGAGGTTACTTGAAAACTCTTTTTTTTTAAATAAAGAATTCTAATATTCTTTAACTCCATAAATGAAATAGAAAGATAGGGTTTTTGCTGATAATGAGATATTAACATGACATGTTACATTAAATTTCCATCAAATAGTTCTAACAGTCAAAAAAGTAGTATGTTGCTCAGAATCAAAACCAGATTTCGGAGAATTTCTCTTTCCAAGCTTACCGAAACGAAACTGAAATTCGACATTTAAGACCTTGGTTGACATTTCGTTGATATTTCGTTGAAATCCTGGAAAAAGAAATAAGGTAGCGTTTCGATTTCGGTGACCTAAAAAATGGAAATTTCGGAGAATTTCGGTGGAATTTCGTTGAAATTTGAGGCCATCCCTGTCCACCATAGCTCTCCCAGGCACAAAAACCGTCTACTTAGGCGAGATGATCCGATGTAAAAATCCCTCAATCGGTTAGCAAGGATTTTTGACACCAAGAGATAGATAGCATTTGACAATGCGATAGGCTTGTAGTCCTCCACCCTGGCCGACATGTCCTTAGGTAGTAGAAAAATGGGCGCCTTGTTTAGTCTCTCAAAACCCTTGTTTCCTTGCCGAAACTCCTCCGACACTTCCATCGCGTCTCCCTTGATCGTCTCTCAGAATTCCCTGTAGAAAGATATCGGGAACCCATCCAGTCCCGGTGTACCATCCGCATTAAGCTAAAAAAGCGCCCACCTAGCCTCGCCCTTCTTGAATCCCCTCACCAGTGTTCCAACCTTCAAGTCGGAGATCTGCAATACACCTTTCCCATGCCAACCCCAATTGGATCGAGTCCGCCTTCTACTTAAAGCCCGAAAGTGTGATCTCAACGTGATCCTTACACCCCCTGTCCACCTCAGCCACCACCCTTCCGACTGCAATCGAGTGTATCAAATTCCTGCCCCTCCTCCCACTAGCCATGGCATGAAAAAACCTCGTGTTCGTATCGCCTTCCCTCAACCATCGTTGCTAAGATCTCTGCCTCCATGCCACCTATTCCTTTTTGTCTTCAAGCAGAATCTCATTCAAGTGAACGCCCTGTCTGCCAGCTCCTTTGCTGTCAACAACCTTTCATCCTCCAGATTGTCCAACGTGCACACCTCCTCCTGGGCCCTCAACCTCCTGCCATGCTTATGTGCCCTTTTGATTCTATTGAATTCTATCAAGTACCTCTTGAGCAAGGCCATCTTGCTCGCCAGTCTACAAGTCGCTTGAACCGCTAGGCGTGCACTCCTCCCAGAATGTCGCGAAAGACTCCCGAAAACCATCCTCTAGGAGCCGAGCCCGCTCTAAGTGGAAAAACGTCCGAGGACGCACCTCCTTCCAAGAAGACCACATCAACAGAGTATGATCCGAGTGCACCCAGGCAATGCCCGGGCCCCAGCCAAAGGGAAAATCTCCAATGCCTCAACAGACATAACAAATCTATCGATACGAGACCTGGATCTCGCGTTCCGCCAAGTATACAAACATCCAGCCGCATTGGCCATATGAAGATCAAGCTCGTCCAACATGCCCATCAGCTATGCTAATCCATTGTCCATTCCTCTACGTCCACCAGGCTGGTCATCTGAATGGAAGGTCACATTGAAATCCCCAGCAATGATCCATGCAGTATTAAGCACCACATCCCTAGAAGTGAGCCATGCCGACCCCGTTGCAAGTTCTATACGCGTTCGTAGCCAAAATCTTCAGCGCATTTGCCTTTCACCATAACAACGTTGTGGTAGAGTATCTTCCCTGCAGCTCATCCACCTTCAAATCGAAATTGTTTGCATCCTACCCCGTCATTAAGCCATCGGAAGCCCCCTCAGACTCAATTCCTCTGCATTCAGCCACCCTGGTGCCCCCAACATATCTCCAAACCTCGACAACAGCACGCGAAATTTTCGTCTCCTGCAGCATGACCACGTCCGCCCTCTGATTCCACACCACTTGCCGTACCACTGCCCTTTTCTCCGGCCTACCCAACCATCGAATGTTCCACATGACTAAATTCATTGACGCACCTTGGAGAACCCTTTTGGCGGCACTACTCCCAAACATCTCAACACCCCTCCTCCATGCCCTCCCCTTGCCCCTCCCCTATCTCCGGCTCCACACTCCTTCTGCCCAGCCCCCTCTAGAGTACCCAGGTTCTGCCTCCCCCCCCACCCTCCCCTTTCGCTGCCACCAACCCGAAGGCCAGCGCGCCATCTGGCTTGAAATGGAGGTTATGCACCCTAACCTCAGGCTGTTCAATCGGATGTGCTTGGTTCCTCTTTTGATCCCCCTACCCTACATACCCAAACTGAGGTAGACCTCCATTCTCCGCCTCCTCCGCTCCTTCAGCCCCCGGCGGGAGTACCGCCACCCGTACCACCCTTGTGATTGCCGCAGATCCCCCTGGACACCTTCCGAGCATCCCGGTCCGTCCGACCCGCCAAAATCCTGCTGCTCCCCCGACGTTACATCCGAAAAGGGCCTTGAAAGCGCCTCCTCTGCCAGAGTCCCGAACATAGATGCCGCTTGTCCGACCCTGAAGGAGTTTGCCTTTCGTATCGGGGTCCCTTTTGAACCCCATCGTCATGCCGATTCAATTAGAGGGTCCACCGCAACTGGAAGAAGCTCCACCGCATGCGCCGACCCGAGAGGAACCGTAAGATCCCCCCTATTCTCACCCGATTCACCACGTGGATCCACCAAGGTGTACTCAGCTTGAGCCGCTATCGGCTCCGCGATCGTTGCCTGTCCTATTCGCCCTCGTACGTGCATCCAGATCTGAAGAAGAAGCACCACCCACGTTTGCGAACAGCATCGGCTTCGCTCCCCGATCTGCATAATCGAAAGGGTCCGCTAGTTTTCCAGCCATCAGGTCCAGACCCATCCACCCACCCATGTTCGATAAAGCGGCATACACGCCTCGATTTGACCTTCTCGAGCACCTCGAAAGGACCTTCACATACGACGGTTCAATCTCTACTCTCTTCGGCGGTGCCTCGTGGATATCGCCCCGTCGACCTTCTTGAAGACCGCACCCTCTTTACTACAGATGGGTACACGGATTCAAAACATAGAAAAGGGCATCCTTCCCCATCTGTACCTTCCTTCCCTGACGAGACTCCCGTCTTCTCTGACAACCTTGCCTCCCCCTCGCCAACCGGCCCAACCTCGCGTTCCTCCACTCGGAAGGAACACCCCTTGTATCACACAACATACTGCAATGGCAATGGGCGACTGAAATCCAACTCTATCACCACCACCTTGGATTGTTAACCTCACCGGAGTCCGTCAGAGGTGATATCCTTGATCTGAAGCATCAGAGCCAATATTTCGGGCACCACCTCCAAGCTCCTCCAACGCAAAGGAAGGCCACCAATCTAGTTTCTCTTCTCCTCCTTCTGGTCTTCCGCCATTCCGTCCCTCACCAATGGGGTTCTCCTATGGATCCGCCTCGCCGCCCGTCGAGAGAGATCTGACAGCTTCCTCGCCTCTACCTCAGCAAGATCCTTGGCGCACACCAAACACTCATCGAGCTTGATGACATCCCCACTGAAACTGCTACAAACCACCACGCTTTTATCCTCCATTGCGTCCACCAATCCCCTCCCCAGCCTCGTACATACCCCAACCAGGAACCTGCCCCTTTCCTCATTCACGACTCCCCGAGCAGAAGCAACAACTCCATTGGTCTTCGAACCACCGCGAGCTCGGTCTCGAGGGCGTCGGAAGCTGCAGTGGCCATTACCCCCTCATGCGAAGCACTTAATCGGGTCCTGACACTCAGTTGCTCGGTGACCCAAACCTCCGCATCTCAAACACCTTCCCCTGAAAGGTTCTCCCCCTCCCTTCGCCACACATGCTCGTTATCCAATGACCCCCTTGGTCAATGTCGGTAACTCTCCACCCGCTTCCACCCGTCCTCACCCTCTCTCCCTCCATCAAATAATTTCCACACGTCCTCACCTGCTTCCACGCGTCCTCACCCACCTAAATGCATCTTTAACGGTCAGACTTTTTACTTTGAGAATATTTTGGAGCATTGTCGGGCTATTTCTGCAGCCTGGTAACCTAAATCACTTTTATTAATACAAGTGGCCTTTGTGGTGGGTCCCGTCTCCCCTAATTTGCTTTTATTAATACAAGTGGCCTTTGCGGTGTGTCCCATCTTGGATCCCACCCTTTTTCTTTTAAAAAAAATCATTTGGTTTGGATTTTTTTTCTAAAAGTCTCAGTTGATTGCGAGGGATGTGCTATGAGGTGAAGCTGACGGTGGACAGTTGGGGATGAAGGGAAAAATTTAGGAATAAATTTGATCAAGTTTTGATGGGGATTGGACCTGTTGGTTGTGTATGTGTGTGTAATTGTTGTAGTCTGCTGAAAATTTCGGATTTAGCACATTTTACATATGAGCATTTGACAGAATATACATGTAATTGGGAAAAAGTAATCGGAGCAATGCCTAAAGATGAAAGTTATATGGATAGGCATGCAATATTCAAATATACGGGATAAATTTGTGTTCTTGTGAACGTTTCTGCATTTGGCTTAGCTCTAAACATATTATCAAGTACTATTTTGGCATTTTGATGTGTTATGTTTTTCATTGATTTAAGGCGGACATTTTCTTCTTAGGGCAGAAAATCTGATACTTGCAACTGATCCTGATCGTGAAGGAGAAGCAATTGCATGGCACCTTACAGAGATGCTGAAACAGCAGGATGCTTTGAGTGAAAATATTAATGTGGTAAGGGTTGTGTTTCATGAAATAACAGATGTGGCTATAAAGGATGCTCTTCAGTCTCCTAGGGATTTAGATTTGGACTTGATTAATGCATATCTTGCAAGGAGGGCACTTGATTATCTCATTGGTTTTAGTGTTTCCCCATTGCTGTGGAGGAAATTACCTGGATGCCAATCTGCTGGACGAGTCCAATCTGCTGCTTTGGCACTCATATGTGATAAAGAAACGGAAATCGATCAATTTAAGGCTCAAGAATACTGGACAGTTGAAGCTGATTTCTGTAGATCAAAAATGTCACCAGTGAGTAATGGAACTTCACTCACTGCAGAGTTGATCCATTTTGATTCAAAGAAATTGGATCAGCTTTCTATTTCTAATCAAGAAGATGCTGAATCTATAGTAAGGAGGCTGAAGTCCACATCTTTTTCTGTACTTACATCTAGGAAAAGTAAAGTACGGAAAAATCCTCCCATGCCATACATTACTTCAACGTTACAACAGGATTCTTCAAACAAATTGCATTTTACAGCTGCATATACAATGAAGGTTCGTGTTTCTCACTTGCTGTTCTCTCTGAGTTTTTCCGCACAATTAATTCTGTAGGTGGAAAGTATTTTCTAGATTTATGTGTTGGGGTAGTTGTATGGTGACATGTGATGAATCTTTGGTATGAAACTGGCAAATTTATTGAGATGTATGATGAATGCCATTGTGGGTTGTACTAGCATAGACATCGGAAGAGACTGCAGTTGAAGTTGTGTCATGGCGAGGCTTACTTTTTTCCAAATGGGTTTCAAAAAGAACTTAATCTTGTAATAGAATGTTTTTCTTTCTATTTTTTATATTTTCGAGGCAACCGACTTAAAAAAAATTGTTCATATTATTTTTACAATTGCTGATTACGATTGTGTATATGATAGCAGGATGTTTGAAATTATTTTTATTCGATCTTTATGTCCTGAAAAGTGGTCTTTGGTTGTTTGATTATGGTATGCAGTTATCATCGTTTTCTTACTTATGTTTGCTACAGTGGTTTAATACGGGTTTTTTAGATCCAAATCCAGTTATCTAACGTAATTTTTTTTGAGGCAGAGAATTCTTGTAGACAACCTGACATAAAGTGCTTGGTGATTGTTGTTTTTAAACTGTATCGGTTGCTGGAAATGTGGATGGATTTCTTGTAAATTCTATTGGGATACAAACTAGGTTTTCCATCCCATTAAGTGTGTTGATTTTGTCCATTTATACAGTATTTTCAATAGGCAGCCATAAGATTGTTGATTAAATTTTCACCTAAGTTACGTTGTGTAAATCCACCAAATTTACCAATTTAGAACAATGTACTGTATCTAGCTTAATTGTGGGAAAATGCTTTGTTGTTGTTGTTGTGTACTGTATCTAGCTTAGTCGATACTAAATAGTAGATGTATTTGGCCAAACGTCAGGGTGTCCCTGCAGGATTTTATAATTTTTATTGATTGTTTTTTTGGTTTTTTTTGTGGTCAGAAAAATCATATATTTATCGGACATTATGAACTTTCTATTTAGTTATACTAAGTTACTAACCAATTTTTTTCCATTTTATTTTTTTTGGAAAACATTTGTTTGAAAACTAAAATATCAATGGATTACCCGTTTCATTCTTGTTTAGATAAATTTAAGCGATAGTGATTTAAGTCTTGAATTACTTGATATCGCTGTAGTTCATTCCACTAGAAAATGTATATCTTGTTACAGTAATTGCCGATTTAATTTTAAAATTTTTTATCTATAAGAATTCTAACATATGCCATGCCCTCCTTTTCCTGTAGCTTTGGTGAGAAGGCTAGAAGTCGAGGTTGTCAATGAAGATGACCTCAAATTGATGTGGGAAGAAGAATAGAGATTGTAACACAGATTACAGGGCTTATGAATAGCGATGCCATCATTTGATTCTTCCACATGGTTGTAGGCAATATGATTCAACTAAAAATAATTTGATACAGTACTTGTTGGAGATGAAGAGCCTTAAGTTGATTGACATTTTTTAGAGTTCTGCAAGCTATTTTGGACACTGTAGCTAGAGGACATGGGAAAGGGTGTGGGGTAGGGTAGTTGCCTGTATGGTGTTTGCTACCGATGAGAGATCTCGATTATCGACATCACTTCAAATGTGGTAGGGATGTTGTTTTTGCACTTGAGAAGTAACCCATGTTTTGGATCCCTTACTTTTGACGTGTTTCCCTTTTTTGTGGGAGTTTTGAGATTTTTCGGGAAAGGAGGTAATCGAGGTTGTTTAAAAGTTCCTCATAGAGTATATTGTAGAATAAAGACGGGTTTGAATTGTGTAATGAAAATTGTAGAGATATATGTTATGTTATGTTATTTTGTACCGTTTCGTATTTCCTCTTTTCTTTCGGACTCTTGATGTAATTTACCCATAGGCTACTCTCCTATATAAGAGAGCCTAGGGCGTACGGAGTAACAAGTCTCTCATTTTTCCCAACATGGTATCAGAGCGACGATCCTAGATCGAAGTTCTCGAACCAAACCCTAACCTTAGCATCCACCTTCGAGCCCTCCGCGCGCGCGCCTCCCCGCCTCGCGCCGCCCCCGACCCCGCTCGGCCCCGCCTTCGGCCCCACTCGGTCTCGTGCCGCTCTCCTGTGTGAGTTACGCACGCGCCAATCCCTGCGCACCAGTCCCTGGGCGCCGCCCTTGTGCGCGCCCCGATGTGCCTGTGCGTGTTGCCGATGTGCCTGTGCGCGCCCATGTGCGCCTGTGCGTGCCCCTGTGCGCCAGCCCCTATGTTGCCGTGCACCGCCACTGTACGCTGCCCCTGAGCGCACCAGCCCCTGTGCGTGTTGTTGTGCGCGCCCCTGTGCGTGCTCTTGTGCGCGCATCTGTGCGCGTTCCTGTGCGCACATCTGTGTGTGTGAAGCCCCTGATTTCCGTGCACGTGCATCCCTAGGTTAGCACGCGTACGGCTCCAACCCTCGTTCCGCGCGTGCGTTTCCAAATTAATGGGTTTGGTTGCTTGAGTCTACACATGCAACTAAACCTGTTAATGTCCGTGTAGACGATCATATCTTCAGTCTACTACCCTAGTCTTCCATTATCATAATGTCAGAAAGCAAGGCAGACATCCCATCTACAAGCGCCTTCAGAGGTCCAGCGCCTATTGTGAAGATGGATGGTTTAAATTACAAACTGTGGGCAATGCAGTTCGTAAGTATGATGAAGTCAACCGGTAAGCACATTCTTACCGAAGAAGAGCCTGCTGAGAAGACTGGGGTCAACGCCTCATGGGAGGCACATGATGCATATGCCAAGGTTTGGCTATCAGAAACCCTGACAACTGAGATTGCCAATGATATTCTTCATCAGCCCACTGCAAAAGCAATGTGGGATATTCGAGCTGCCACATATTCACAGGAAAAGAATGTGACGAAGATTCTGCAACTCCAGCATGACATTTTTACCATCAAGCAGAATAGACGGCCTCTACACTCATTGTATACATCTTTACGAGGAATGTTTGAGAAGCTTTAAAGCTTTATGCCTCTCACAGCCACTCCTGAGCAACATAAGACCTACCGGAACGCCACTATTGTTGGTGTATTTCTGGAGGCTCTAGATCCAGAGTACGAGGCTGCACGCTCCCAGATCTTGGCAGACTCCACCATTCCTCCGACTGAGGAAGCATTTCACAGACTGAGCCGTATTATTGTTCCTTCATCCACTGCAAATCAGACCGCCTCAGCCATGGCAGCGAATCGAGGTCGTGGAGGTCATCATCAGTCCCGTGGCCGTGGACCTCGGGGTGGAGAGGGTCGTGTTCGGCCATCATGCACTTTTTGCCACTGTTCTGGGCATACTGAAGACACGTGCTACTCCAAACATGGATTTCCTGCTTCCACACGAGTAGCTGAACAGATTGAGCCCCCATCTGCTTCATCTCTGGATCAACGCTTTGATGATCTTCTAGCCCGTCTGAGGGGCATTATTCTTCCATCCGGTCCCGTTGCATTAGTGCCTGCGTTTAATAGTCACTCCGATGTTGCTGCTTCTGCATCCACCAGTACCTCAGGTAGCATTTATGCATTCACTAGCAGTAGTGGATCAAATACTTTAGAGTGGATTATGGACTCTGGTGCCACACATCATCTGTGTGGTGACCAAGGTCTACTTACAGCCTACGGACAGGTTCCTCCAGGTCGTACTGTGGTTATTGCCAATGGGATGCATTCCCTGATTACTGGTCAAGGGGAGATTAGCCTGACACCCTCTATGCGCCTCAAGAATGTGCTGCACACACCTGATTTTTCTATGAATTTGTTATCCATTAGCCATCTTACAAAGGATTCACATTGTCGAGCAATTTTTGATCCATCTTCTCTCATTTTTCAGGACATCCTTACGGGCAACGTGATTGGGCGTGGCTATGAGAAGGGCGGCCTATATCGTCTCAGTCGAACCCCTTATGCCGGAGCCTCCTCTCTTCCTGCTGGATATGTCTCTCCCTTCCCGTGGCACTTGCGCTTTGGCCATCTATCGCTTCAGAAATTGTGTCGTGTGTTACCCTAGGTTTCTCCTCACACACCCATCCAATGTGAGGCTTGTCAGTTGGGAAAGCATCATCGGTCTACCTTTCCCAATCGTCAGAGTCGGAATAGTATCTCCAAGTTTGAGTTGTTTCATGACGACATCTGGGGTCCTAGTCGTGTTCCTGATCATCAGGGACAGAGGTTTTATATAGTTATTGTGGATGATTTTTCTCGTGTGTCCTGGGTCTTTTTGTTAAAGAATAAATCTGAATCTGGGAATATTATCATAAATTTCATAAATGAAGTTCGTAATGTTTTTTCTGCATCTGTTAAGATTGTTAGAAGTGATAATGCCTTGGAATTTTATACCCAGAATCTATCCAACTATTTTTCAACATAGGGATTATCCACCAAACATCCTGCGCCTATACTTCCCAACAAAATGGAGTTGCAGAAAGGAAACATCGTCATTTACTTGATGTCACCATGTCGCTTCTTATACAGAGTCATGCTCCTCACTCCTTCTGGGGCGATGCTGTCCTCACGGTGTGTTATCTCATTAATCGTATGCCATTGTCTGTCTTAGGTGAGAAGATTCCTTTCTTCCTAGTTTTTCCTGAAAAAGAATTATTCTCCCTTACTCCACGCGTGTTTGGATCGGTGGCCTTTGTTCACCAGTTGTCTCTAGGTATTCACAAGCTCTCTCGTAGGGCTGTCAAGTGTGTTTTTGTTGGGTACTCCAGAACACAAAAGGGGTACAAATGTTATGATCCATTATGTAGGAAATACTTGGTTAGTGCTTATGTTACCTTTTTCGAGTCTGTTATGTACTTCTCTCCTACAGGGGACCAGTTGGTATCCTCAGGCACTGATGAAGCCATATACATGCCACCACCATCACCACCTCCACCACTACCTACATCTCCTCCACCTCCTGTTACAGTTCCTGTTCCCCCATTGCCACTCCACTATACCCGTCGGCCTGCTTCTGCTCATGGTCACCGCTCATCATCTAGCTCGTCTGAGGTATGTTCTGAGAATACATTCAATATTGATGGATATGATGAATTACCTGAGCAAGATGTGTTACATAGGCCAGAAGAGGATGCAGGTGATTTGGATCTACCTATTGCACTCCGGAAACAGAAGCGCAGCTGCGCGTCATATCCTATAGCAACCACTCTCTTTTGATCGTTTATATGGGGACTTCATGAGCTTTGTTATTGCACTGTCGGTGGTGGATATTCCACGGAATTACCAGGATGCATTGAAGGATAGTAGATGACATCTAGCCATGGAAGAAGAGATGGATGCTCTTCAGTTGAGAGGTACCTGGAGCCTTGTCCCTGCACCTACTGATGTGTCTACAGTGAGTTGTAAGTGGGTCTTCACAGTTAAACATAATGCAGATGGTAGTATTGACATATACAAGGCACGCCTGGTTGCTCGTGGATTTACACAGACATATGGGGTGGATTATCTTGATACATTCTCGCTGGTTGCTCGTCATTCCACCCTACAGATCCTTTTTTCTGTTGCGATTACTCGTGATTGGCCACTATTCCAATTAGATGTCAAGAATGCCTTTTTGTATGATGACTTGCAGGAGGAAGTCTACATGCAACAACCACCTGGTTTCGCTGTTGAGGGGGAGTGCTCTAAGGTGTATAGACTTCATAAGGCCATCTATGGCCTTAAGCAGCGCCCCAGAGCTTGGTTCCATAAGCTCTCAGACTTGTTTGAAAAACTAGGGTACAGACGGTCCAATGCAGATCATTTCCTGTTCACACAGAAGACATCCAGAGGTATCATTGTAATTATGGTGTATGTAGATGATATATTGATTACAAGTGATGATGGGCAAGGAATTCAGAGGGCGAAAGAAATGCTGGGTCGCAAATTTGTCACCAAGGATCTTGGAGTCCTTAGATATTTTCTGGGGCCGGAGTTCGCCAGAAATCCTCATGTATTGGTAATGACCCAGAGGAAATATGTCACTGACCTGTTGAGTGAAACAAGAATGCTTGGTTGCCGACCTGCCACTACACCCATGGATCCGAGTATGAAATTATATGATGATGACACTGAGGAGGTGGATAGGAGAAGATATAGAGAACTGGTGGGTAAACTTCTTTTATGTTACTATTACTAGACCCGATATCTCTTTTGCTGTTAGTCGGGTAAGCCAGTTCATGGAGCAACTACGTCAGGTACATATGGATGCAATACATACGATACTCATGTATCTTAAGTCATCTCCAGGTGCAGGTCTACTGTTCAAGAAAGACAAGGAGATTACTATTTCAGCATGTGTAGGTGCAGACTATGCAGGATGCTCCAAGGATAGGAAGTCCACCAGTGGATTTGCTGTGTATGTCGGAAACTCTCTGGTCTCATGGAAAAGCAAGAAGCAAACAGTTGTAGCCAGATCCAACACTGAGTCTGAATATAGGGCTATGGCCCAGGTCAGTACAGAAATGATGTGGGTGAAAGCTGTTCTTACAGATCTATATATAGAAGTCCCACTTCCTATGTCTCTGGAATGTGATAATCAAGCTGCTATATTTATTGCAAATAATCCAGCATTTCATGAACGAACCAATCTCATTGAGGTTGATTGTCACTTCATACGAGATATGATTCAGAAGGGTTTTATTTCTACGTCCCAATGATCCCACCCACTCAGGGGACCAAACTGCAGACATCTTTACCAAGGCGTTACTTAGAGGACCATTCCAGAAGTGCTCGTCCATGCTGAGCATGATCGGCATCTATGTTCCACCTTGAGGGGGAGTGTAGAGATATATGTTATGTTATGTTATTTTGTACCGTTTCGTATTTCCTCTTTTCTTTCGGACTCTTGATGTACTTTACCCATAGGCTACTCTCCTATATAAGAGAGCCTAGGGCGTACGGAATAAACAAGTCTCTCATTTTTCCCAACAAAAATTTAAAATAAAAAACAAATGTATGAAGTTGTCGGTTATTTTTATGTGAAATATCCCTGGATAAAAAATCACGACCTAAGATTGGTGGAGATGGCGGCGGGGGGGGGGGGGGGGGGTATCTCCAGTCTTGAAATAAGTTGGTGGGCATAAGATGGGTGTGTTGCGGCATCTCCAATGCTGGTTTTAGAAGTCCCAACTCAAACCCGCAGTTGAGATGCTGGTTTCAAGTTTGAGTGGGATTTTTGCAATCAAGCTTGCAAAAGTTAGTTGACTTGGCCGCGGTCCGACTAGTTGAGTTGGTAGAGTGATTGACTGAAAATTGACTACTCTGTTAATATTCAGCCGGTCGACTAGTCAATTCGATTAGTCAGCCTAATTGGATGACTTGGCGACCAATTTCTGCATGTGACAGTCTTTTATTATTTTTCTAAATCTGAGATGCATAATATTTGTTGGAAGCCAACTATTTCGTTTAGTTTATTATATAGTTTAGTTTATTATGAAAGTATATAAAATGTTCAAATTTATATAAATATATAAGAATATATGTATATAAATGATTTTTATATTTAAAAAAAATAAAAAATACAAAACAGAGAAAAAATTGGCTAAATCCAATTAGTCGTCCGCCTGCATATTATTCCTCAGTTAGTGACCTGATTGACTGACTATTGACTACCAACTTTTGCAAGCTTGTTTGCAATTGTGGCATTTTTTGCAGAAATGGCAAGTCTGATTTTGATTTTGTGAGAGCACCTCCCAAAACAAATCTCCCTGATAATCACGTTCTAGGATTTACCCTTCTGCTTTTCTATTGGAGTTTGCTTCACTATTTGCAACTATTTCCAATGAGGGTAGGCTGTCAGTCTCTTTCTTGAACAGTACTAAAAGAAATTCTCCTCACACATTGAGGACGGGGCCTTCAAGCTAGAATCTAATATACAACTCCTACAAGAGCATTTTGTTAGATTAAAATCTATTGAATCTTACGCTAAGTAGCTCCCTTGAGGTGGGGAGTTGAGCAAAGAGAGTTGGATGCTAGAGTGCTAAAAGAAGTTGAAAATTAAGTGCACTTCAGCTTTTAAACACTTGCACAATTTGAGAATACAGAAATTGTATTTAGTTTGCATGCCATGTAGTTTAGGGTCCATTTTATGGTTATAAATAATAGTTCCTTAGAAATGCTAGGTTTGGTTTGGAGAAGTGCCCCTCCATTAAAATAAATGTTTTGAAATGATATGTAGCAGACAGAACATATTAGTTGATTTACGATTTTGATGTCTCGACTGATGGCACATTAGTCTATTGGTTAAGGGCTGGACTGGTCAATTGTATTTGTGGATATCATTGTTTTCTGTTTTTTTTGGGAAAAATATGATATAGTCGACTGACAGATGGATTAAATTACTAAAGTGCATTAGAGTTCTTTGAATGAAAACGTAACTCAACTAATAGTTTCTCTCCAATATGAATGTAGGAATTAGTCGATTGTGAAGTACTTAGTTCATTGGAGGATAAATTAGTCGATTGATGAAAAGCTCGAGGCAGCCAATACGATTGTCATGGATTTTGGCCAAAAAAACTAGTCGACAGATAGAAGCTTTTCGATTGACCGACTTAGTTGATTTGTCTGAAATGCGTTGCCTGCTTGGTTGCTGATATAGTTGTTAGGTAGTTATTGATCAAGATGTTTATAAGACGGTTAGGACTTTGGTCTTAGTTGTGACCATCGGGACCATTAATCGACTAACCAAATTGTCAGTCTACTGGAATGAATGGAAACCTATATTTTTGTTGGATTTTAATTTTAATTTCAATTTGACTCTGTTACACCAAAACCATAACTGCAAAAAGGTATAAAAACGACGTGTCTTCATTTTTTAGCCTCTGTGACGAAGGATTTCATTCTTGTCCTTAAACTTAATTGTATTTTTTTGAAAGTTTCTTTTGCATTTGTGATAAGCCTTTTAAATTTGAATAAGTTACATAAATGCCCATGAAGCTTCGAATTAGACTTGTCACTTCATGAGCAACATCATTTGAGCATGAGAACATTGCTGTTCCATGGGTAGGTCATTTCTCTTTCTAGAATATTTTGAATATGACCTACGGTGGTCTTGGTTCTTGCATAGATTGTAAAGTGCTAAATTGTTAGCTATTGTTGGAAAAAAATGAATGAGATGATCTATTCCATAAGCCCTAGGCTCTCTTATATAGGAGAGTAGCCTATGGGTAAATTACATAAAGAGAATAACAGGAAAAATAAAATAACAAAGAGGTACAGTTATTCTATATGCGTCAACACTCCCCCTCAAGATGGAGCATAGATATCAATCATGCTCAGCTTGGACGCACACTTCTGGAATGGGCCTCTAAGTAATGCCTTGGTGAAAATATCAGCAGTCTGATTCTCTGATGTGACGTGAGATGTAGCAATGAACCCCTTCTGAATCATGTCACGTATGTAGTGACAGTCGACCTCAATGTGCTTGGTCCTCTCATGAAAGGCTGGGTTATTTGCAATGAACAAGGCGGCCTGATTGTCACATTCCAACATCATAGGAAGAGGTATATCAAGACATAGATCTGCAAGTAAGGATTTCACCCACATCATTTCTGTGCTAGCCTGGGCCATAGCCCTGTATTCGGATTCAGCACTGGATCTAGCTACCACTGTCTGTTTCTTGCTCTTCCACGAAACTAGAGCATCTCCAACATAGACTGCAAATCCTGATGTGGACTTCCTGTCCTTGGGGCATCCTGCATAGTCTGCATCCGCACATGCCGTGATAGAGATCTCCTTTCCTTTCTTAAATAGCAAGCCTGCACCTGGAGATGATTTTAAATATCTCAGAATCATGTGTATTGCATCCATATGGGCCTGACGTGGTTGCTCCATGAACTGGCTCACACGACTCACTGCAAATGATATATCAGGTCTAGTGATCGTGACATACAGTAGTTTGCCTACCAGTTCTCTGTACCTTCTCTTATCCACCTCTTCTGTGTCATCATCATACAGCTTCATGCTAGGATCCATTGGTGTCGTAGCAGGTCGACACCCTAGCATACCTGTCTCACTCAGTAGATCTGTAACATACTTCCTCTGTGACATGACTAATCCATATGGATTTCTAGCAAACTCCAGCCCCAGAAAATATCTAAGGACTCCCAAGTCCTTGGTGACAAACTCGGTCCCCAGCCTTTCCTTTGCCTGCTTAATGCCCTGGTCATCATCACCTGTAATCAAGATATCATCAACATAAACCATGATTACAATGATACCTCTAGCCGTCTTCTGTACAAACAAGGAATGATCAGCATTGGAGCGCTTATATCCTTGTTTCTCAAAGAGGTCTGAAAGCTTCTGAAACCATGCTCTGGGGCTCTGCTTAAGGCCATAGATGGCCTTATGTAATCTGCAAACCTTGGAACACTCCCCCTCAACAGCAAAACCAGGTGGCTGTTGCATATAGACTTCCTCCTGCAAGTCGCCATACAGAAATGCATTCTTCACGTCCAGTTGATAAAGTGGCCAGTCTCTAGCAACTGCAACTGATAACAGGATCCGTAGAGTGGAATGACGCGCCACAGGGGAGAATGTGTCAAGGTAATCTACCCCATATGTCTGTGTGAAGCCCCGTGCAACCAGGCGTGCCTTGTACCTGTCAATGGAACCATCTGCATTGTGCTTAACTGTAAACACCCATTTGCAACTCACCGGGCTGACATCTGGAGGTATAGGAACCAAACTCCAGGTTCCTCTAGACTGAAGTGCCGCCATCTCTTCTTCCATTGCTAGCCGTCATCTAGCATCCTGCAAAGCATCATGATGATTCCGTGGAATGTCTGTAGCTGAAAGTGCGAATGCAAACTTCCTGAAGTCTCCAGATAGCCTCTCAAAAGACACAGATGCTGATAATGGATATTTGGCACAGCTTCCCTTCGGCTTGCGTAGAGCAATTGGAACATCCAGATCATCTGTGTTATCACCATGCTCCTGTAATGCATCCTGCTGAGAAATGTCGTCAGATCCATCAACATTAATATTTTCATTACATACCATAGGCGAGCTAGTTGACGGGTCAGGACCATGAGCTGGAGGAGGCCTGCGGGTGTAATGGAATGGTAGCGGGGATACTAGCGATGGCGGTGGTGGTGGCGGTGGTGGTGGCGGTGGCGGTGGTGTTGTTTGTGGCAATGGTGGTGGTGGTGCCATGAATACGGCATCAGGAGATATAGGTGGTAGCTGCATGTTTCCAGATTCTGAAAAGTACATAATAGATTCAAAAAATGTAACATCTGCACTGATCATATACCGCCGACGCACATGATCAAAACACTTGTACCCCTTTTGAGTTCTGGAGTACCCCACAAAGACGCACTTGACAGCCCTAGGAGAGAGCTTGTCAGTACCAGGCGACAACTGATGGACAAATGCGACTGACCCAAACACACGAGGGGTAAGAATGAACAAATCCTTGTCAGGGTAAATGAGTGAAAAAGGAATCTGTTCATTCAAGACAGACGAAGGCATACGGTTGATTAGGTAACATGCAGTAAGGACTGCATCACCCCAGTAGGAGTACGGAACATGACTCTGAATAAGAAGTGACCTTGTGACATCAAGAAGGTGACGGTGTTTTCTTTCAGCAACCCCAT